>WPIO01000054.1:450000-897500 GCA_009760855.2 Cristatella mucedo | reverse complement strand
CGATGGAGAGGTATTGTTCAGGCAGATGCTGTAGCAGCACAAAGCTAGCTGACCTGGGTATTCACGCAAGTTTGCCTAAAGAAGCCAACAAGGTTAGCCACATAGCTCTCTACAGCAAGCAGATGTGGGGGCCGTACAGTTGCTCTACTTACTATCAGCTACTTTTAGTAAGACTCGCCTAGTTGTGCAGTTTTCTTTTGCACGATCATTATTGCAATCGATGAATTTACGGATCTTTAGTCTTTGAGAAGGTCATTGGAGGTTCGGCTCCCGATAAGGACACGACACGCCCTTCTTTTATTTCACGTGCCACTTGATATGCATCTCGCACCACATAATGATGGCTCACGGTGCAGCCACACTTTACAAAATAATCAGGTTTGGCACCATACAGCATGGTAGAAAAATATGCAAAGTCGACTTTAATGACAATCAGATTTGAATCGTAATCCCACGCACGGCCAGTGAGCACCCATTCTAGCAGTAACGTTGCACTCGACAAGACTTCTTACCGGACTGAGGGTGAGGTTGAGCCTACGACTTCTGATGCACTAGATGCACTAGAGACAAACATTTTAGCTACACATATATACTACAACACAAGCGACATACACGTGCAACGGACAAGCGCACACACACATTCTCCACCTGCACATACATATAAATGCACACACGCGCGCATGCGCACGCACACACACACACACACACACAATCACAGAGCTTGTATTTGACCTAAAATGAAAACTACAACGAGAATACGGTGCAAACAGTCCTAGGATAAACAGCCCGACTAGCAAGATTCAGTACCTGCAGGCAAGTGGGTTTAATCTTCACATAACTGAAAAGGCCAGCGAAGCGCCCCTGGAGAGGAAATGGGCCAAACGGTAAGCAGCACCGAATTAGGCAGATCGGTGGCATGGAACAAAAAAAGATCGACTGAGGGCTCCAACACAACTGGCTCAAAAAGACTTGAAAGTTGGAGATGCACCTGAAACAGCAAGGCATTTACTGGGCTTGCTGCTACACACGAACATCATGGGTGGCAAGCGAGGTACGTCGCCAGCACAAGGGTGTGCCCTAGAGGTGTCCAGGGGGCATGTCCAAGAGGCGTGTCCAAAAGGCATGGCCAAGAGCCATGTCTACTTACCATCAGCACGGCTCCATACAGGAGTCACACAACTAGGCCCAAAGCCATCCTTTTCGGCAGTCTCATCTTTGGATGGCACGGCTGCAGCATCTTTGATAACAGTAGTTAGTATATGCAGTACTTCATTCTGCCTGCTCCGAAGTATGGGCACAAGCTCCTACTCAAGAAGAAATGATAAAAAACAATCGCGACAACATCCAAGTTTCATCCCATCGCTGCTGAATAAATTCTTCGAGTCGCAGAACATTCATCCAACGTCTTACGACAAAGCATCAACAGAATTGCATACCAAGCAATACAATTACACCACGAACAAGCAGATGCATTTGCAATTATCAAGCAATCGAGCTGGTGATAATGATAAAGTTGTCTAGAAACACAAGCGAATGAAAGCACACCTGATTTAGCACAGGAACGATAACATTATCCAGCTTTGGTTTCTTGAGTTTCTTCTTGCTGTTGAATTCAGACGGCATCCGTCTGTCAGCCGGCCCGGCTTGCTCGAGATCACATGGGGCAGTCGAAAACTGTATCATCAGCCGAAGGAGATAAGCCAAGGCCTCTTGGCTCCACTGAAAACCAAGAACAGTCAATCCTTAGCAGTTTGAATGCCAGTAATGGACACAAAACAAAGGGGCACACAGTGTGTCAGGGTACTACAACAAAGAGGGATCTTCACTATGTGTAGATACGAGCGAAATCCTTAATAGTATAGAAAAATTGAATCCGTGAACGGTTACAGACATAAACACGGAACCCCCAAGGACAGCTGCCGAGGTAGTACATCAATTTATATCCATAGCTGCAGCTAACATAGGTTATAAACAAACCTGGATGGTGTCACTCGTCAGTCGCTATATGCAAATACAAAAGTCTTAGCATGCTTACACAACCCGGCAGGCAAAAATAATCTCTATACACTCTTAATTTAAATATGATCAACTATTTAAATAGTCTGAGAGAACCGGGAATCTGTCAAAAACAACTTTGTGAGGCGTAAAGTACCAACCACTATTGGTCATGGACAACATAAACGTATCCCACCGTCGTGATGGTCAATATATGAAGTGCGGCATTCGATGTGGCCTTCCAAGTGTACACGGTCAGGTAGTATAACAAATAAATATAAGGAGAAACGAAAATACTTTTACTGCTTACATGCAACTCAAAATTGTTATGTCATTTATTCCGACTTCTGACAATCTAGTTTGTCCTAAATTACAAATGATCACATATGGTCATGCGAATGACCGGTGGGATTTAGGTAAACAGCTGATGACAAAACAATATTTTTCAGCTCACCTCGCTCCAAACCTCCTTATCAGTAGCCTGCAGACACCCCGAGACAAAGATGTCGAACAGCCTGCGCAGGCCACCACAGGACACGAACTGCAAGGAGCAGATAGAATCAGTATAACGCAGGCAACAATTAGCCAAACCATAGCCATCACTGACAATGCAAGCACAACTACGTCATGGTACTACTAACCAAGCCTAAGATACTACCGCCTGTTTGGCAAAAAAAAAAGAAAAAGAAGAAAGAAATAAGTGTGGCCAACAGAAATAATCTGACGCCACATGACTGCCGAAAAGGATTTTGTAAAATTTTGCAACAAAAAAGTGGCTCCCAAGCCTGCCAGCTGCGATCTGCCGACGTCATATTACCTGTCGACTCCATGCTTCCTCTGCAGATTCTGTAACGTTAGATCCTTCGACAGGGGCCATATCCACACTATATATTACGCCGCTGATACCACCTGGCATTCTTTGCAGGGGCTGTGGCCCGGAGACGTGGAGCGTGGCTGCTGGTGGCCATCGCTGGCACATGGGCGTAGCTGAACGACGTCGTCGACCAGATGACGACAGGGACAACAATCGTCGGCCAGACCCGGTAGCAGGTCCCTGCGACAAGGCTTCAACGATCTGAAGGCAGTACAGCAGCTTAGGTGCGCAGCTTGCATCGAGAAGCTTTTGCCAATCCACCAACGTCAAACCACTCGGCTGCTGCTGTCCGTCGCCACAACTTCCAACGGTCGATGCCTGCACGACCGAGAAAAAATGACAGCGGCTATAATGCACTAAACACGATGAGAAAAAATCCTGAGATGAATACCATGAAAAGCAAACACACTCCGAATCACAGGCACTAGTACACAGAATTGTCAAGCAGAAACCCACTTGCTTACAGGTCAATCTGGTATGGAGCAGCAAGTGTGCTTTCATCAGCAACATGAAGCAACTGTGAGCCACATGAGAATCAGCAAGTGAGGAGACAGCAAAGACCAAGTGCAGCTCTTCAGCACAATCCTGGCCTGTACATCGATGACCTCCATCAGATAAATAGATGTAAGAGCTGCCAGATGCTAGGGCGCAGCATTTTCTTACGCAACAACAACTATTCTCCTGCTGCCGACTATGGCACATCCTTTCCAGAGAGCCTGAGCTGCTACTTCCATGCTTCTTCCACTACCTCATCTGCTCTCCTGACTGCTATGCTCTCACTTTTTCTTTGTTGTGTGAGATGAACTTAGGCTTCGAGTGCACTATACAAAACTCTCCAGCGTAACACCCACATAGTCTTTGTGGCTTGGTGGAATTACACGGAGATACACAGTTTCAAGAAAAGTAATTTCACCATTATGTCTTCACTGAGCATTTGAGTGTGATTGCAGCAAAAACCAACCCCTCTGCTGCACGGTCACTACAAAACGGGAATACTTACTGGTAAAGGTGACGACGTGTGCCACGGCACTGCGGGCAGCAACGAGCCCGACCACTGCATGCTGATGTTGGTGAGGCCACGCAAGGCAGAGCTGTTTGTTGGCAGCATCATCAGCAGGTCCCACACCTTACGAGACAAGGCTCGCGTACGGCATTTCACTGATTCGTCACAGCCCTGCAATCAAGAAACGCAAAATGGCAGGAGCGGTTAGCAAGTCGGCTGACAACGATGGCCCGTGGCCCACAGCACGATCCTATGTCAGAGCAGGACCTGCATCGTCTAGTTTTGCAAATGCACATACTGCAAAAAACTGTAGCAGCACAGTAGCTTCAAGCTAGGAGAGGCAAGTTGGGGTAGAGAGAGCAGGAATGCAGGGAATGGGTGAGGCAGAACAGTCTGGAGACAAAGAAGCAAAGAGAAGACCAGTTAGCACAGGGATAGGAAGCAAGCTGGGTGAGGAGGGCGAGCATGCTAAGGAGGCGAGCTGGCGGAAGAGCCGGTGGAAGAAGGCGATGGTAAGCGGGCGTTGGCCGAGGGAGTAAGGCTGCAGCAAGTTGTAAGGCTCATGGTTAGAGGCGTAGTTTTCTTAGGGCACTGTGTATAAGAAAAGTTATTATTAATACTATAAGTTTACACTGTCACATTAGGAGGAGAATGCACAAGTAACGCTATCCATAACACATAAGCAAGCCGAAAATGAAGTATCTGCTTCAACAATCTAATTCAACAAGGAGAGACAAAGGCCGGGGGTGGAGATACCTTCATTATTGGCAACTGATCAGGACTACTGAGCTGCTTAAGAAGATTAAAGAGGTTGTCGAAATGAGGCTGCTGGAGCAGTATCAGCATGGGAATCTTCCCACGTGTCGCCAGCTCCCCGGATGGAGCAGCTACAGCAGATAGTGGTGATGAAGCAGAGCCGGCAGCGGTGGTAGCATCGGAGCTTCCATTGCGTGATTTTGCCTGCCGTCCGGAGTACACCGACACAAACACCGTCTGAAAAGAAGCAACTTCGTTAACACTAGCGAGAAGTCTCCTTAAATAACTGGCTACACGCGGAGGCAAAGCATTCCACTGTCCACATCTATTAGTGCTAAGCTGAAGTGAAAAGAAAGCAGAGAAATCCGAAATTGAGAAGGAACACCACAAGCAGTGCTGGTCTGTATAACATTGCTGGTAAAGCAGACAATGGTGGAAGCTTCAACGGTGCTTTCACACTTTGAACCCAAACAATACGAAGCAGATTTTCGCGCACCCATTAACGCATCTGCACCCCATATTCTACTTTTCGTTGCTGGCAAGCTAAAGCCAAATAAGAGCGGCAGCAACAAACCAAGGATGCTGTCAAGTCATGACGGCAGGGATATTATCTAGGGCTACTTCATGGTGGTAAACAGCATAAAAAGGTGAAGGTAGGCGGCCGACATGCAATATGCCATGCAATTTTGCACGCATCGATAATAACGCAAGGAATTCCTGGAGACCTATTCAAGAATTACGACAGAAACAAAGGTGCTGCGAATGACAGCGCACTCATAACTGAAGACAACCGGCCTAGCCAGACTGTAGAAAGCTCCCTTGCTAGTCAAACACCGGGGTAAAAGGGCATCATAATATCAAATCATTATGACAGCATATCGCTTGCTATATTCAGAAAAAAGAGTAAACATTCAAAGACCAGCTCCAGACAAAGGTCGATGCACAAGCAGATCAAATATCTGAGTAGCTCAGGGTGCCAAGGAGCTAGGTTACAAAAAAGAATGCTTCCCCTCGTGCAGCTAAGCCTGCTAACAAAAACCACCACAGAGATGCTCAAAATGGCTCTCACAAACAAGTGTCACTGAACTTAAACGGAAGTTCACTGGCTGGCGCCTGGGGCTAATACTTAGGTGGTGCTTAAAAGCAAGCAAATAGTAACACTTGAGTAGGACGGTACACCACATAATACTGGGACCGAAGTAAAAAAAAAAGAGTCGAAAAGCTGAGAGCACAGGATCTCGTTAGAGCTTAAGTCAATATCAAAATACAGACATAATTAAACTTGTAAAATGTAGCTAGACATTGACCCTGCCCTGCCTTCTAATCGCATAGAGAAGTCGGGATTTGCGGCCTGCGCGCCCACCTCATCAGTGGGTTTCAGCACTGCCTTGGATTCGCCTTTGCAAGGTATGAATGAGTGGGTTCGATTGCAGGGCCAGACGAAACCCGCAAGTTTAGAGCATTACTGTGCCTTATGGCAGCTATTCATGCTACCCAAAAATAAGAGAGTATTACCAAGAAATCCCAGACCAAAGGTCAGTGCAAAACCGAAACAAACATATGGCTTAACCGTGTGCCGTCAAACGTCAGCCGTGTATATTGTAGAAGACTGGTAGAAAGCACAGGCTCACTGCTGTCTCAACTCAAAGCAAAACATATCAACTGTGTCCCAGACTGCTTTCAGATGCCTGTTTATGCTGAGTGGACTACGATATGCAACTTCACGGTCGACAACGGATACTCTCCGATAGTGTATACAATACGCACCTGTTGTTCGTGACCTACAACTCCTTCTTTTGTGTGAACAGGTTTGGCCCAGTGGTTAAAGGTGCGCGCCCTGACCAAGGTCTGACTGAGGTCGTGGGCTCGAGCCCCGTGGCAAAAGTTAAGCAACTGAATAGAGAATAAGTTCTCCTAGGGCGCTATACAAAAGAATACAAATTATATTTATTCTACTAGATGCTATGTGCTTTTACCTAACTTCGGTGATATTCTAGGTAATGACATTATATATATTAAATAAAATGATTTCTGAGCATCACACTGGGCACTGATGATGTCTCCTAAATTTTATTAGTTAAATAGAATTTCCATATCCAAAACCGCAGAACGATGTAATGCAGATGTTGGCTATTTTGCACAGATTTTGTACAAACTTGGGCCATGTTTTTCGTCGATTCCGCCCTCCTGCTATTCACCCCCACAGATTTCGTATAGTCCTAGTGGTCACTGATGCAAGCAGGCTACAGCATCTTCCCTATCCAGCTTTCATTGCTTACCTGGCCGTCTTTAAACTGCAGCTCAGCAAGAGTCTTGCAATCGTGATCGGCTGTCAGCTCTTGACCATTGGTGATTATTCGTATCGGCCCATTACTGCCGAGCAAACAGTTAATTATGGCAGGAGACTGAACGACGGTGCTCGGGGTGGGACCATGTTCTGACGATGTCGTCGTCTGCTGCTGCGACGAGCCACCACCAGCCGATTCGGTGGCGGCGGCTGAGTGCAACTGTTGCAGCTTCCTGTGCTGGCTGACAATGTTCTGCCACCATTTGGTAACTTCAGCCCTGAACTCGCCCAGGAAGTCGGTGGAATGCACCTCGACATTAATCTGCCAAAATAAAACCCGGATCGACTTCTTTCAATTCAATCCCAAGGCAGGCCAAAACCAACCAAATTTAAATGCCCAGTTACCTTCGTGTGAGGTGACGCCACAAAACCGTATGCACAATAGCAAAAAGCCCATAACAAAACAAAACGTAAAAAAAAAGACGAACCGCCAACTTCCCACACAGTCCACGGTCCGGAAAACCGTACCTGACAAGTTTGAGGATCATCGATGCACGAGCACTAGAGCGAAAACAGAACTGGTGGTGGCTGAAGGCATCAAGGGTAGTAGCTACGTGAGTTCTCGCATCAGCTAACAGTGGTGTGCACAGCAAGTGACAAAACGTTTTGCCATCAGCACACCCCCCCTCCGAGCACATGCGCGTGTATGCACAACCCATCATCAATGTGATGGAGTAAAACAAGCAGTCACACTAAAGGCAAATCGACCGTTTCTCTCCGCCGCCGCCGCCCCTTCTCTATACCACCGTCCCACTCGGCCGAGAGGGGAAGGTAGCTTGAGGCTTCACCTTATCACTGGCCATGCTGGTGAACGTTGACAGGCCAGCCGCGCTGATCACGAGGCGCAGCACCGGTGCGCCTCGGTCTTGCGAAGCCCTCTGGTGGCTGGCGATGCCTCCGGCTTCCAGCTGCCACGAGCGCAGGGCATAGGCATAGCGCTGGCGAAAGCTCTCCAGATGTGTCTTCAGCAGGTGAAGGCCACGCTCGATGGCGAGCAAACTCGAGTTGACTGCGCCCTGCAATGGGGCACGGCACTCACACTACTGCACTGCTCGATCGAGGGGCGCGCATGCCGTGGTGGTGGCAGGCCAAGAGCCGACTCTCATCGTGCTTGACTCTCAAGCTGTTGATCAGGCAATATTGATTTCAAAACTCTCAAATACTCTGCAGGGGGATCTTTACATTTATAAATAATATAAAGAGCTGCCTAAGCACACGACAATGTTTAGTAAAGTACTTGTTGACGAATGCGTGAGTAGCGCCGATGCAGTGGATTAGCCAGGCGTCTGATCGAAGCCCCATAGAACGACTTTAGAATGATCTTGACAGGCGACTTAGGCCTACACCAGTGGCCAAACTCAGTAAAACTTACGTTCACCGGAATGTGCTATCGTGAAAGAGACATATAATGACAATAACGACAAGAGACTTATGCGAGGATTGTTTATGACTGAGTGTATATAACCACAATTAAGTACAAACTTGCCAGCGCTCGAAGCCAGCACAGCTCGAAGCCAACATGCACCAACTTCTGATCGTTGGCTTGCACAAATAGTAAGCTCCTGTTCTATAAGGAAGGCAACATCCGAGGTCATTCGAAGACATTAGCAAGCTCTTATTGCCGATTACCTAACAATAGTGATTCACGAGTGGCACCCAGCCTTCACAGTATTACCATAGCCAAGACCCAGCTGCACTCATTTTTTGTGAACACGAGCCGCATGAAAGAGCCCCATAGAGGTGAGAATGCCTGCCCCAACAATCCCCAACAGCTATGCTTGCCCACTACTCAAGCTGCATGAAGAACAAGAGTAAGATAGAGAGATTAGATGATGGTACAATAAACAAGCCACCGACCACATATGGGATAGACTAGCTTGCTGCACTGGGCTGGCACGCAAGCACAGCTCGAAGGCAAGTCCCAAAGGGAGGACGTTGATCGCATACACAAACTGCCATGCCTGGCGGTCAAGCGAATCACAAGCTACGCCATCGCAACAAGCAGCCGAGAGGCAGGCGGCGGCATGGGAGACGGCAGCTCACTTACCGCCGTGTTGACACCATCCAGTGCTTCGAGTAAGCTACCCATGCAACGGCTCACAAACTCGTCCTCTTTCTCAAGGTCACCACCTCAAGGTTGTCACAGAGAGAACAGCAAGGAGCTGTCAGTCAATCGGCAACATCGCACTCAGCATCAAAACTTTAAGAATGTCTAATAGTAGCTAGCATATTCAAAAGAAATGCAATATGTCACTGTTTTCTAAACGTGGCACTGTCAGGTGACAAGAGCCACATGCACGCAGCAGCACTGAAGTCCAACGACATACCCACATAGAGCATGCAACGAATGACATAATAGAGCAAACGCATAGCAAAGCTCTGACAAAAAAGGCAACCACAACAGAGTCACTGATGTGGTTAATCAAAAAACGCCCAGGGGTAATCGAAGTGTACTCGTCGTTTGAAAACACTTGCATCTCGTGCACTCGAGTTAACCTAGTTGAAGAGTTCACCTGGGGCGCAATTATGCCCCAGTCGAACTCTGCAAATGCTAGGTGCAAAAATGCAATGCCAGCAGCCACTATTTATTATCTGAGCAAGTTTCTACTGTTGTTGGAACTTGGCTGTGTGCAAAAAGCCGGAAACTTGGGCGCCAGGCACTATGGCTGATGCCACCATACGACTCAGAATATGCGAGAACGTCACGATGCAGCCTGTGAGAGCCTCGCCTATGCTAGACAAGCTAGTGATCTGATTCACACGTTCGTGCATTCACTCATCAAAAGAAGACAGCAAGCAGCACGGCGGCTCTAGAAATGCTGAGCACAAAATGTGTGCCCAATTCAAACTTCAGCCTCTCTGCGGGCATAAGTACAGGTGGCGGGCATATGAGTAACGGGAATAAATTTCACACTCGGTGACGATATTCGATGACGCGCAGCAGATAGACGAGAGCTGCAATGCACAAGCCTGCCCAGGCAGAAACCAAAACGGAACAGTCGGCTACCATTCAACACATGAACAAAGCAGCAGGACAAGCACGGCGAATGCAACGACCACGACTGACACAGAGCGACAGTGGCGTCAACTACTGAGAGGCAAAGATTGCCCTTTTCTCGATAATATACACATATATGCACTGATGAACTTATTGAGCTAGCTACTTATCATTGTTTAATGTGTGTGTGTGTGTGTGTGTATATGTGTGTGTGTGTGTGTGTGTGTGTGTGTGTGTGTGTGTGTGTGTGTGTGTGTGTGTGTGTGTGTGTGTGTGTGTGTCGGTGTGAGAAGCCAGAACTAGCTTACGAGAAAGCTTACGAGAAGCTAGAGCTGTGCCTGCCTGAGCAGGCACAGCTCTAGCACTAAGGCAGAGATTTAAAGCCGAGTGCGTTTAGCCTCGGCTTTTCTGAGCGCACTCTGACGGCAATCCCTCACACTGGTTCAATCGGTCGAGGCACTGCTCGTCGAGAGAACCGAGGTTACGCAACGCTCCCCGAGCTCGAGACGAAATGACCGACCAGCTCGGCAGAAGGCCTTAGGTCGTTCCTCGTTTTCATTCAAACTGAATTCTCATAACAAAGCGGTAGCGAAGCAGCCACCGAAGCACCGGCGGCCTGGCACAAGCTGCTCCCAGCGTCAGTGCCATCAAACGCATTTGCGAAAGTCGTCACTAAAGTACAGCAGCCGCTCAAAGCCAATCAAGTTCACTTGACTTACAGGCGATGTAGCACGAGTTGAGGTAGTCAACGGCTGCAGCACTGACGTCGCTGTTTTGCGCCTTCAGAGCGATGTCCCAGAGCTGAGCAGCGCAAACCTAGAGCGAGTGACGAGTTGCCAAAGCCTTCGAGCTGACGGCACAAGTGTTTGCACAGTCGGCTTGCTGCTGGCAAAGGTGGGCCAGCAGGAGGGCACACGAGTGAAAACCAGCCATCAAGATTGATTAACAAGTGAATCGCCAAGATGGATGCTGAGCATGCTCGCATACACATACAAACTTCGAAAGCCACTAGCTTCGGCAGGTGAATCAACCTCATATTGAGCTAGAACCCAGGGCAAGGTCACACGAGAGATACAATCTCAACAACACTGCTGACATACAGGAGGCTGCTGACCGCAATCGGCTACGAAACATGCAATCTCCTTGGGTGATCAGCAAGGCACGGTCTTCCGGTATCATGGAAAAATTCAGTACCTGCCGAATTTGCAAAGTCACGATAACAGCAAAGGATTAACAGCAGACAATTTGCAAGCCACGCTGGTTTGACCATTTTGTAGCTAAGGTGCTCGCTCCGATCGAGGTCAATGTGAATGTATTTGATGGCCAAGGTCGTGGAATCGAGCCACAACGTGTATTAAACGCCCTTTTTAAATTTTGTGAGTTAAAATGAAGGCGCCTTGCAGTAATAATAACAATAATAATAATAATAATAATCATAATAATACACTTGATAAAGCACCCTCAGAGAACTTAATCTCTTTATAGGCGCTTTACATTTGCTGCAAAGGGAAATACAATTGAATGGTAAGTAAAATCATGCTTGAAAAACAAACACAATGAATAATATGGTTAGGGGTGACATGCACAGGGTCAGCATGCAAATGTGGTTAGTGGCAGCATGCACAGGGTCAGCACGCATAAGCACGTGAAGGACGAATCACAGGGACCCACTAAATGCTGTCCTAAATAGGTGTTTTTTTTTTAAGTTCCTTTTAAATGTGGTCAGGTCAGGGGATGTTCTGACTCAGGTCGGGAGGGAGTTCCAGGCTTTGGGAGCATACGAACTAAATGCACGGTCTCCAAAGGATTTAAGGTTTGTACGAGGTATTTCTAGACTGTTGGATTCCGAAAAGCGGGTGGTACGATGCTTGGCCTGATGGGGTAGTATATCTGAGAGATATACTGGAGCCAAAGAATGAAGTGACCTAAAAGTGAGGGACAAAACCTTGAAGTCAATCCGTTGCTTGACTGGTAGCCAGTGCAGGTCGGCGAGAACTGGTGTGATGTGGCAACTGCAAAGCTCACGACAGTCAAGCCTAGCTGCGGAGTATTGCACCAGCTGCAAGCGCCTGATTGCACAGGCCCGTAGGCCAGCAAGCAGTGAGTTACAGAAGTCAAGACAGGATGTCGAAAATGCATCCAAAGCTATTTTAAGGTGCTATACAGATGAATTATATTTTTTAAACATTAAACCATAGTATGGCTGTGAGAGAGAAAAACGGCAGTCAAATTTCCCCCTGTCAATCAGCTGATATGAGCAACGTGAATTCACAATGAACATTACAATGGCAGTCAATTGCCATCTCTTTCTTTCTTTCACTCTTTGTCTACCTCGACACACGCACAAGACAAAATTTCCATGACAAACTATAGCTCCCAAGCAAAAAGGAAAGCACCCAGAGCAGGCCTCAGAACAGCATCCAATCAAACTCTGCCTGCGATGACAATCCTGCGTACGGTGCTCGAAGCGCTTGCACGTGACTGGCGAGGGAGGGAGGGTGCATACCTGCGAGGTGCCATGTATCGGCTCACCACCACTGCTGCTGCTGCTGCTGCTGCTGCGACTGCTATTGCTGAACATGCTGCTCGAAATACGGTCACGGTCGAGCCCGAACGCTTGCATGACATGATGAAGCTGCTGGTACAGGTTGAAGCCAATCATGCTGACACTCTCCGGATGAAGCGTCGACATCTGAACAGCAAACAAAAAGGAGAACCTCTCGTAGGTAACCGATCGAAATGCCAGAGATGGAGCTGGCGTGACGTGCTCTTTAGCAGCAGCGTACCTTGACGGTGAAGAGATATTTCAGACTGTCGAGGTCAAGGGCGTGAAATTCGCACCGGCTCTTGGCATGTATGGCAAACCAGCTCAGGCACTGGTCGCTCGTGAGCGGGTGAGTAGCTAAGCACGACCAGATCACATCCACTTGCTCCCTGGTGAGCTCTAGGAAACAGCACGTGTGTGCGGCTGGCGATCTCGGAGCAAGGCGGCTCAGCCTACCGCACAGTGTGCTCTGCGGGCTGCTGTGACCCGCAGCGCACACTGGCTGCTAGGAAGTAACAGCTGCTCGGCGCAGCACTCGCCACCAGCAGCTAGCAAAGCGAGCTCCATCTAGCTAGGGGGAGTGACCAATTGGTGGCTGGGTCCCGCGCTCCGCGCACACTCACGAAACGTCTCAGGAGAGCCCAGCATTGAGTACACGCTGCTGAGAAAATGCAGTCGCACGCGAACGTCTTCCTTCAGACCGTATCTACAACGATCAAAAACGAGATGTGCTTGACGACGGCCTATCGGTTTTTCGAAAGCAGTGGAGCTCCTGGCGCACGACGCCGGTGCCTGCACTCTTGGTCATGCCAGCGAGAGGCCTGATGCAGATGAAGGGCACTGGTTACGTGACCCTGGGGGAAAATGCTAAAATGCATCAAAAGGAGGACGACAGACGGCTGGCTGGCTGGCTGGCTGCTGCTGCTTAGGCTTACACGCTGCTGGCTTTGTCAGGTCCTCTCTCGTCCAGTGATTGTCGGAAGATTAGCAGATTACGAAAGAACACGGTCATCATGTTCAGCTCCCGGTCAGCCCACCTAAAAACGCACAAGGTAGGAGAGAAAACAGGTTATAAAAAAAAGACAAAAAGTGATATAAATTCATTTGTATTGAGCCCCAAGAGAACTAAGCCTCCGTTCAGGCACTCGACAAGATGCCAAGATGCTCGAGTCCACGACCTCTTCCATCGAATACATTCGCCTTGGTTATGGAGAGCGACTTGATCAATGTGCACCAAGCCAGCGCGGAATAAGACCGAGAAAGCAGAGCATCGGTCACCAATCATTAGCATATGGGCTGCAATATAGGTCACCGTGCAAATGAAAAGGGGGCAAAGGGTTGCTCACGGGATGAGCACAGCACGTACATTGTTACGCCGTGAATGTCTGCATGGCCTCGGAATTGCTGGAACGAAGTGAGAAGCCTCGGCAGCAGGCGAAGAGAGACAATGACAGTCCTGAAAAACCGGAAAACGGACACGTGCGCAGCAGCAAGCGCGTGTGGCAGGCCGAAAACAATACATTCTTGGGCAGACAAAGATAAGCACCTGTTGGTGGCCACGTTCTTGACACAGGCCTCGATGAATTTCACCCGCAAGTGCTTGTCAACCATGGCAAAGCAAAGTATGTTGCATAAGAGCTTCTCTGCTTCGAAGGCTAGGCCCTCGGGTAATAAGTGCTACAAAAATAAGCAATACCATTAGCTCATGACAACAAAAATACAGAGCAAAGCAATGATGAGTCGTGCTAGTCGACAAGAGAACGAATGTGTCGACTAACCAAAACCAAGGCCAAGGTCTGTGGCAAGTCTGTCCCTACGGGTTACAGCATAAACAAATGCCTAGTGGCAAGTGCCCCTAGCAATAACCGTGAAGTGTTTCTGCAGTGGGTCACAACAACAACAAAACGTTCGACTGTCCTCGGTGATAGATAGGTGCACTGAAACTGACAGCTCGGCAAAGCCTTTCCACACATACACGATCGATCAAGAAGCCACGGCAATCAAATACTGCCGTGTGACACACATTGCTTGGGCAGACACAGTCTAGCAGCAACGTTGCAAACACGTGCTGTTGGCATGTATGTGCTTAGAGCAAAATCCCACCCTGTTTCTGAATGATCTCCTTTGTCTGGCCAGGCACAGAGTCTACAGAGCCTGAGCTTTACTGAGAGAAAAAAAGTTGGCCATCGGTATAGGCCGAACATACAGCAGCCTCAGCAACCTGTCGATATTGCTCCATGGCTGGTTCATCGGTTTCAAAGCAGGCGACTGGCTGAGTCACTGCACGAGAACCACACAAGGATTCGTCAAAAAGTACTTTCCTGCCTAGCAGTTTCCTTAGGGTCTGGCATTCCACAAGACAGTTGTCCTGCCCTTCCACACAAAATAATCCGGAAAATAGCCCACTTAAGAGCCACAATGCAACGTCGTATGGCAGGACATCCTGTGCTACTCCACTCCCTTTCAAGTCGCCGATGAACCGGACATACCGAGGATTATCAGGGCAGGCTCGGCTCAAACTGAGTACACACAATCAACAAGGGCCTCCTAGACCAGTTCCATCAGCTACGGCCAGCACACGAAGGCAAAACTGTTGGCGTGCACTTGCCGAAAGTTTTGCCTAAGCACTGGCGGCCGACGGCTGGACAGGCGTGGCAAAAAACTTGCTTACCACTTTGTCGTCTTGCAAGAGATCCCAGAGAAGCGTGCAGCCGGGCGAGCAGACTTCTTCAATGCTAAAACCAAGCTGCTCCCCCAGGCTTGGACTGTGCGCTGGGTCTGCAAACACAAGCAATGAGGTTGAGGGTAGACGAACCTTGCATTGCACCTTGTATCAGCCCAGGAAGCCACATGTACTTCGCTTGAAACAAGTTTCCAAAGCGACGGGTCCACCAAGGTAGTACTCGAGCTGAAGACATCTGGCAATGATTGAAGATATCTGAGGTCCCTCATAACAGAGCTCACTCTCATAAGCATGTCGCCCCTACAATGAATCCTACGCCCCCCCCACACCTGAACACCGGTTATTACTAGGTAGGGCCTCGCCCGGCTCACACTTTCTAGCCGAAAGGCTGCACCGATAGCAAAGCAGCTACAAATTCAGGGGAGACTGGGAGCGATGAGAAATAGCAAATTAGGCACGAGGTCTGCCGCCAGCGCACTCGCACGCACACAGCGAGGCATTCATTGATACTGATTCACGCAGAGGGAACAAACACTAAAGGCAACATACCGCTGCCGGTCTGTCGATGAATGTGAGATAGTTCCTCGTCACTGACGAAGTCCTCACCCTCGAAATCAGCCATGTTCTTCTCAGACTTGGTGCTTAACTGCGAACTTGCGCAGCTGTCGTTGTCCTCGTCCATGTCGTCGTCGTCCAGATCGCGGTGTACTCGGCCGCAGCCTCGTCGGGGCACACTGCACGAAAGCAGCCGACGGCAAACACTTGGCGTATGCTCATTATGCCAATCTGCTATCTAAACAACAAATATTAATTAAGTCCAACGCATTCGTTCTTGATGGTTTGTGCTGCAGTTTGACTGCAGCATTGCCACACTAAACCCCACCCCAAAGAAAGTATGTCAGCACCAGATCATCACTCTCAGCAACGATATCCTAACTGGTAGCCAGCAGGAATAACACAGCACGGGTAGAAGAGGCAACTTCTCTCTACGTTAAGAATGAGCAGCTCTAGACCATGCAACTTGTTAAAGCAGCTAATAAAACCCATAGCCAGCTCAGTGTGCATCGACAGATCAGGAGCGGGCTGTGCACAGCATGCACAGCTACAGGACGTGACACACAAGGAAGCATGCAGCTGAGCTCGGCACAAAATGTAGCAGTAAATCCACGAAGAGAGGTGCGAACACTCGAGCTGTGTACACTGAGCTCTGGCTGTGCATGCCCACGTTGGGAGCCTGAATTCTGGATTGCGTGCGCACGAGCTAAATACACGCGTCCATAAGAGCGCACACAACGAAAAACGCTTCGAATAAGCCATGGCCGGCACTTAGCATTCAAGTTAACGGCCAAGTACGATGTTTTCCTATACAAACACAGGCTGTTACTATTACATACCATGTGCCCCTCTGAGGCAGCTGCTGCTGAATGTACGTGCGCTTTCTGCTATTGAGCACTGGAAAGCTAGCTGAGGCACTAGTTCGATTTATCTCAGCTATTGCCTTCTCAACGTTCACTTTATCCGAGACACTGGTGATGGCTTCAAGAAACTTCTCTTCGAGATCGCACGAGGAGTCCTCCTGCAGAATAGATCATCACATGTCCTCCATAACAGAAATACCATTGCAGGTCACGAGGTCTCCCACAACAGAAGCATACAAGATGAATCGCCATCGAGTCTTAGCCTGGCAGTAAGGTGTTCGAATTTCGTACCACCAATGATTTAGTGATGCTTTCTATACAGCATCTGTAAAGTGCCTAGAAAAAGACTCAGTTTTTTGGGGAACTACACAAATGTATTACTATTAGTATCATCATTATGGCCTGGGTCGAGGGTTCGAGCCCTGCAGCAGACAATCAATTTTTGACTGCTGCAAGCAGGTTGATAGCCACTTAAGGCTCTTCTGCCTCCTTTTATAAATAGTCCTGCGCTTGGATTAGCAGTCATCTTTATCTTGGCCATGCCTGTTGGCTAGCTTGTGGTTGGCTTGCTAAAGCTAGATCTTGACTGTCAACGTTGTGTTCAGTGACCACCTGGCTACTGAGGCATCAGTCTCGACTGATAATGCCTGGCGTAAGGTGTTGGGATATCACCTAGGCCTACAGCTGTTAGATAGAATCACAAACAGAGCCCCGGAAAAGGGCATAAGCGTATCATTTCATGTTACTCACTTAAAATGACGTTGGCCACGAAGTGCCTAAGCCGGTATTACTGGGCCGTAAGGAGCCCGGGAGGTAAGGTGCTTGCTCTTCACGACCTCAAGGTCGTGGGTTCGAATCCTGCCGTTGTCGATCCTTTATTGCCAACTGCAAGGGGTGGTGATAGCCTTTACGGCTCTTATGCTGCAAATGATGAATGCTAAATCAGCTAATATTATTTTTTTTCCTTAATTGCTGTGCTGGTTGGCCCAGTGGTTTGTGTGCTCGCTCC
Source organism: Cristatella mucedo (assembly GCA_009760855.2). Classification (NCBI taxonomy): domain Eukaryota; kingdom Metazoa; phylum Bryozoa; class Phylactolaemata; family Cristatellidae; genus Cristatella; species Cristatella mucedo. The sequence continues at coordinate 879,872 of WPIO01000054.1, read as the reverse complement.
GACCAAGGTCTGGCCGAGGTCGTGGGCTCGAGCCCCGTGACATATAGAAGAAGGTGAATAGAGATTAAGCTCTCTTAGATTGCTACACAGATAAATTATACTTTTTTTTGTATTTTACATATTACACTGTATGTGTTCACAGGCGTTAGAACGCTTTTGTTATTGCTATCTAATCACCTAATCCGGATATAACCACTTTCACTAAGACACTAAAAATAGTAAAAAAAAAAAAGATCGAGAAACAAAGATTTCAACCTTAGAGGCAAGGGGCTTGTATTTCACGATCCAGGTTGTGGGTTCAAGACCTCCAAACGACAATGGTTTATTGCCTGCTGCAAGTGGCGCGATAGCCACTAAGGTAATGTTGTAGCTATATAAAGGATGCCATTAAATTGGCTGCTCTTTACTTTACAAGGCACAAGGTCACAACACTTAATAAAGAGCACGAAAACATACTGCTGGGGATTGAGCAGTGTGGCATTCAGCTTCAAGAGTTGATTAAAATAGCTGCCACTAACAGCTGTAGGCCTAGGTGATATCCCACACCTAACGCCAGTCCTAATCAGTCTGAACTGATGCCTCATTACCAGGTGGTCACTGTACAGTTCACTGTTCAATCAACATTGACAGTCAAGATCTAGCTTTAGTAAGCCAACCACAAGCTAGCCAACAGGCACAGCCAAGATAAAGATGACTAATTTTTATAGTGCCCTAAGAGAACTTAATCTCTATTCAGGCGCTGCACATTTGCCACAGGGCCACCAGGCACGACCAAGCAGATTTGACACATCACTTCCACCTCACTATAATTCCTCGAATCAATGAAACTAAACATCGGAGCGGAAAAAAAAACAGAAAAACTATTCCCACCGTACGTGCAAGCAAATCGTTTGGGCCAGAGATGCTGTCGGAAAATCATTTTTGGCTTTGATCTTGATGCCTAGCAGGGCAATTGGCTTCGGCTTGTTTGGCAGACATCCGGCAGATGGGGAAGGCGAGTGTGACCAGAAGATGCAGCAGTAGCAGAAGGAGGCACGCACGGGAAACACCGCGAGTCAGCGCACCGGTAGCCCTCGCACTACCCACCATCGACTCATCGCCATCGTCACTAGCGCCAGCTCGGCGATGGCCAACTTCCAGCTCCTTACAGTCGGCAGCGTTTCGCTTGTACTGCAGCTTCGACTGTATCAGCTTGCCAGTGATGGACCTGCCAGCAGCCGCAGCAACAGCTGCAGCCACAAATATGGCCGGGATGTCGGCCGTAGGGCCTAGACCTTCAAGAGAAGGTAGACATGAACCGAGGCGACCAAAATCAACAAGGTGCGGCTTCGAATGAAACGGAACCAGCAGCAGTAGCAGGCACGAGCTCACAGCAGACAGGCGGCTTCTGCCTCGGCGCGGACACGCAGCCGGCCAGCTGACGCACCTTCACTGTCCTCCATGTCAGACGGCAGTACGTCGTCACCACCTTCATCCTCGCTGGCTGCGGCCGCTACTGCGGCATCCGAAGAAGCCGACCCGTTGTCGCTACTCGGCGGCGCAGCTGGCGGACTTCGGACGGGTGAATGCAGACGATGCTCATCCACCGTGGTGGGCACAAGCGGGAGCTGCCGCTGTTGAAGCTGCTGCTGCTCATCACTTGCTTCAGCCGAGGGCGTTACGTCATTCGCGACGACGTTGCCGTCAATGACCGACACTGCCGTTGCTGTCGCAGGCTCAGTGGCAGGTGGCACTGAAGCAATCGACTGATCACTTGCCAGGGTGGGCAATGCCTCGCGTTGCTGCGCTTCCTCTACAGAAGCATTCAACAGCAGAGGTCCCGTCACCGTGACCTGTGACCCGGTCACGGTGACTTGCACCGACTGCTCGACTGAGCTGGGAGGCTGCTGCTGCTCCAGCGGTGGCAGCACGTGAAGCAGCGGCGACTGTTCCGGCGACGCACGTCTTCTGCCTCTGAGTGAGCGAGGTCCACTGATGATCGCACCCACACGCCGCCGTTGCACACCAAAATGCAACCGCTTTCTCCTGACAGCCCGGATCCTGTCAACCTACGCAAATCAAGGCCGCCTTGCTTGGAGTACAGCGGGTGGCTGCAGCAAGCAGGCGACGATTCTTACACGGCATAACCGATCGGACTCAAGATGGACTTACGGTCTTGCTGAGCATATTCGTGGCAGCCTATATAGTGCAGCTAAAGGCGCCATGGTGGCTGTGCTTTGCACCACCAAATGGCACGCCCGAGTTAGCCTGGTAACTTTTGCGCAGATCTTCGGCCGTGCATTAGATGGGGTTAGGGGCCCCAGGGGGCCCAAATTACAACTCAAAGCTGCTGGCCGAACTAACACGGCAGGGTGGTCGTGCATGCTAAACCGAAGGCTTGCAGCACAACGTTACCACTGTAAGTTTGAGAGCCAGCACTGATCCTGTCAGGGACTAGACAAGATAGCAGCTGCACTACTAAGACAAAACGGCTTAGTACTTTACACAATTGATGGCAGCCGCCACCTGCCACATATAAGGGCATGACCTGGATTTCGTGAAAGAAGAAGGCCGAGCCAAGAAAAGAGGTTGAACCTTGACCTTGTCAAGACCAACCAACCACGGAGGGCAACAGGCCTAATTCAGACAGCCGAGGCTCAAACTTCCAGTCCCAAGTTGTGTCACTCACTTGCCCTGCCCACCCCCCCCCCCCGTTCCCCACAGGCAAATGGCAGGCCGGTGCCAGTAGCAAGCGCAGGCACTAACCGAAAGCGCCTGCCCCGAATGAGTTACCTTACGAGGAGGTAGCGAGATCAAGCGGGCGCTCACCGGCCGCAGGCAGCGCTGCTTGGCACTGCTGCCGCATACCATGCGCCGCTCGTCCTCGCTAGATTCTGACTCTTCGCTGGTCATGTCCTGGTCCAAAGAGCTATCTGTCAAACGAGACATGGCAAACGGCATTCTAGGTGCACTACGCATCAAGCAGCCTCAACACATGAGAGTAGATTGATCTGATCACCTGCCAGATTACTATGCACTAGCTGGGAGAGGACAGGGGAGAATGAGAGAAAAAAGAGAGGGAGAGAGGGAGGGACCTAAGAATGAGGCGCAGGCGAAGGAGGCCAGAGAGAGAGAGAGAGAGAGAGAGAGAGAGAGAGAGAGAGAGAGAGAGAGAGAGAGAGAGAGAGAGAGAGAGTGTGTGTGCAGATATTCACTGCACTCCACCAGCACTGGTGGAGTGCAGTGAATATCTGCACACACACTGGTGAGTGACCAGGCATAACTAGCATGGGCAGCAGCAAGTCAAAGGAAGCTGGTGTGACACTAACATTGCCAATTACGCACACCATCGATGCGAAGCATAACCTTTCCACGAGACTGATTCCCACAGCTCAAAAAGTAAAGATTCACACAACTCGAAGGGGCATTGCCGAAGCTATACCATCAACACGTCAGATGCGCTGGTCCCTCTGCACACCCACCGTGGACAAGCACCGGAGGCTGCATGCGCTGCATGCTGCCGACACGATTTCGCCCACGGCCGCTACCGAGCAGGGCAGGCACGCTAGGAGTCTCGCTGGTGCCACTTCGACTCGAGGACAGCGTCGTCCACAGCAATTTCGTGATGGCCGACGAAAGGAACAGTGTGTGATCCGTGTGAGCACCCGGGTCCAATGCGGCCACGTGCCTCGCCAGGCGTGTCACATGGGTCAAGTTGAGATTCTTCAGGAGCATGACGAGTGTGTCTTGCACCTGGCGGCCGCAGTGCTTGAGCTGTGCGACCAAACCAACGAGCATTGCATGGTAGGGCAGCTCACTACCCCACACACAGCCAAGAACAGTTAAAACCGCTGGTTTGACCCAGTGACTAAGGTACCCAGAGCGACCAAGGTCTGGCCGAGGTCGTGGGCTCGAACTCTGGCATATGTGAAGCACCTGAATAGAGATGAACTTCTCTTAGGGAACAATGCAAATGAATTATATTATATTTAAAACAGCAGAACTGAGTCTGTGCAATGTTGCCTCTTTAAATATATATATATATATAATAATAATAATAATTAACTTGATAAAGCGCCCTCAGAGAACTCAATCTCTCTCTAGGCGCTTTACATTTGCTGTAAAGTGAAGTGTGTGTATATATATATATGTATATATATATATATATATATATTATATATATATATATATATATATATATATATATATATATATATATATATATATATATATATATATAGGCATTTGTCTAGCACTCTAAGAGGACTTAATCTCTATTCAGGCGCTTCAGGTATGCCACAGGTCTCGAGCCCACGACCTCGGTGATCAAATACATTCACCTTGACCTTGGTTCGAGGCAAGCACATAAACGGCTGGGCCGAAACAGTACCATTCCCACCAACGACAAAGCAGCTGAAAGCTGAAGTTAATAATAAAATAAATAACAGTGAGCGCACGAGAAAACAACCACCAATGAGCATCGATGAAGGCACTATCAGTGCTTGATGCAAAAGTTATCAACCTCATGCACGAAGCAACTCTCACCAAAGCAGCTTGCCACATAGCATCAACGTGCTCCTCCGTGAGACAGCTCTCAGCAGCCAGCAGATTTAGCACCAGCTGGCTCTGCTTGATGATCTGGAAAAAAAGCGATGCCGACCGGGCTGCTTCAAACAGGGGAAAGGGTAAAGGACGTTGCAGAGTTGGAGGCAGGTGCATTTGGAGGACGTGGGGAGTGTAACGCAAGCAAGTGAGGTCACGTGTTGGCCAAGCACGCAGGTCAATGATGCAAAATGTAAGACTTTCGTGTGCTCTTTCTTAAAGGTGTGGCTGGCTCACCTCAATGTGAATGTTCGGACCGAATATGTGCTCGACGATTTTATTATCCAGCAGCCATTGAACGAGCAAGACAGCTATGCTACAAAATTAGAAGCGAAAGCTACTTGGTTGCACTTTGAGGCACGAACCGTGACCAAGTGAGAGACCAATCAGCATGCAGCGCCAGCACCAATGAGATAGTGCAGACGTACTTCTCGGATTCAAGTGTGCTGTCTGCGTGCACAGCCTCGTTGTACATCGCTATTTGACTCTGCAACGGGTAACAAAATCTCACTGCAAAAGCTTTCGCGCGGCAGCCACCAACTAGGGGCAGACTGCCGCCAATCACAAGGCGATTGTGACACAGTTCCCACAATCTGGATTAGGATGCAGGCTGCAGATTTCTGCTAAGTGAGAACTAGAGCCCCTTGGAAAAGAAGTCATGATGAATCTGTGAAAAAGCAGAGAGCAAGAATTGATTGCAACGATACAAATGGTACTTGTTCTTGAAGTATTGCTGACATAGTCAATTCAGGTTCAAAACTTTATGTGACCCACAATCGGCAACCAGTAGACTGATCACAAAAGACTATCCCATGATGAGTCGTCATGAAAACCTTACCATAAAAAGACACAATCACAAGCAACACCTTCACATCACATCCACCTGGTAGTGCTCTCGGGGCAGCTTAAGAGCAGCCGAAGATTCGACAAGCAGATAATGGAAGTCAACGTTCTTCAGTTGTCAGCACAGTAACGGCCGGCCTTCTTACGAGTTGTAGTGTTCAACCAAATATTCCTCTAGAAGCTGTTCAGCTACCACACAAGCAAAGCATAAAGTCGAGACGGGTAGGTTAGTATGATTCGTGAATCTGATATTGGAGGTCGTGAGTTCAATGCCCAATGAGAATGGAGTATGCTCTCCTTTCTCTCTGATATTGGAATTTCCATTTAGGGCATTTAGCCCAAATCAAATCACACTTACGGTTCAGATGCAGCAAAGTCAGAAATGTCCCCACCACCCGACTAAATGAATATTGCCGACGGCAGATTCAAAAAATGCCATCTCTCATGACGGCGGCAAAGGGTGCTTATATAATGAGCAGAATGAAAAAGGGAAAAGCGTGTGCACGCTCAATAGCAGGCACTCTGGTGTACTTATTACCATCTCGTTTTATGAATTTTTAGCAAAGGTATGCAATATCATGGATGGTGAGATAATCTTGATCTTGCTTAAGCCCTTTTCAGACTTAACCAGTTTAAGATTTCAGCCTTAATCAGTGTTCTGTTTGTTTCCTCTTGAAGAAAAGGATTGTTATGAAATAGGAGCTTTGAACCTGCTACACTAACCCGACGTCCTGTGTGAAGTATGCAGCTAGAGTGACTATCAATTCTCGACATCTTTCTCTTTTAGCAGCTATTGTCGAAACTGTGCATATAGTAGGTCACAATCATCGGTTTCTCTCAGCACATTGGCGCATGCGATCAGGGCCAACTAGACCCGATCGGTGCCTGATATTATCTCCAACATAGAATACACGAGCCGAGTTAAAGCAGAGCTAGAAGAGTTAAGGCAGAGTTAGAAGCTTACCACTCTTGGCGGATCCTTAAATTGTGAGTCACTGATGACCAGTCAGCAAATCAGGGTTTGCCAGCAGCGCAGCCGATGCAACCGATGCAGCGGTTGTTCACGAGTTAACAGATACCGAGCACCCCAGAGTGTATCACAGCCCAAAGATGGGAGCTACGCACAAGCAAAAAACAAGCCGACACACGACTCACATTAAGCTGTGCTATGCCTGCCAGCCTCAGGGTTAATGTCGAAGACGTGAAATACTTGTAGGCAAGTGCCAGAGCACCGCTGTCGAACACGAGAGACTGTGGCATGCTGGGCCCGGCACGGCCGGCTAACGCCATGCCCGGTGGTGGTACTATCGCGGGCTCTTTGAGCGCGCTCCACAACATATCCGTCAGGTTCCTATTACCGGCCATACGCAGCTCGTCGTCCGTCAGCTTGCAAATGAAGCTACAACGCATGAAAGGTAGTCTTCCGAATTTAACTAGCTGCTGCACAGAGCCGGCACGCCTGAGAAAGTTATTGGAGTAGAGCCAAAATTCTCCTAGCAGCACAATCTCCTAGTACACTTAGCAACACGAGCTGAAAAGGTTAAAAACGTAAGTTCAAAGTTGGGTATTCGTTTTTCATGCCATACAACACTAGATACAATCGCATACACGCTCACATGCACACACACACAAGAACACATGCACACAAAAGATTTACCCAAGAGACATAAGCCATTCACACGCCGAGTAAACAAGCTCGGCTTCTCAGGAAAAATTGGGATCGCGTGAGCAAAGAAATAAACTCTGAAAAGAGAATGCTAGGAATAAACACAGCTTGAGATAAAGATCGTGGCTGCTAAGGAAGGCAGCTGCAAAGGATCCCGGCTCGGGAGGGGGATGCAAGTAACAGGGAACCAGAAGCAAGCAATGCTCACAAGCGAGAAGTATGTCTGCAGTCAGAGCTCGGGTGTCAATGCAAGTTTCATCAGCCTGGTAACTGGTTTCAAGGTCTGATGGAGGCATCGAAAGAGAAGCCACATGTGCAAACTTAAGCCAGCCAAGTCACTGGGCCATGTAGCATCTGATATAAGCACCACTACTAAAATAAATAATGGGTCGCCCCGTCAGAAGCCACAAGTCTAGGCCGTCTGATTTAATTAAGGTGTCCACGATCGTGCAGACAACTACAGATCTTTTAGTAGCAAGAAAACATTTCAGTGCATGAAGAGTCGGATTTCTAAATCAAAGAGTCGATTAACGTAGAACAGCAGCACAATGTCATATTTTCACCAATTCGTGAGCTGTGCCAAGTCAACCCATTGTCTCATTCTTAGAATTGAACACGGAGGAGTCAGAAAACGCAACAGCTTTGACTACTGATTATTTTTAAAACATATACTGGTAATCACGATTACAAAATCCAGAGAGCTAACAGTGATGTAACAGCACATTCATTTGCTAAAAAATCGGGTTAAGAAACTCATACAGACTCTTTTCGAAATGCAGCAAGACCAAAATATGTTCAGTGAATTAGAGGCAGGCCTGCCGATGTACAAACATGCAGCAAGCTTCTTTAACAGTCACTAGTAGCCTCTTGTAGCATCGGTATGCAGCTGATGACTGGTCGACAAGCAGTAGCATGACCCTAAGTGAGAGGATTGCCTTCAGATTTTTTTTTCTCAATGCCGTACATGCTCTCGGAAGGCTTCACTCCATAAAGTCCAGGGTAACATATACAGCAAACCACGGGGAAAGCAACACGCAGAAGACAGTCAACAGCCGACGTGTGGGGAGAAACATGCGCACTAGGATGACCAAACTCGTGGACACAGCAAGTGGAGCAGCTCACGACTCACCATGCAATTGCTACAGCATCCTTATCCTTAATAACAAGACGAAACAGGCAATACCAGATTATATGCTCTTCACGACCTAAGTAGTAGGCTCGAGTCCTGCAGTGGGGGATTCTTTATCGCCTACTGCAAGTGGTGGTGATAGCCGTAAAGGCTCTTCTGCCACTATATAAATGAGGCTGTTAAATCAGCTAAGGTTTATCAACAAACATGCAGCCAAGTCACGATTGCATATTGTTAGCAGTGGCAGATTCATCTATTTCCACGAGGCTTCCAATTGAGTCGGGCACCTAAGATTACTGACACGGCGGTAACACAGGCCGACGTTGGCAGAAGGCTGGGGACACGGTACTCACTTCACGATGGCTGGCTTGAGTGGCATTATGTGCTGCACAACAGCTCCCGGGACTAGCCACGAACGTACCTGAAAATAGACGTCCGACCTAGTCGGCTGCATTGTCGCCACATACTAGAAAGAAAGAGGCACATGCTGGCGACCTTCCAGCACGAAGAGGAGACCGCTGGCTGTCATCCGGTAATCGGTCGCAGGTCGAGGCTATAAGCCAAGCTTCCAACCGATGTTATTTTTGCTAAATATGCTTTAGCTGGCTAGCGAGTAATGGAAAAAAGTTTACAGTACAAGAATGTGAGCACAGCAAAGCAGGATCGCTACTATATTTGGATGCATAAACCGCAAGAGTGTGTATAAATGCACATATCGCTTAGCAACAACTCGTACGAACCTCAAATCCTTTGGAGGCCGTGCCTTTAGTTGGCATGCTCCCAAAGCCTGGAACTCACTCCCGACTATCTACACGACATCCCCTTGACTTAATGACATCTAAACATAAGCTACAAACGCACCTTTTCCTTACAGATTTGCTGGGTCCTTGTGCATTGTCCTTTGTGTGCTTGTGTGTGCTGAAAGCATGCATGGTACCACTAACCAGGTTGACTCGCTTCCTGTGTAGCATGCGTAAAGTGCCCAGCTTCAGCTTTCCGATGGTACCGTACAAATACAGTACTAGTAGTAGTACTATGATTCAGTAAAAAATATTCTTAGAGCTACGACTAAGACATCTTCTAAGGTCACATGAATAGCTGAAGATCTCACCATCTTTTGTCATAGTGCCTCGAAATAACAGTCCTGAGGTCGTACGTCATGCGCTGCCGATTTTACATTAAGGTCCAAACCAGCCAAGCTGCTTTTCGATGAGCTTCAGATCAGGGCTCATGCTTGGTCTTGGAATTACAATCAGTGGAAGATATTTGCGATTGGGTCCATTACTGAAAATTCTATCACCAACTGTTCGGTGTACTAAGGGTCGTTGTCCTGTTCCGATACGAAATCTCGCCAACTCGTGGTCATTGCACTTGGAACAATGATATTGTCTACGTCCTAATTATTTATTCTAGTACATAATGCCTTCGATCAGAGACAGTTCTGACACTAGCTACTGTGCAAGAGCCACGAATTATCACTCTGGTTTGGCCCAGTGGCAAAGGTGCTCGCCCGACCAAGGTCTGACCGAGATCGAAGACTGGATGCCCGTGGCATATGGAGGCGGTTAAATAGAGATTATAAACACTTATAGCGATATACAAACGAATTATATTTATATGTATTGTATTTAAGATACAGAGCTGTATGCTTTCAGAAGGCAGTCATAGCAGTATGCTTCATTAATATGCTGCTTCACAAACGCTCTCCTTATTACATCCTAATAAATTCTTACTATGACATGTCTCCGTGCTGTATTGAAAATGGTGAACCAAAGTTCACCAATATATAGAACTCGTCCCTCAGCCAAGATCTGGTGGGCAAGGTCCACTACTAATGCAGAAGGCTAACTCTTTTTTGCTTGTCGAAAGCAAATGTTTACGATGACAAATCATGGAGAGTAAAACCTTGCTCTTGTAGCCTCCATAAAACGGCTAATTCACCTAATCGGAAGTGTCTTAGCAAAACTTTTTTAAACTGTACAAACTGCTCGAAAATCATAACCGCTCTTACAATGTAAACCTTTGTAACCTGACCAAATTTGTCGTTTTGCAAATGCAGAAATCCCCTTTGCTTTCAGCTATTCTACCACCACCTAAGTTGGTGGCAAAGGAAAGTTACCTACACTAGCTCCCTGAGAAATAGCCCTGGACACACAAAAGCCCATTAACGTTCGACACGTAAGCCATTTTAGTCAGTCTTGCCTACATTGATTAAGACCATTTTTATTTTAGGAGCATTTTATAACCAATAGTTGCTCAAGACATACAAGTAGTTTTTAGTATAATTTGCTTCTTCTATCCTGACTGCAGTGGGAACTCATTTTGGTATGGATAAATGTTAGGATTAGTATAATGTGCTGAATGTCAGCCAGTCCTGTCGGGAGAGGTCTTTCTTCGCAGAACTTCTGCTTTTTTGGCACTTGCCTAAACTTTTGATGGCACTTGTTTATACACATTGTATGTGCAGAAAATATATAAAAATTGATCGACATATCAAGCTAACACGTTTTGCTGTATACCTACATTTGAGATGATGCTCACTATGCAGTGAACAAGGGGAATTGGAAGGAGGTCCGTGCTGCAGCAGCTGAAACACTTAAGTATGGCTTGCAGACCATTGCTGTCACAGAAGAAGCAAACATTACGAAATATGGCCATCGGGATGCCTTCAGCTTCCTGAAAGTAAAAAGATTAGCATGAATGAACAGCCCATCTAAGATTATTAGAATAAGACTAAAAGGCGTAACACCAGCATCACATTGGCCGGTGGATGTGCCACTGGGTACAACGGGGCCAAGCATGCAAGCCAGTAGCAGCAGATAGATAAGACTCATATAATAGAGAGCAAGAGCTGCAACTAGAAACTACTTCTAAATAGCTCTACAAGAAAGGTCGGGAAGATGATGCTCAGTATAGCTACCGAGAAATCCATAACTATGACTTGCCCCAAACCAGTTAAAAAGGCCGTGCAGTGCAGCGCTTGCTTTTGTCGAACAAAGCTCGGAAAAATTAGACAAAAGCGAAAAACGCACCTACCATCGCCAGGACTCATGTTGGTCAAGGGCATATGGTTCATTTTAGACTGCAAGAATAGCCTCGCCCCACACTGAAAGCACTCTCTCCCGACAAAGCCCGTACTGTGACACGAGTAATCAATCTTCAAGAAACACCAAGCTCTGCCAAAGGTAGACACAATAAGTGAACTACCACACTAGGTTAAGAGTGGTCTTACGACAGGCTGAGAAGCAGCTCACAGCGGTTGGCCTCACTAACCCGATATTTGCTCTTGCTCAACTGACAAAGAAAAATTTTAAATCCTGCGACTAGCTCCATTCAGGCCCAGGTGTGTGTATATATACATATATATTTTGTTGTGCCCGTGTGTGAGTGAGTGAGTGTGTGAGAAAAAGATCACTACTGACGAGCTTACATTAATCTTAAAATGGTTCTTAAAAATATAAAACCCTCAGCGAAGGGACCATCTCAGAAATGCTACATTAGTTGCAAAAAATTCGACTACTATTAACAATTAATCCGGATGCCTTGTGACATTGAGACACAGAGACAAGACAGATTGATTGACAGACAGATGAGACAAGAGCCTAGCATTTGTCCACTGCCTCACACTACATAGCCAGGATCACCGAGCCAGTAGATTTTTGGAATCAAGAAATTCAATCCACTAAAACCGGAAGTCAAGCAGCACGAGCCAAGTTCATCAGAGAACTTGTACTGACCGTGACGTCACAGTAAGTCCCCAAAATGGCAGCTTCTTGCTGCGACAATTCCTGCAAAAGCATAAATTTACACTTGCACAGATACTACACTTAGCAGGACGACAGAAAATGAAATACGACTAGTAAACGTCACCGTCAACATGACGACAGAAAATACCATTTACATGGCCGACTTTGTAGATGCTTGTTACTATGTGCTGCTAGGGAGTCGGTATGCTACATTAATTACGGATGCGGAGCTCAATGCAATACAGCAGACAAAAACAGCTGACAAACACATACACGGAGACACGTCCGATGCAGCAAGGCATGATGAGACTAGATCGGTCGTGTGGCGGCACCACTTAAGCCTGCAAGCTATTGGGAGGCCGCTGTCAGCTACTTCAGTACTTTGCAACGGCATCTGCCTGAAAATTTGCACTAGAAATCATGTGGTCACGGCTAAACACTTAACACACAGTCTGACAGGCACTGTTGTGTGTACGTTTTTTGCTCAATAGCAAACACTGCTTGAAGAACACATACTTCATAGTAGTCAGCAATAAATTGGTCCAACTATCGAATATTAGTTTAGGGTACCTTTCAAAAGACAAACATGTTAGAAATGGGATCGTAAGTTCTGACGACTTCCACACAGGAAAAAACGATTATGCAAACCATGTCTAACCAAGATGTAAACAGGTGCCAAACATATCGACTACTAACAAATGTATCAATCTCTGAATCATATGCGACTTTATTCCAACTTGTTGAACCTTTATAGATCGAGATATGTGTGAAGTTTGTTGAAGTGCATGCTTGTTACTTTAGAAAGGCTCAATTTTCAGTGCAGCTTTGTACCTTGTGAATTCCATAACTTGGCCAATACTTCTAGTATGAGTGAAATTTAAAATGTGAGTTCAGCTCTGCTGGTACATCAGGATGCTAGAATTATTTCTGATTTCGGTCGAACAGGTTTTGCTATACACCTCATCAAACATCCTGGAGCTTTAAAATGTCCTACAATCGTGGATAAGCAAAACCGATCCGACCGAAATCAGAAATAATTCTAGCATCCTGAGGTACCATTACCACACTGCACCATAATAAGAGCTTCAAAAAAAAAGTGAGCCCACTGCCTGCGCCTCAACGAACAGGTCAAGGACCGAGATACTCTTGTGCACGCGCGCCGGCTATGCAACTTCGGATAAGCTAAACAAAAATATTAATGATAATAGTAATAACAACGCCCCTCATAGAGGCACATTTCCGAGAAAAATGCCCTGAAACAAGCTCACCTCTGCATTGCCATGGTAGTGGTGCTTGTATGCCAAGTACAGCGGAAAGTTAATCATAAACACAGCACTGGTAAAAGCCAGCAGCCGCTCAATCTCGGCCAAACTCCACCGGCAGGACATGGCACAAGCCACTGAGCTGCCACCAAAGCTGTCCGACTCGGCAGGGACTTCAGCAGCAGCGGCGGGTCGAAGAATCACAGTGGCACCCTCTGCAGAGCTGAGGTCCTGCAGCACGTGAATGATGACGCTCAGCATGTGCTGAATTAGGGTGTTGATGATCTCGTAGTTTTTTGTGTCTTTGTAGCAGCACATGCACTGCCTGCACGAAAACGAACCGACTCGATCAAGAAGAGATGAGTGCACCTATACATCAACAATACCGAACACACATATCCACGACACGCTATCACTGGCAGAGTTGACACGGTATCACTGGCAGACACGGCTGCACAGACACATCCATTGTAGTGAGCTCACAATAAGGATCGAACCGCAGTAATCAACATATCATGAAGCAAGTTAAGATAAGCCAATCCGAGCACTGATGAATTTCGCTCCATTGAGCCAACACACACAGCCTGCCACACTGCCATCCCAACTCATGTTTGCACAAGCCTCAAGGTCGGGAACCCACACGGGTTTGAACAGGCACATATCGGGTGTGCTCTAAACCTTTTCTACCCAGAAAGGCACCACTTAGTCCAGCCTATGGCACACAGAGAAGATGCAGAACGAAAGCAAGGCAAATTTCACAAGCTTGCGACATCGTACATGCAAACACACACTCGCATGCACAACAACAACAATCCCCATAAAGTGGTATATGAACTCGATTCTCTCAATCGCTTATAAGTCTAACCATTACCTTAGGGGCTTACCTATCCGAACTACTTCCTACAAAGGCTTCCCAGCAAACCAACTGCTCTTCTGACTCATAAGTCTTTAAGCAACATCAGCTAGATGGGTATGGCAGCTTCACGGCCATCATGGCTGCCTACTTACATCAGCATAAGATTACAAAACTTCGGGTATGCTTAGATAAGGACACAACAGCCAAGCTGGTCTGTGCATTTTCGACACACCGACTATACTTCTGCAACTCACCAGTGAAAAAATATGCTAAGAATATTCAGTTGGTGCAAAACTCTGCAATCAGCCTAGTACTAGAGCCCACTGCCTCCGGACTTGCTTTGCTGAGTCTTTACAATATTGCACATAAATTATGTGCCTATTACACGTCACTTTCGGAAGTACTGATTGCCATCTTGACTCGTGACAGACGGCAATCAGTACTTTAATTAGCTTTAATTAATAGATGCATAAACGTTTCGACAGCCGCATGACACCATTGCTGACCAGTTATGGGCTGCCTGTCAGTCAGGGCATCCACTTCAAGATTCTGTCACTCACTTCTATGCCTCTACATTCTCTTGCTCCGGCCTCCCTAGCAGTCTGAAATATCCGTTCCACGAAGCCTTTGCTCTGTCCGAGTGAATTGCTCTTTCGTTGTGCATCATGAAACTACATGTCGTTACTAAGGGCAACAGTGCTATATGCTTTTTTGCCTTGTGTCCAAGTGGACCTGTCTTTTTTCCTGCTTGCTTTCTTTGCCAGTGCACCATTCTTTTGTGATTGAGAGAATGCTACTAACCACGAATGATATTAACCAGCAGGCATAAATCTTCTGTATGATTTTGCATGCTAATCGTATCGTGATAATTGTGTGCTTGTGTATGCTTGCCTAAGCAGGATAGCGTGCTTTTCATTAACTATTGGTTATTACTTCTCTTGCAGCTCCCTGTAAAGCACATGAATAAAGATTAAGACTTATCATTGTTATTTCTATTATTATCAAGTCCTAAGGAGAGTGTGCCTGCTGCCAGTGCGTATGGTCCTAAAGCCTAACTCACACCCTATGACACTACAACAACCGGATTTGACATTTCAACAACAAAAATAATTCGCTCTGTCCATGCGAATTATTCAAACCTTGCTTGTGCATGCTGCCCCTGAGCATGTAATCACTAGCCAATTTTCACTCTTCCTTTCCAGAATATATATATATATATATATATATATACATATATATATATATATATATACATACATATATATATATATATGTGTGTGTATATCGGGCCTAGAAAGAAATTTAGTTCTCTTATGGCACAAAGACAGAAGTACTCGTATTCGTACAACTACAAGCTTAACTATCAAAGAGGGTGCCCTAGCCAAGCCAGCCAACAAGGTGTGCCTTCGAAGCGGACGAGCCAATCAAGTACACTGTTTCTTGTGTGAGGTTAAGCACGGCTGCCGTGTCAAGCCACCCGCAGTAAACACACACAACACTCCGCAGCGCAGCACACGCGCGTCTTCAACACAGCACTGACCTCTGCGACCATGCCAGAGGATAGTTGACGATATTCAGCACGTCCCGTTTGCTCAAAGATACGGTCCTGGGCAACTTGTCGGCATCCTCGTGCTCGCTGACATCTAAAGAAAAACGGAACTCGCAGAAGCGAAGCGCACGCGTCCACGCGGCGCTTTTGGAGACAGCACTTGCCCTTTGAATGGATAGTGCGCTCGCCGCGGACTCGAATGTACATTGCGGCGCCTTACGCTCTCGCAGTTAGCTCCAGAGGCGGAATAAATAAGTGCCCAACCATGGCGCCGCGAGCTGCGCCGCCGACGAGCAGTAACGCCCAGCTAGCGGGGCGCTCTGAACGCCAGACGCGCTTCCCGACTTCGCATGAGCGCCCGCAAACTGAGAGATTGCGAGCATTACAAGGCTCTCGAATTTCGTACGCTGTGTAAGAGGCGGAGGCGCCGGGGGAACGTGCGCGCAAGCAGGCACCACTTACATTTGCTCACAAGATCCAGAATATTGCCGCAAACGTCACACATCTTTCACATTGACAGTGACCGCTAGAACAGGCCTCTCGATAGCTGGCCGCGGCTGCGAACATGCGCTAGCTATTCACACTGTACCACCACCGCGCAACAGCACTGATCCAGTGCAACTCGCTGTGACGCAGACACTTTTCGCACCTCCGGCTGCGGTAGCTGTCCTTCCTGCCCGGCGCTGTCGCGTCTCAGCTTTCCTGTGCACCTCCGGCGGCTGGCGGTGCCTTCCGGAGCGCTTGCTCCTGCGATTCGTTCAATAATCGCTCCAAAACTGTAGCATGATTGGTTCGCTGCGCGTTAGAGACGCGCGCGTGTGGCACTCACGGTGCCCGAAGCGACCGAGCGACGCGCTCCGTGTGGCGGTTACGTAAATAATAATAACGGCGATAATTATAGTAATTAAGACATTCTATTGCACCCTAGGAGAACTAGATCTCTTTCTATGCACGTTAAATATGCTGTACACGAAGCGAATGGTGTCATCTGCCGGTATGCGCTGTACATCGCTTGCAGCCGCCGCGCCGTTGAATTGCGGTGCGGTACGAGTGTGCGCAACTGGCTGCATGCAGCGGCGCTGGTAACGCGCAGCTTAGGGCTGCTGCCAGCAGCGAGACCCGCCCCCTCAATCCCGCTCGCTCGCCTCCCCTGTGCCGTCGGCGTCCTGAGACGCCCGAGCCCCGCACGAAGTCTACGCGTCAGCTTGGCGGAGCGCTGAAGCGACTGCGCCGCACTCAGTGCCGTAGGGTGCGGCGTCAGCGCATGCGCCGCCGAGCGTCCGATGCTGGCGCGAAGTCGGCCGGTATGGTCATGGGCGACTTAGGTCAAGCAGCGCGACTGCTCATAAACCAGATGTGCCTTCTGGCCCGGAAAGGTTCAGCCTCACCCATGGCCAGCGGAGAACCCGGCCGCTCCTCGCAGGATAATAATGATAATAATGTACTTGATAAAGCGCCCTCGGAGAACTTAATCTCTTTCAAGGCGCTTTACATTTGATCCAACGTGATTTCGGCGTTGACCTCGAAGCGACTGCTTTTTCGCGTAGAATCCAAACGACCAATAACACAGCCCAGTAGAAGGAAACAATGAAAATAGCGATGGAAAAAATTATCGAGCGCAATAAGAATTCGAACCTATCTGGGTAAGCGTACTTCGAATACTCTTAAAAACAGTGTCGTCAGTTTCGTATTTCCAATATACGCACAATTTCAGCATACTAAGCGCACTAAGATCAATTCACGTGGATGGAGCAAGTACTGTGTAGAGCAGCTACTGTAATTTAATAAAAAATGCTCAGTAAGGATTACTTGATTCAACCGACTCATTTGTATAGCTACAGAAGAGCCTTAGGGGCTATCGCTTCTGCTTGCGGTGGCCAATAGAGAGAGCTGCCTGCTGGAATGACTTGCATCCACCACGTGGGTTTCGAAGTTCGATCACCTGACCCCTACGAGACGACCCAAGATCAGGTTTTCTATTGTGGTGCAGCATCAGTAACAGCTGAATATGCACTGCCGCCGTGAAAGTATTGAGTAACAGCTCTGACAATAGTCTAGCGCAAAATCGAGCAAATACGACTAACTTTGCACTTTAGTAAAAGCCGAAATTCGCCATAATGTATCTCTGCCAATGGTCAAAGCCGAAAAAGCGAAGGCGACGTTTATCTGTAGTTTATTACAGCAAAACTGGGCCGTTTGGCAATTACTAGTTGGCCACTGGACTAGTGGCTGGCCTCTGACGGAACTCTCAGCAGCCACGCCTGGGATGCAACGTTAATAATAATAAGAATAATAATGGTTTGCTGAGTCCACAAAGGCAGTCAACTCTCTCTCTCTCTCTAGACACTTTAAATATGCGGAAAAGAAGGACGTCAATGGTTGAATGATTGTATTCGCAGCAATTTTGTTCGCTTTCAGCATGCGCTTAATTAGAAGGACAATTAACACTGAGCGGAGCAATTGCTGAGAGGAATGGGTGTTTTTAGTTCCTTTTTTAATTTGCCATTTTAAATAATGTCAAGATGTCAGTGATGAATGAGTTTCGAGTTTATTAGTCACGACCAACTAAAAGCACGGTCGTCGTCAATGCGATCGAGGTTGGTTATAGGCACAGCTTAATGCCCGGATTCGGATGGTTGCTGACTCTGTGCACGTCACCTCTAACAGTGTTATGCTTTCTGACATTTAGCATGCTACCATTAACCATTCGATCCTGCTTCTTTGCAGCAAATACAAAGTGCCTGAAAAGAGATTCAGTCTCGGAGGGTGCTATACTAATGTATTGTAATTAGTTTTCCTCCAGAGAGCTCTCTTAGGCCGGAGAAAGAGAAAAAGAGACTTTAAGTAAATTAAAATTTAGCTCGATTCAACAGCCTCTTGTATATATATGTGTGTGTGTGTGTGTGCGTGCGTGCGTGCGTGCGTGCGTGCGTGCGTGCGTGCGTGTGTGTGTGTGTGTGTGTGTGTGTGTGTGTGTGTGTGTGTGTGTGTGTGTGTGTGTGTGTGTGTGTGTGTGTGTGTGTGTGTGGGTGTGTGTGTGTGTGTGTGTAGCGGCACACAAGTGTGACTCTCAGAGCCAGCAAGTTTATACGCCGCTTTATGGGTTTATGGGAAGCCAGTTTGGGTCTGCGAAAAAAAACGCTGCCCAATGTGGCCTGCAAAGCTGCCGGCTGTGTAGGAAACGGCATAGGTGAGCGAGATGCTGGGTGACGTGGCCACCGAGGAGGCAGCGCTTGGAGTGGTCGCCGAGAGGCAGGCGGTCATAGCCCAGGAGTGGCCGAAGAAGCATCACGAGCGTGAGGCGAAGGCATTAGAGCAGCGTGAGGCGAATGCATGTAAACAAGCAGAAGGTAGCAGCGGCTGAGCTGCTGGAGGCAACTGCTTGCAGTGCAGCTCAAGCCTTCGAGGTCACCTAAGCCATTGAGCGTCGACGTTAAACTGCCAAGCTGTTGAGCCAACTAACACCATATCGCCTATTCATGGCAATGCAGCACCAAAAGGTAGCAGCAACTGAGCTGCTGGAGGCAGCAGCTTGCAGTGCAGCTCAAGCTTTTGAGATCACCTAAGCCATTGAGTGTCGAAGTTGAACTGCCAAGCCGTTGGAGCCACCTAATATCACATCGTCTATTTGTAGCGATTCAGAGCAGGCCAGAGAGGTAGAGCAGGTCAGAGAGGTAGAGCAGGTCAGAGAGGTAGAACAGGTCAGAGAGGTAGAGCATGTCACAGAGGCAGAGCAGGCAAGAGATGCAGGCCATGTCGGAGATGCAGAGTATGTCGGATATGCCTATCAGGCCAGAGATGCAGAGATTGCCAGAGATGCAGAGATTGCCAGAGATGCAGAGATTTCCAGTGATGCAGAGATTGTCAGTGATGCAGAGGTTGCCGGTGATGCAGAGATTGCCAGTGATGCAGAGATTGCCAGTGATGCAGAGAATGCCAGTGATGCAGAGATTGCCAGTGATGCAGAGAAGGCCAGTGATGCAGAGAAAGCCAGTGATACAGAGAAGGCCAGTGATGCAGAGATTGCCAGTGATGCAGAGGTTGCCGGTGATGCAGATTATGACAGAGATGGACAGCCGGCCAGAGATGCCTATCAGGCCGGAGAGGCTTAGAGGCTGGAGATGGTGAGCAGGCCAGAAATGAGGAGCTGGCCGGAGATGCCTATCAAGCCCGAGATGCCCAGCAGGCCGGAGGTGTCTAGAGGGCCGGAGATACGGAGCAAGTAGGAGATGCCTTGTAGGTCGGAGAGGCCTAGCAATTCAGAGATGGGGAGCAGGCCGGAACTGGCTAGATGGTCGGAGATGGGCAGTATGCCGGCGATGGGGAGCAGGCCGGAGATGCCTATCAAGCCGGAGATGCCTGGCGGGCCGAAGATGCCTATAGAGGGCCGTAGGCGAGGAGCAGGCCAGGATAAAGCCCTATAAATGCGACCGGTGATTTAATGAGGCATGGCATTTCGTGTAAACGAGGGGCCGGTTACCACGACGTTTCCCTTTCGTGAAGGCTTCATGCATCCGGAATAGCAAGACACGGGCCGATCTAAGCGAGCCGAGCGGGCTGTGCAGTGATGGAGACTGTAGGAGCAGAACGAAGCTCGCGAAGAAGGGCAGAAGGGCGTTAGCGTGTTTGACGTTACTATTCGTTCATTTTTTTAATCGGCACAGTCGGAGTAGATTTTTATCTGTGAGCACGCAGTCACACGCTGGCCTAGTAAATTCAAGTTTATTTAGTAGCTCGCTAGTATTTTTTTAGCGGTACAGACAATCTTTTTTCGAATACGTACTCCTTTTAATATCATTATAGTGCAGAACCTTCCAGAGATATTGAGAGAGACGTAATTCTTGATTTCACGAGTATGCAGCGTCGTCTGAATTTGTAGGAGCCCTGTTGTGTTTGTATCGAATTTGTAAGAGCCTCACATTGCTGCTCATGCAGATTGTGTCGAGGGTAAATCGTGTTTTCAATTTTTTTTTGCTGCGAGCGCATCTTAGAATACTGCTAAACAAGGAAGCATTCTGCCGCGTAGGTCCGATCGGCACTCGGTATCGGTTATCTGCATCTGACTATCGCTTATAGGCTACGACTACAGCTGCTGCCGCCGGCGAGCTCGCACTCAGAAGCAATCCGCACGTACGCACGCCTGGAGCGGGTCAAGCGAGAAGAACCTTGTAATAAGATATCATTTAACGATTTTAATTTTATAATTTTAATTTCAGAAGAACTTCAAAGTGAAAAGTGGCAATTTCCCAAGCGCATATCCTTCGCCGTGACAATCAAGAAATCCCAAGATCCGACGTTCGAACGAGTTGGAGGCTTTCTCGGGAAGGTGTTTTCGATCAGGAGCAACCCTGTGTGGCCCCTTAACGGTTCAGTCATCCCGCATAATATTTGCTTCGCCCGGAGCTCGGCTTTGTGCAGGAAATTCGTCGAAAACCAAGGACATATATAAAATACTAATTATAGCTGGCGGAAATAGGTCTATACACCTCATGAAGGACACTTTTGGGATAGGCTTGTTTGGGACATGGTCTTTTAGAAAATGTAAAGCGCCTAGAAAGAGATTTAGTTCTCTGAGGGTACTATGTATAATGCACTATTACTTTCTTGTCCTGATATCGTGACCAAAGTTGTGCAAGTTTTTTTTTATTTTTAAATTACGGAACAAAATCAAAGTTTTCTCCGAGATGTAGCAGTCCGAGTAGCACTTTTATCACACTTCCCAGCTCTCCCGCTCTCTGACTGTTTTAGCACGAGTGCTTTTCTTCGTATCTCCGGTCGCCTTTTTTAAATGGGCTCTCAACACATCTGGACCAGTTCAGTTTCGCTGCGATGCTCAACCGCATATTTGAGTTTTTGACATTTGTAATATTGAACCTCGTTTCAACGAAAATATCATTGTAAACGAGGGCGCAGTAAATTTATTCAGTATGGTCTCGCTGCGCCGACTCACAACCACTCTCCTGATGCCGACTATGCCACATCTTTTCGAGCTGTCCTGAGCTACCTCCATGCTACTCGCTACCTTAACTGCTCTCTTGACTCTGCTATACTTCCCACTTTCTCTTTGTTGCGTGAGATGAATTCTGTTGGCTACCGAATGCGTACCGAAAGCCGCTTAGGCTGCGAGTGCGCTATGCAAAACTCTCCTGCGAAACGCCCATGTAGACTCAGTGGCCTTGTGGAGTTACAGACGAAGATACATTACATTACGTTAGAGGCTATCACAGACTACCTTACTCGCTTCGCCGACCCCGAGGCTATCCCAGATGGCGCCGACCCTTAGGCTATTCCACGCTACACCTTACTCGCTGCGCCGACCCCGAGGCAGATCGCGCCACCTTTCACGAGAAGCTCGGCTGGGCTGGCAGCCCGGAATGTGCCGCAGTCTCCTTCAAACATTGCCAGTAGTTATAGTCGGTCTTGCCGCGGTCTTTCAGTCAGTGACTTGTACGCTATTGCTGTAGCACATATCGGCGCACGAGCACGCATCTCACTCGAGCCGCCTCAGCTGACGCTTTAATTCCAGGCCCACGGATGTCACCTGCTGCTGTTGCTCCTCTGCTCTGTTGTCTCTCAATATCTGCCCGAGGTCGCGGGCTCGAGCCCCGCGGCGTATGTGAAACGCCTGAATAGAGATTAAGCTCTCTTAGGGCACTATTATAAATGATTATATTATATTGTATTTATATATTATATATATATATATATATATATATATATATATATATATATATATATATATATATTGTATTTATATTATATCGCTCTGTGTCCCCGGCACTCCGATTAGGGCTAGCCTCCAGCCGACCCACGCGGATGTCCTGCCGCCGTTTACTGCCCGAGCTCGCGACTCGGCTTGAACGCTCAAGCGCAGCTTGTCGGCGGGAACCGCGTGATTCGTCGTTTGTGCGCTTATGCGTGCTGACACTGAGCATGCTGCTACTAACCACATTTGCATTCTGACCCGGTGCATGAGACACCTAACCGCGTTCTGCTTGCTGCCATTGACCGCGCTAACACGTTCGATCGCGTTTCCTTTGCAGCAAATATAAGGTGCGTAGGAAGAGATTGAGTTCGCTGAGGCCTATATATAAATAAAATATTATTACTATTATCGTCGCATCCTTATTTTATTACAGCTGCAGACATTCAACTGCTTTTCGTAACTGTTAGGGCAGGTTCGGGAAAAAGTGCCTATATGGCGCCTCTAACCGTGGTCAATAATGTATCTCCGTCAGTAACTCCACAAAGTCATAAAGACCATGTGGGTGTTACGCAGGAGAGTTTTGTATAGCGTACTCACAGCCTAAGCGGCTTTCGGTACGCATTCGGTACCCAACAGACTTCGTCTCACGCAACAAAGAGAAAGTGGGAAGCATAGCAGACTCGGGAGAGCAGTTGAAGTAGTGAGTAGAGTAGAAGTAGCAGTTCAGGACCGCTGAAAAAGATGTGCCATAGTCGGCAGTTGGAGAGTAGTTGTCGTTGCGTAAGAATTGTGGAAGCGAGTTCCACAGTCTAGGACCTGCAGAGCTAAAGCTTCTGTCGCCAACTGTCTTTAAGCGGAGGAATGGGACAGCTAATTTATCGTCCACACAGGACCTGAGGGCGCGAACAGGCTGAAACTGATGCAGCAGTTCAGCTAGGTATAAAGGAGCTAGGCCGTGGCGGGCCTTGTGGGTCAGCGTAAGAACTTTGCTCTGTATCCTTTGCTCAACCGGCAACCATCTTAGCTCTTTCAGCAGAGGTGACACGTGCTCAAACCGCTGGGACTTGAAGACTAGCCTTGCAGCCATATTCATAGTCAGCTGTAGTGGCATAATAGCTTTCTTTGGCAGCCCAGCCAAAAGGGAATTACAATAATCAAGCAGCCGAGACAGAACTAAAGAGCTAGTTACATTTTTTTACAAGCCACTGTAGGAGAAAGCTTCTAATCTTGGACAGGGATCGGATGTGATGGCTAGCTGTAGAGGCAGTCTTCTGAATCAAGCTTTTGAAATTGAGGCAGCTGTCGAACAGATTACCTAGATTACGAGCAGATGGTGAGGGTCGCACAATAGCATCACCTATTAGAACAGCAAAGCCTTTTAATTCAGCCACACGCTTAGGGTGTCCTATGAGAAGCAGTTCGGTTTTATCGTCAATTAATTTCAGGAAGTTTTCCGACATCCAGGATCGAATATCGGCAAGGCAAGCATTCAATTTCCTAGTTGCTGCAGCAGATTCCGACTGTTTAAATGACAAATATAACTGAGTATAGTCAGCATTGAAGTGATATCCTATTCCATGGGCCTTAATCACTTTTCCCAGAGGTTGTGTATAAATGGAGAACAGCAAGGGACCGAGTACAGACCCTTGAGGGACTCCACAGGTGACCCGTCTCGTGTCTGAGACTAGACCCCCACACGACAAGGATTGAACAAGATCAGACAAGTATGATTTAAACCACGCCAGTGCTTTGTCTGCCAGACCGATCGTTGTTCTCAATCGTTCAAGCATAACTTCGTGATCAATGGTGTCGAAGGCAGCAGACAGATCTAGCAGAGCTAGGGCAGTGACTTTCCCGTCGTCGTTGCCACGTAGAATGTCATTGTTAACACGGAGGAGAGCAGTTTCAGTAGAGTGCAGCCTCTTGAACCCTGATTGAAATCTTTTTGACATTCCATTATTTTCAAAATGTTTAACTAGCTGCTTACCAACAATTTTTTCAAGAATCTTCGATAAGAACGGAAGAAGGGAAACTGGACGATAGTTTGCTAGGACCTCTGTGTCTAATCCAGGCTTTTTAAGAATAGGTCTAACGATTGCCGATTTGAAGGACTTGGGGACGACCCCTTTTCCCAAGGAAGCATTAAAAATCTTGGTTATGGCAGGGCTAAGTTGGTCTGCAAGTGAAGACTATGGAGATGAAGGTATAGGGTCTTCAGGAGACGAGCTCTTTTTGCTAGACCTTATTAAGGCAGCCACATCACAGGCAGAAACATCGGAGAACCTTTTAAGAAAGGTCACAGGTTGAGGAACGGCGATTGCTTTGGTCGGAGGGGGCTTAATGGAGGCACGAATGTGCACAATTTTTTCAGTAAAGAAGGCTGAAAACTTTTCGGCTGAGCCCTTAATATCTGGAGAGTCAGACCTGACAGCATTGGCCAGAAAATGGTTTACTGTCTTATAAATCTGTTTAGTGTCCGACTGGCAGGAATTCAGTTTTCTAATGAAAAAAGAAGCCCTGGCTTTTTTAAGCTTTCGGGTGTAAACTCGAAGGAAGTCTTTAAAATTGACTAGGTCTGCCTCAGACCCCGATTTCTTGAAACGACGTTCCAGCTTTCGTTTAACACGGCGCATCTTAAGGAGTTTTTTGTAAATTGAAAGGAATCTCGAAGACTTTGAACATGGATAGGGCGAACGGGAACATGCTAGTACTCATGGGCCAGTATGGCAATCTTAGCTCGGTAATAGCTGCGGGAGTAGTAGTTGCTTAATTAGGATGATTAAGGTCCCCCCACCGCTTGCACCACGATCTACGGTAGCTAATATGTTCCCAGTTTACTTTATGCTTCAGTTTTCTTTAGTATATCGAATATTAGTGCTATATACATTGATTCACTATATATATATATATATATATATAGTGCATAAATGTATGTATATATATAGTGCATATATATATATATATACATATATATATATATAGCTCTGCATATTGGGTGTAACTAGTGCTCTGAGAAATAGCGAGCAAGAAAGCCTACAGGGGCTATCCTGATTGCTCTCGTGGGCTGCCTACGTCGCCGTGTCTTCGCGATACAGCAGTGCTGTTCTTCCAACTTTCTCGTTGAACTTCGAGCCACCAGTTGCTCCGCAACGAGGTCGACGAGGGCGAATGCGTGCTCGGTGGCCTCATCACTAGCAACGAGTCGCACGCCATGCTCTGTGACGCACGCCATGCTCTGTTACGAGCCACTGCAGCCCGCTCGTGACTACAGGGTTTTCTGCTCCGTGATTATACGGTTTTGGAGTCTAGCTTTTGGCTGCTGCCTGTACATGTCATCGCCCAGTGGTAAAGTGCTTGCACTTCACGCACAGGCTCAGTGAAGACCTTTCGGGGACAAAGCTACAAATGTTGCTCCCTTCCCTGCTCTTGTCAAAAATTGCTTCAAAATAGCTCCACCACAGAAGAAATGCAAAAAACACACGCTAGCAGGCATATCGACTCGAGAAAGTTTTATTAACCGTAGTGCACGTACAAGATACTACGCCGAGTTAAATTAGGTGAATTTTTTTACCTTGAGCACTTGGCAAACTGGCCTATCACAGTACGAAAGTAAATATTATCGAGCGTTTCTTTCTTTATGCTTAACAAGACCGAATCGGAGTGTCGATCTTACCCCATTGATGCTCTCAGATAGGGTAGTATTATCTTCAGCTTGCTATAAAAAAAAGTTCACAGCTGACAACTAATATGGTAGCTATGGTGAGAAGAACTTGCAAGGCAACTCTATACTTGGGAAAAGCATCTCTCCATAGCTGAGAATGAAAGACATGAGTTCCAGCGGTCTTTGGTGCCGGGTAGTGACGTGCGGCAAAAAGCATTTCATAGTCACGTATTTCGTTGTGCAGCTCTTTTCCACTAACGTCTGAACAATAGAAGCCTCCAAGATCTGGAAATTGCTGGCGGAGTTTAGCTTGTCAAGTGTCTTCTAAAGCTGCTCAGCTTCCAACAAGAAACGAAATCAGGCATCGAGATTTGTGAGCCGCTAAAACCTAGTTGTAATTTCCTAATGGAGATAGTCTGTGTTGTCGTTCTTCACGATTCTTGAAATTTCCAATAGTCTGTTTCAGATTTTTGTTTGTATTTTTTAGTTCTGTTTAAGCTGTTTCATGATTTGCGAAATCTCCTCTACCGCGAAACCAAAATCTTGAGAGAGTTCTCCAGGCAAATGTAAAGCGCCTAGAAAGAGATTGATTTCTCTGAGGGCGCTTTATTAAGTGCATTATTATTATTATTATTGTATGTGTCCTTAGGCAGATTCTTGGTTCAACTGCAACTCCCTACTATTCACACTTCCTTTTGCAATCGAGTAGTAATTGCTGGAAAAGGTCGTCTCGAAGTCTTGACAACTCAATCTCATGAGAGTTTAGATCACAGGAGATGTCTTTGAAGTTCATATTTGGATCCTGCCGTCTTTTTTAACTCGAACAATCTTCCTTAAGATGCTGTATTAAAATGGCAACAAAGCCAAAAAAGTTAAATTTCAAACTGCAATGTAGGAGACGGCCAGCATCTCATCTTGTTTCAAGTGTGCCACTTAATAATAATAATCCACTTGATAAAGCGCCCTCAGATAACTCACTCTCTTTCTAGGCACTTTACATTTGCTGCGCACATTGCACTTGTGTCCTCAGACAGTTGCTCTAAAAACCTGCGATGCTATCCATAATTGATAGCTTTCATATCCTCCACTCTTGCGCTCCACCTTGTTGCAGAGTCACGTTTGACAGTGACGGAGTTCTGCACTTCTTCCCACCTCAGAGTTGATCTTGAAAAGAATGAATGGGTGCTCTCTGTTGTTCCAAAAAAGGTAATCACAACGGAATCTTAACTTGCAGCATTAAATTCTGCCAAGTTCAAGCTGTGGTCATCACAGTTTTCAAAAATCGCCTTCTCATTTCTGGGAAGTATTCCCTTCTGGACAACTGAAAAGTTGTCAGACATTACTGCTGCGTTGTCACAGCATAGCCAATTAAGTAAGCCTAGCTTGTGTGGTCTACTAGTGTGTTGGTGCTCAGCCACGGCACGCTGGCTAGTCCTTGTAGCTGCGTAGCAGGCCAGGCTCGCCTTTGGCTAGATGCAGCCTGCCTAGGCAGGCTGGCTGAAGGGAGTGAATGGGGGCAGTTGGAACTTCTGACGGAGGCGAGCGCCAGCCGAATACACGGTGGTCAAAGCTCCTCGGTGTTTCCGCGTCATCCCGTGTGCGCCGCCGTCAGAGCGTCAAGCTACAGCTTTGTCCTGTAAACGCGCTTTACTGGCTAAGTAAATTGAATTGAAGCAAAGACTTGCTTTAAATCAAGATTGGTATTCCGACATGAAAAATTAAAAAAGTATGCACAATCTATTTTGCTTTTGGCGTCCCCTTGGCCTTGGCGCCCGGGGACATCTGTTTTCCCCTGTCCACCCATTGCTAAGCTTCTGACTTCACTACCCAGGTCGCGAGATGCACGGTCGAGCAGGCGGTAGTCGTTTATTGCCCTCTGCAAGAGGGTGGCAAGCCAAAAAAACATTCTTCTGATGCTATTTAATATTTAGTTATAATGTAATTAATTCATATACTATACTATATACATATACATCTAATTAAATGAGACATTTAATAATGTTTAATTTAATTAAATTAAATAATTAATTTAATTTAATATTTAATCAGCCGCTCGTGGCTCTACTTTACTCTTAGATTGCCATTATTGATTTACCATTATTGACTGCAGATTTGCTGTATAATACGATTTTTCTGATCTGGCCTCGCATTATGTCGTTCGGTTCGCGCAGCAAAGTGCCGGCCGATGCACAACGCCAACAGTTTATTATCCAACGCACGGAGCCGAGAGGCGCACGCATCCCTTCGCCCCCATCTCACACTCTGAGTCTGCTCTCCGACTCCGGCTGTGCCTCGGCCTTCACCCCGATGGTGAAGCCACTATCTATCTGTTCACCAGCCTGGCTATCGGCCTGCCTCATTAGAAGCGGACCAGCAGCAGGCCGATGATGCTCCCAGCTGATGTTGCTGATGATGATGATGATGATGATGGCCGATGATGCTCCCAGCAGCTGCTTAGGAAAAGAGCGGTACCAGCCCAAATGCAATCGAACTACATGTCATGCTGTAGATACATGCATAATATTCCAAAGCGACCTCTCGTTAGACGACCACATCAGCTCCACAGTCAAATCAGCCTATTTTCAGCTTCATAACATTGCTAAAATTAGGGCTTGTTTAGATAAGGATACCACGTGCAAGTTGGTCCATGCATTCGTGACATCTCGTCTCGACTTCTGCAACTCACTGCTTACTGGCCTACCAGCATGTGCGATCAGGCGATTGCAGCTGGTGCAAAACTCTGCAGCTAGGCTTGTCTGTCGTGAGCGTCGCAGTTGCCACATTACTCCACTTCTCGCCGACCTGCACTGGTTACCAGTCAAGCAACGGATTGACTTCAAGGTTTTGTCGCTCACTTTTAGGTCTCTTCATTCTATGGCTCCAGCCTATCTTTCAGAGATACTACCCCATCAGGCAAAGCATCGTACCACTCGCTTTTCGGAATCCAACAGTCTAGAAATACCTCGTACAAACCTTAAATCCTTTGGAGACCGTGCATTTAGTTCGTATGCTCCCACAGCCTGGAACTCCCTCCCGACCTGCATCAGAACATCCCCTGACCTGACCACATTTAAAAGAAACTTAAAAACATACCTATTTAGGACAGCATTTAGTGGGCCCTTGTGATTCGTCCTCGATGTGCTTATGCGTGCTGAC
Source organism: Cristatella mucedo (assembly GCA_009760855.2). Lineage (NCBI taxonomy): Eukaryota > Metazoa > Bryozoa > Phylactolaemata > Cristatellidae > Cristatella > Cristatella mucedo. The sequence continues at coordinate 850,717 of WPIO01000054.1, read as the reverse complement.
ACTGTTCATGCTGCCACTAACCACATTTGCATGCTGACCCAGTGCATGTAACCCCTAACCATGTTATTCATTTTGTTTGTTTTTCAAGCATGATTTTACTTACTATTCTATTGCGTATCACTTTGCAGCAAATGTAAAGCGCCTAGAAAGAGATTAAGTTCTCTGAGGGCGCTTTATCAAGTGCAATATTATTATTATTATTATTATTATTAATATAATAGTTAAAGTCCTTGAAAAATCATCGTCCGTGCCGTGGTGCCGCTATGCTCTAGAAATGCGTCGCTCCTTTCTTTGAACTACACATCCTGGCACTACTGGTGCACCGGGACGTCCGGCTCCTCTGGAAGCAGGTCGCTGTCGTCGATACGAACGTCCGAGCCGACCTCGATGCGGTCGGACTCGCACGAATGTGTCCTCCGCGTCTTGCTCGCCGACCTGCCGGCTAGTCGACGTCGTGACCCTCTTTGCCGAGGCTCGACAGTCGCCTGGTGAACGTGTCGGCACAGGTGTTGCTCGGAGGACTCCTGAGCAGCTAGCCGTTGAAGGCGACGGCCGTCCCATTCTCGATGCACCGAACACAGTCATGAAAACGTTAGCAGATCGAGTCTTTTTTCGGGCTTATGATGGGTTAATTTATTATTTCTTAATCGGGCTTATGCTTAGGCACACCAGCGGCTATAATATTGCGAATCCCGCAGATCGAGATTTCGTGGAGTTGCGTGGAGAGCCGGATGCGGGTCGTCAGCTCAGTCAATCAGCCCACGAGCAACTGGGTCTAATAGCATAGGAGTATATGTGATCTGAAATTTTTATATTATAAATGTATAGTTGATTTGGGGGCCCTATTTTACACTGTATGATACCACTCTTTATGATATAGGGTCTATACGTGCAGAACGATAATCTCGCGGCCAAGCCAGCCAGTTTTTGGACTGAGGCGTGCTGCAGCTTCGCGCCAGCCTTTCGACGAGGATGCAGGACGAGCTGTTGCTGTTGGAAAATTCCAAGGAATTAAATGCTGGCTTTATGGTGCAAATTGTTGTGACTCAGAACGCTCGATATCATGCAATTTGATGTGACTCAGAACGCTCGTTCATATCTCAGCAGGGCTCACAAGCATCGGCAGGCTCAGAGGATGCGTTAGTGCGGCGACTGTACTGCCAAGTATTTTGAGTATCTATGGAGCTCTTGTGCCTGCGATTACGAATAAACACAAAAATTCTTCTCGCTGTAAATGGGTTGGAAGTTTTTCAAATTTATGCAAATTGTAAGGAAATTTATTTCTGACTTGAAATTTGGTCAGGCCGATTCCAAGATTGTCCGGTGACAGGGAGGTTGGGGGGGGGGCTACGGAACAGCTAGTGGGTGGGGCGAAAGCGGCCCCCAATAGCTGCACGAGCTTTTTGCATCGCCTGGCGATAAAGGAACCAATCGTCGTTTGCGGTATGGCTTGGTGGGATATCCACTATGGTAGCCCACTGGTAATGTCAGATGTGCCTCTGAAACTTGGTACGGTACTTTTCAGTGAGTGAGCGTCCAAAATCAAAAGGTATGAGAAGTGTGCAGCTGCAATACATCTATCGCTGTATGTCCGGCTGGAAGTTGATCAATAACCAACTGGTTGGCTGCAAGTAGTCACATGCGTCTGACCCTGCAGCCCTTGAGCAGCGACTGCATTGCAGAGCGGGCTTGTAGCCGAGTGCGTAATAGGCATTCTAGGGAAATCATACTCATAGATCGCTCCAGGTATTTCGTGGGTTTCATTATTTTCATTTGTTCGCAACAAACTGGCCCATACTATTTTAGTGTGTAACTGGCGGTTCTCGTCTCCTCACGTCTATCGCATTCAAGCATGTGGTTCGATTCGTTTAAGTCAAATAAAATGTCTCGTAGAAGGCGCCGCCGATACAAAATTCAGAATCGCTAGTGTCTCACTGATCAGGCTATGTTCTCATCAGGGACCGCATCGAAAATTTTTCGGAACTATGTCTCCTGGCAAGGGCTTCTCTACGAAACGCGATGCCAAGCTTGACGAAGCTATGCTCTGCTTAAGAGTTATGTTGTTTGGGCGACGAGAACTGTTAAATTTTCAACGGATCAAGTATTATGCAGAAGGATGAGCGCCCTTATTCAGTCTCAATAATTACGAAAGGCAGCACCACAGTTACAAGGAGCACGTCGCTAAACGTGTTTGAGTGTGATAATGCTAATTGCGATGCTCACGTAGAATGAAATAAATTCATTAGTGTCACTGAATGTTTTTTCAGTGTGACCGAATGCGATTGCATTTTATGGTATAAAAAGTGGTAGCGTGCTAGTAATCTCATTGGGAAAACTCGGTTCCATTAGCCATCTCGACTCAAACCACCGTATAAGAACGCGTGAGACAAACATTAATGTGCATTTACCGCTAGAAGGTAAAGAATTTTTGCTTAGGTCTGCGAGGGGAATATTGTTTACGTCCATTTACGAGATGGGCAGAGTGAAAAAGATTAGCCGGTACGCGCTAGCTCGGTGAGCACACGTTGTTGACTACCTGCAGATAGCAAGCAGTCAGTGACCATATTTCTATGCTGCACAGAGTGTATTAGGTCTTCAGGCAGCGTATACATCATGCGATTAGTGTGTCTAGCCACGGCCAAGTATTTTTTATTACCCATTGGCCTGTTAAATGAAGTGAAAATCCTGCATTCCCAGAACTCCCACCTGTTTTACGAGTGGCAACGTTTTTGCTTGCCGATGGGCAGGCTTTTCTGAATCAATAGTTTAGCTACTACCCCGTACGAACCTCAAATTCTTTGGAGGCCGTGCCTTCTATGTTTCATGTGCTCCCAAAGCCTGGAAATCACTTCCGACTGACGTCTCGACATCCCATGTCTTGACGTGACATTTACAAAGAAGCTAAAAAAGCATCTATTTGTCAAAGCATTTAGCAGGTTCCTGTAAGTCATCCTTTGTGTGCTTATGCGTGCTGACACTGCGCCTGCTGCCATTGACCATGTTTGCATGCTGATCCTGTGCACCTCACCTCTAACCACGTTATGCTTGTTGACATTAAGCATGCAATCATTAACCACTCAATCATGCTTCCTTTACAGCATATGTAAAGGGCCTAGAAAGAGATTGAGTCCTCTGAGGACAATATGCAAATGTATTATTATTATTATTATTAAAATTATTATTATAAATGTCCATGCTCTCTCCAGTAGAGTTTTGTCTGTCAACCCTTGTCGGGGTCGGCTCTGCCGTTGAGAAGTTTAGTGTTGCTGAGCTCAATGGTGTTGCAGCATTCAGCTTTCAGCTCTCAGCTGAGGACTGCCGGCCTCTGCCTGCTCGTGCATTGGTGCGCCGGCTCTCAGTAGTTGCACGGGCGTACACATGGTTCATTCCATATCTAACTTAACAAAGAAACGAAGACTAAGTAGCCGTGGTTTGCTGGATCATTGTTCAAGTGGGATCATTGCTCCGTGGGTCTGTGTGCATTGGCGCACGAGTGATTGCAAAGCGGGCCAAGGTCGATGCCCTTCGAGGGTACGTGTGTACATGATGTTGTGCAGCAAGGATGCTGCTATGCTGCAACCTGCACTCAGTACCGTGCTTAGTTGGCTGAACACTCAACCTTATCGGCAAGCCAACAGCCCGTGGCTGGCTTGCCGGCAAGGTCAAGGGTAAGCTCTCAATAACAATGTTTTGCAGCTTTTTCTGGCCATGCCACCGTCTGGGTGCTAGAGTGCTTGTGAGCAGTGTGTGCCGCTTACACCAGCGTCTCATCATGAACACAGTGATTCCTTCTCCGGCTTTTCGTGTTGGGATTCTCTACATCTTGAGATAAGGAAGAGTAGTAAGTTCTAACTCGCACCTAATGGGATTCTTCACCCATAATTCAAAAAAGCCTCGCAGACCAAGTGGGTGTATTATGCCAGAGAGAGAGAGAGAGAGAGAGAGAGAGAGAGAGAGAGAGAGAGAGAGAGAGAGAGAGAGAGAGAGAGAGAGAGAGAGAGAGAGAGAGAGAGAGAGAGAGAGAGTCCTAGAGTGCCACACTCAAAGCTCAAGTGCTTTTCGGTGCACACACGCCATAGCCAACTACCTCCATCTCACGAAATAAAGGGAAAGTTGCATAGAAATATGGTCACTGACTGCTTGCTATCTGCAGGTAGTCAACAACGTGTGCTCACCGAGCTAGCGTGTACCGGCTAATCTTTTTCACTCTGCCCATCTCGTAAGTGGGCGTAAACAATATTCCCCTCGCAGACCTTAGCGAAAATTCTTTACCTTCTAGCGGTGAATGCATAGCCAATTCAGGGTGGCAGTAGAGCTAGTGAGTGAGCAGCATGCTATTAGCAGTGCAGCAGAGCTTAAGAAGATTAACTGGATTTGGCTTGAGAGGGCTGAGTGATTTGCTTATCACTCCGGAAGTGAGCTGCACAATCTAGGATCCTCAGCGGAAGCTTTCGTCGGAAACGGTCTATCAGTGAAAGAAAGAAAAGGCTAATCCATTTAATCTATTTCCCGTGGGAGGATCCAATGCACGAGGAGGCTGAAGCAGGCGTAGCAGTTCAGCTATGCATGACGACGAACCGAATCCATTGAAATCTGGCCTCTTGGGTCAGTTTTGCTCTGCATCCGCATGATCAAGCCAGCAGTCAGATCACTCACTAGTTGTGCCGGCTGCCCGCTGTGCTGCCGGTGCCACGTCCCTCACGGCTAATATTTCACCCTGCCTTCTTTTTTCCTGCCATGTAGCTGTAGCTTGCACCGAGATCTTGGCAGTCGGAAGTCAAGAAGGCGCTTATCGATATGGAAACTTTCCATGTCGCTAGTGGCCGGCCTTGCACGCTGTGTTGCTTTTGGTTGGCGAGAGTCCAGTCGATTTTCTGCTTCCTGTACAGCATACGATACAAGAAGGGTGGATATTTTGACGTCCAGTTGCTGTAAAGGTTGGTACGATCCATCGCGATCTCACCGTCTGAGTCTTCCGATAGACCAATGACAGCGACTTTGCATTCTGTCTCTGGAGACGGTATTGCTTTCTGCCGAATTTAAGAGATGCTCAAACCCCGTGGCAGGGTGCACTTGACACTCTTTAGTGTTGATGATTAATTACTCATCTGTCCTTATGCTGCAGTCTGTTCCAGCCAGCTAAATGTAAACTATTGATTTATAACAGCATAACATATGCTGCTAATGTTAAAGTGGCTACCCCTATTGATAGGTGTGAGCAAGTCAGGGCCGCTCGAGAAATGCGCTGTTACTGATACCGGCTCCTAAGAAGCATCTCGAAGCATCTCGTGCTATGGAATGACTCGTCGCATGCGCAGCGGCTGTTGTTCTCTGCCACTTGCAGCAGCCGACCTTCGGCCATGCATACTTCTGTTGGAGCATTTTGCTTGCAGATCGAGCGCCTCGCCATTTACCAATGCATCGCCAAATGTGATGCGGTCTGGCAAAGGTCCTCCTCTGCCGGTCACTCATGTCTGCCACCGTGTCGGACAAGTCGGGCCTGACAGGGCACGCTCCCCAGCCTGCGCCTGCCGAGATGGTCGATGGCAGCGGCAGCAGGCATGCCACCAACGAGGAGATACTGCGCGAGCTCGTGAGTGACTGCTACCCCACACCCTACGCCGACGCCGTGGCTGGCCTACGCGACTCTGCCGCCTCTGCCCCTGCCGATGCTGCAGGACTCGGCCGACCACCGGTTTGTCACACTGCCTGCCAGTGATCGGCGTGCCTTTGCAGTGCAGCGTTAATGGCCTCACATACGAGCGACTGCACTTCGAGGGGCCCCAGCTGCAGTCCATCGAGGTGTTCTTCAGCGGCTTCCCGAGGATCATTCCGTTGATGCACTTCCCCAACCTCGTTTCGCTGGCCATCATCGAGCAAGACGTCAGCAAGATCGAGTGCCTGGACAAGCTCACCCGGCTGAAGACGCTATGGATAGCCGAGTGCAAGGTCACTGTGAGTAGCAGTCTGGCAGGATGCAAAGCTGGCGTGTGGTGCAACTTACAACTTCCAACTTCCAGCTTATCTATGTGCAGTGCATTCAAAGAGATTTAGTTCTCCTAGAGGACGGCGTTTGTGGCTTAAGTAGATTGTGGGTCGATAGCAGTAAGGATGCAGTGGGCAGGAACCTGGGTGTGCCCAATGCAATGACTGAGGCCGGAAGGCTGCTTGCTGTAGCAGCTGCACCTGTGAGTGCACACCGTTGGCTCTGCTTGCCTCATTGGGCTGCTCACCTCATCCGGGGGGGGGGGACTATATTGTCAGTAGTTGATCGGGTGCAGCAGATTGTGGTACCTGCTGTAACCCTTTTTGGGTCCAATCATGGCAGTGTGCAAAAATCGAGAGTGCTCGTATGTGCAGGCAGCATGATCCTAGCTGACCAGTGCTGCAAGGACCAGTCAGCTGACCAATCTGCCGTCAGCTGACCCGTCAGCTGACCAGTGCTGACTGGTTACAGTGACCTGCGATTCTGAAGCCATGGGTAGAGGGTTGAAACAGCCCGCTTCTCCCTACTATTTGATGGTTGGTGGGCACGACCGATCGTTAGCTCACCACCCGAATAGGTTTCTGTTCTAAGCAGGCGGAAGGTGGTGGCAAGACTTTTGCTAGTTGTTCCCGGTGCTGGATCGGCGAACTTAAGGCCTCAGCATCTCCTCTGAAAGAACTCCTATGCCCCTCCATCGTCTGCTCCTTCTTCGGCGAGAGCACAGCTGCCAGGGCACTCTTTTACCATCGAGCGTTCAGCGGTCGGCTCGTTTTATTTAAAACCGACAGCCTCACGTCGATGTTTTCTCTCTGTCTCTCTCTCTCTCTCTCTCTCTCTCTCTCTCTCTCTCTCTCTCTCTCTCTCTCTCTCTGTCTGTCTCTGTCTGTCTGTCTGTCTGTCTGTCTCTCTTTCTCTCTGTCTCTCTGTTTCTCTGTCTGTCTCTCTGTCTCTCTGTCTCTCTGTCTCCCTGTGTCTCTGTCTCCCTGTGTCTCTGTCTCTGTCTCTCTGCCTCCCTGCCTCCCTGCCTCTCTGCCTCTCTGTCTGTCTGTCTGTCTGTCTGTCTGTCTGTCTGTCTGTCTGTCTGTCTCTCTCTCTCTCTCTCTCTCTCTCTCTCTCTCTCTCTCTCTCTCTCTCTCTCTCTCTCTCTCTCTCTCTCTCTCTCTCTCTCTCTCTCTGTGTCTCCTGGTCACACTTGGTTAGCTGAGAGGAGTGCCCCTGGCTGGCATTATTTGCCTTGAATCCTCGAGGTAGCTTGGTTTGGCTTGCTTAAGATACATTCGAAACCGGTCCTTTCATTCGCAGACATTCGATCTCGGGCAGTGAATCCGAAGATTGTCAGGACGTACCGTTTCTTTACTCTGGAGGTGCATTGCCCCGTGGCGCTGGTTGCTGGGTGGTGCCCTATGTCATTACCTGTCGGGCTTAGCAACTCTGCCGGATATGGCGCGGTGGTCAGGAAGCCGTTGCCCTGCAGCGCCATCTCACAGCTTGGGACAGCCGATGTGCACACCTGCGGTTTGGCCATCCACATTCAGAGTAATCGCCGACCTGAATGCTGGACGATTGACCCGATTGCTTTTGCTCGGACGTCAAAGAGGTTTTCAAGAGGTTTCTTCAAAGAAAGAAGAAGGAAAGAGCCGAGCTGATTTGACAGCCCAGCTTATATAGCCAAGGAAGAGCCCCTTTACGGCTATCATTGCTACTGCTCGCAGTGGGCAATACAGACTTGTCCTCCTCCGCAGGACTCTAACCCGCTACCTGGGTCGCGGAGAGCCAGCGCCTTGCCTCCTGGGAGCAGGGCTCCACCGGGTCGCAGTAGGGACAGCGAGACAAGTGCCCACCGGGGAAAAAGTCGCTTGCCTGACGGTGCAAATCTTCGGACTTGGTTAGGCCTCGATCGCCGCACTTGCGTGTGACATGTGACGCGGGAGGCCGTAATGCTGCAGTGGGTGCCGCCAGCCCACAGTTGAGTGGCACACTCGATTCGATCAGCAGCGGTTGCCTGACTCCTGCTCAAGTGCCTCCGTCGTTGGAGTTGCAAATTTAACCGTGTACGGCCAAAGTGAGTGCCGATAACTCCAGCTGCAGCAGCAGCGGCTGCGATTCACCTGCTCATTGTCGTTTTGTTTGCAATCGTCTGTACGAATGCTCGAGGTGACGGCCGTCTTGCAACTGCCCTCTCTCGACCGTGCTGACGCGTAACAATGCAGGGCAAGGTTCGTGCAGGCGACCGAGGTCTGGTCGAACCAGCTACAGATGTGCCACCGTGCTGTTACAGGTGCTGCCACTACGGTCGACGGGTTTCCCCTGAAATGTGCGCTTAGCTGTCCAGCGATTAAGATAAGCTGAAGCAAGGGTTGCAAGCTCATTTGTAGAGCGGGCACAAGAGCTGCAGGCGCAGCATTCTATTTCGTCTGCAGAGGCCAACAAAGGCTTGCTTGCATGCTGCAGAGCCGAGCCCACGACAAAGCGCGAGCACATCACCTCTCCCTCCCCCCGGCTAAGATCCAGGGGCACACCCTCTTTGGGAGCCTCTGCACTTCTATCCAGACGATCTGACCGTGCTGGTCTTGCGCGATGGGTGTGGCGCCAGTGCCTGTAGAGCACCAGCGTGCAAAGGGTCGTCAGCAGCATCTGGCACTTTGTCTGAGGCAGCAGAGGTCTGAGCCAGCATAGCAGAGAACGTGCGTTCGCAACAGCGTTTCCAGCCGTGTTGAGCCGTCCTTCGTCCCCTCCTGCCGTCGGCCCCAAGCCGCTGCTTGGCAGGCTTTCAGTGGCCAATGCAATCGCTTCGTAACCGATGCCTCGGTTTGCTGCCATTTCAGGCGATCGAGAATCTCACCCTGTTGCTGAATCTGCAGAACCTGTATTTATATGACAATCAGATCCGCAAGATTGAGAATCTCGACCATCTCATGCTGCTCGAAACGCTGTGGCTGAACGACAATTGCATTCACGTGGTGGAGGTACTATCTCTCGGCCGTGGGCCTCTGCTGCTGTGTGCCTCATGTGGTTGTTTTCTGTCGTCTGCCGTCGTCTGCATTCCCTTTCGTGGAGTGTAGGACAGGATCCTAGTCTTGATGTTCTATAGTTGTGTTGTATATATATATATATATATTTATATATATATACATGTATATATATATATATATATATATATATATATATATATATATATATATATATATATGTATGTATGAATAAGGCTGCTTTCACGGCTGATCTGTTTGTTGCATTACTCACTTTGCTGCTTGCCCAGGCCATGTACACGTCCTTCCTGTCAATGAAGCTATTATGTTTGCACAAGCAGGATGAGCTAGGTGCTTGCTTAGTAGGCACTCGTGCGTACCTAAGTGAGCAGGTGCCTTGCTTACATAGGCACACGGATTTTGCTCTCTTCTTGTCAAGACGGTGCATGCACTTGCCTTGCGAGAGTCGGCTCACAATCGACAACCAACATCAAAGTCTCTCTCTCTCTCTCTCTCTCTCTCTCTCTCTCTCTCTCTCTCTCTCCATCTCTCTCCCTCCCTCTCTCTCTCTCTCTCTCTCTCTCTCTCTCTCTCCATCTCTCTCTCTCCCTCCCTCCCTCTCTCTCTCTCTCTCTCTCTCTCTCTCTCTCTCTCTCTCTCTCTCTCTCTCTCTCTCTCTCTCTACGAGGCTTCTACATATTCCCCTCCGGAAGCACTGGTAAAAAAGGAAAAAAACATGCAACAACAGGTATCGTCTGAGGGCATGCACTTTGAGCCGTTTTTCCTTAGCGAATGAACTCGCTTGAAATTCGTGTCTTTTTTGCTTGAAAAAAAGGCAAAATCGATTCGTCTGTCAGTGAGCACGCCTCGTTGCAAACCGTCGAGCTCGCAAATGAGATGTGCGCGCATCTGTTCGTGCAGAGCATGCACCGTAGCCGTGCTCTCTCTCTCTCTTTCCTTGACAAGGGTCTGTCGACGCTTACTCGGCTAAAGGAGCTCAATCTGGCCGGCAACTACATTGAAAAGATCGGCCACGCTCTCGATGCTCTGGCGTTGCTGGAAGATCTCAATCTGTCTGGAAATCAGATAGCTGCATTCAAGGCACGAAAAGCTGCTAGCTGCCAGCTCGAAATCTGACCGGGCATGCCTAAACTCGGCGCAGTGCCGTGACTGCATGGGGCGCTTCGTAGCCATCTGAGTTTTTTCATCTTTCGTGCCCTCCCCGTGGCAGGCCGAAGGGATTCTTACCGATGCACATGCGTGCTGGCAAACAGCTAGCGAAGCCTTGTTTTTATTTGACCGTGCTTGCATTCGGGCCATTGTAGTATCGACTTGCAGCTCGCACATCTACCTTTTGGGAGTTTGCATGTAGCGGTAGTATGTGAATGGTAGCCTTTGCTCCAGCACTGCATTCGGGAAGGCATAGCTCTAGGATGGGGGCGTTGTCTTTGACTCAGAAGACGTGTTACATGCCTCTATATTGCGAGTTACACCTTGTAGTTGACAGCACATGTTTGATGGGCTTTAGATGGCCCCTCATCATTTGATATGCTGTCTTTTTTTATGATGTCGAGCACTGCTATTGAATATGCTTGCTCACACTACGTCAGTAGAATTCTGAGATCGTTATAGCAGTTCGTAAGAATAAGTTTGTTTCTTTGCCTTCATATTCGCTCTGCACTCTTTGTGATCGCACAGCAGGCAGCTGTTGATTGGTGGCTCGCAGACTTCTACTGTCTCTCTCCACCTCCCTCTCTCCCTTCTTCCCCCTCTATTTGTCTGTCTGTCTGTCTCTCTGTAGGTCTGTCTCACTCTCTCTCTCTCTCTCTCTCTCTCTCTCTCTCTCTCTCTCTCTCTCTCTCTCTCTCTCTCTCTCTCTCTCTCTCTCTCGATTGACCTCAGATGTTTTAGCACTCGTCTCCCATCAAGTCATTGATGCAGGTTTCTGCAACAAGCAATGATAATTCCGCAGTGCACTTCTTTGGTACCCAGGTGCTGTTGACCACATTAATGAAACCTGGCTCGATTTTCCAGATGCAAGTTTAGCTTACTTCTTTTAGGATGTCACCTTACTGACGAGGCTGCCCAAGCTGAGGCAGCTATCTCTCAATGATCCCACCTACGATAGTAATCCAGTCTGTCAGCTGTGTAATTACACGACACACATGCTGTATCATCTGCCGCATCTGGACAGGCTTGATACCCATGACGTCACTGGTTTGAAGCCATTCAAAGAGTTGGCACAGGTGAGTGAGGCTGTTTCTCTCCATGGAAACTTGGAGTTGTGCTTCCTAGCATGCTGATAGCCATAAGAAGCTATGCTCTCTCAGGTCTTAGCCGTGATGGCACACGAGGTAAGGCGGTTGCTTTTCACGACTTTGGTCCCAAGGTCGTGGGTTCGAATCCTGCCGTAGGTTATCCCTTATTGCCGCTGCAGGCGGTGGAGATAGCCGTGACGCTCTTCTGATGCTATACAAAAGAGGCTGTTAAATCAGGTAGCCAAAGATGGTTTACAGCAAGACCTGGCACAGTGTTTACCTGAGATTGTGCATGGCTGAATGCTTAGATTACTGATTGCAGCTTCTGCATTAGTTACTGTGGCAATTCTTTGGCCATAGTGATTGTACTCTGCAAATCTATTGCAGCTGATCAACTCCACATTGCTGGCACCAGAGAGAGCTCCAAAACTTCCAAAGTTAGCTGAACATTTGTCTACTTTGAGCAAACGTTTTCACGCGAAATGCCGGAATGCACCGTTGAAGATGCTACATGCTTGATGAACACACAGATTAATAGGTTACAAAATCCGGTAAAAACACATTCGCCGTGGGAGAAATTAGAGTGCTGTCAAACTTCTTGTGGCCACACATCGTGTGGCCATCTTACGACTACCACTGAGGTTATGGCATGGCATCGTGCATCGGTAGCTGTGTGCTGGCTGATTGGGAACCGATTGTGCCGGCTGTGCGTGAAACTGATTGGGTATGCACGAAAGTGGTGTAGTGCGTAGCTAGCTGTACGGTTGAGCCGTTGGTTTAGAATGAAACCTACAGAACTCCGAGAGAGAGTAAATTTTGTGTGAAAACATGCATGCATCTTTGAAAGCAAATAATGTCTGATGGCTGCAGATTTGTTTATTGATAACTTCTGCATTAAGCAGGAATGGAAAGCAAGGGGAATGCTAGCGGAGATGTAGTGCTTTGGCCACTCATGTCATCAGTAGAACATCCAGAAATAATTTCGCACGATCAGCAGTCTATTCACAGATGGCCAGTGGAGGAGGTGGGCTCTCACAATCTACGATTGGATGGAGGCACATTCCTTAGGAAGACAAGTTCAGTGCTGCCATTGTGCTCATGCCAGTAGTGTGCATACACGGACTGAGTTCGACCTTGAAATCAGCCTACTTCCATGGAACGAGTCTTTCCATTAGGCCATATTTGATCTGAAAACTGTTGTTGGACTGAAGCGGGGAAAGTTGTGCTTTAACCTATCACCAATGATCGACGCATGCTAGAGGCACTGCTTCCTCTTCATGCTGCCTGCTCCCTGCTTAGTGGAACAACCGAAATCTTTCACACCGCCTGAGCACAGCAATGCCTACTGCTGCTACTCGTAGGACGCTGCAAGGATGGAGGTGGACTACACGACTGATCTTCTAATGGGTGATGCTGCTGTCACCACGTGCTCTAAATTTGGGTTTTTCTTTTACTACGGCCTAAATTTTGAAAGTTTCATTAGAAAGACTGCCTCCACAGCTAGCCATCACGTCTGATCACTATCTAAGATTAAGGAAGTCTCCCATGGTGGCTAGTAAACAATTTAACTAGCTCTCTGGACTTGTCTTAGCTAGATTTTTGCAATTCCATTTTGTCTGGATTACTTAAAAAAGCCACTAGGCCACTTCAGCTGGTAATGAATATGGCTGAAAAGCTAGCTAACAATTTCCAGAGGTTTGATCAATTACACAACATCTACTCTCTTGCTGCCGACTATGGCATCTCTTTTCATGCCGTCTTGAGCTGCCACTTCCATGGTACTCACTACTTCAACTGCCCTCCTGACTCAGCTATGCTACTCACGTTCTCTTTGTTGCATGAGATGAAGTCTGTTGGCTACCGAATGTGTACCGAAAGCCTCTTAGGCTTTTAGTGCTCTATAGAAAACTGCTGAGTAATGCCCACTTAGTCTTTGTGGCTTTGTGGAGTCCAGAAGCTCACCAGATTTAGTAATGTCCTACAGGCATTTTGTAGTCATTTGCCTTAACTTAACGCGATGAGAAATGGTTTCCACTTTTAGTGAATTTAACAGACTCTCCAGGCACTTAGCATGCTTTGAAGCAAATATGTATCGATTTACTCACGTATGTGCTCAGGCTTCTGTATCGGCTGATGAGTCCCAAACCTTACGACTACGTTAAAATCAGAGCTCGGAGCTTATTTTAATAAAATGAACGAGTGTACTACTCCAGAACAGCACACAACTCCGGTAACACTGCTCCTGCTCATATTTGAGTGCCAGAGTTTTAGTGATATTATAGAGGCTTCCCGTGTGTGTGGACTCGAGTCTAGAGGCACATTAGTTAAGCTTATTGCATCTACTCAATTTACTGCTGCTTCTGTATCCATTTGGTTCGATCGCATTGCCTGCACCGTCTCACTTAGTGTGTCTTCGTGTTCTTCAACCTTTATCCTTCTATAGCATGGCAGTGGCATAGCAGCTGAGCAACAGTAATCGCTTTGCTTGCAATCGCGAGATTTAGATCGAGGGCAACAAAATTTCGAAACTCGTTTCATGCTGCTTAATCTACATGCTGGGTTAGTCACCAGGCAGTGTCCTGCACACACCTGACTCAGCATGCCCGGCACGTGTCCTGTCACGAGGGCCGACGGCAAACTGTGTCTCCATGTCCCCAATTCGAAACCCATTGCTTTTCCAGGCCACTGTCACTAAGAAGAAAATGTTTTACCACATGAAACTGAAGACGCTAAAGAGGAAGTGCAGCGTCTGCGTGAAGAAGGTCGGCGAGCTGAAGGATCTGCATCTGCTGAAAGTCCCTCGCGACCGGCTCAAGGAGCTGTGGCGGGCATGCAAGCAGGTAAATGTGATGCAGCAGTGGCGGCACGAAGCTGCCGCCACCGCTGCGTTAGTCTGTTCGTCGTTCTAGGGTTTTTTGCTGTGCAGCAAAACAAGACGCATAAGAAAGTAGCAGCTTGGAAACTTGGAATGCAGTCCTGCAAAAATCGGCAGGATGATTTGATTTGACGTCGGCCTCACCTCATCTGAGCAGCACGTGACTAGCTGGTCGCTAGGCTGCTGAACATCTCTCTAACACAGCCCCCTTCTGAAGCCTTTAGAGAGAGAGAGAGAGAGAGAGAGAGAGAGAGAGAGAGAGAGAGAGAGAGAGAGAGAGAGAGAGAGAGAGAGAGAGAGAGAGAGAGAGCATGAGTGAGTGAGTGAGTGAATGAGTGAGTGTCAGTGTGAGGTGTAAATGTGAGTATGAGTGTGAGTATGAGTGTGAGTTTGAGTTTGAGTTTGAGTGTGAGTGGGTGGGTGGTTGGATGGGAGATAGAGATTGAGTTCGCTGAGGCGCTTTATCAAGTGTATTATTATTATTATTATTATTAGAGTGAGTGAGAGAGGAATACTAGTTGAAAGGAAGTGCAGCCGTCGAGCCTAGAGGGGACCAGGGACTAGAGAGGGAGCGAGCATGATATGATTAGCCAGCCAGTGTGGTGAGTGTCCTCCATATTTCTGCTGAGTGCATGAATGTAACGACTGACCGTGCACGATGTCTGCTAAGTAATTTATCAACGCGATGTGTAAAACTGGAGTCGAGGATGTGAAGGATGGGAGGAGGAGAAGGATGGGAGTTTTCATTTTCTTTAGAGCTCGGGAAAAAGAAGTGCAAAATAAAATAATATAAGTGATAAAATAATAAGACTGTGCAAAGATGCCGAACTGCTTCACCACTGCACCTTGCTGCTGTTGGAACAGCAGGCAGGAGGCTAGAATGATTACTCAAAAACGAGACTAAAAATGTTTATCATCCGAATCGGGAGCAGACGGTATGCAGACGGTAAGGAGTGAGAGCAGACAGAGAGCTCACGTACGATCTACCTTTACATGCTCACTTTTCTCGGTGGCACCTAATCACGTTGGCTGGAATGCCAAAAAAAGTCACTAAGCCTCTACTGCTGCACGACGAATGAGATAGCTAGGTGCGTCTTTGAATCGAAAAGAGTCAGTCACATGTCTCTTTTGTCAGAGGAACTGTGATGAAGCCCGGTCGGTAGCTTGGTGCAGAGCAAAATCTAACCCAACCACGAAGGCCCACCCTCCGTGGCTTGGCTCTTTTGCATCAAGCTGAACTGCTGTACTAGTTCACAGCCCTTGTGCCCCAGGGTGCTGTCAGGACAATAGACTGAGCATACCACTCTTTCACCCGAAATCAGCTGGCGGCAGAAGCTTCTGCCGTGAGAGTACTAGACTGTGGAACCCACTCTCGCAATTCTCACTCATACATACGTTCTTTGGTGCTGCTGACTGTGGTACATCCTTACAAGCCACTTTGAGCTACTAGTTCCACGCTACTCACTACTTCAACTGCCCTCCTGACTCAGCTATGTTTCTCACTTTCTCTTTGTTACGTGCGATGTTGGCTACCGACCATGAGTACCAAAAGCTGCATAAACTATGTGTGCACTGTACAAAACTCTCCTGCATAGCTCCTGCATAGTCTTTGTGGTTTTGTGCAGTTATAGATATTGTTACATCATCCGTAATGGCTCACTGGGTAAGGCGGTTGCCTTTCACGACCTCGGCCCCGAGATCGTGGGTTCGAATCCTGCGGTGGACGATCCTTTATCGCCACTGCAAGCGGTGGTGATAGCCGTAAAGGCTCTTCTGTCGCTATACAAAAAGAATCTGTTAAAACAGATAGCATTTATTTATTTATTTTATTTATCATCAACTGACATCCTGGCTACACTTCTAACTTTCTCAATGTTGTGTGAGACAGAGTCTGTTTGCTACCATATGCGCATCAAATCCCGTGTAGGCTTTTTGAGAGAGGTCTAGAAAATTCTCCAGCTGAACTCTCGTCTCTCTTCCGGGTTTGTTGATTGATGGACGTAGGCTAATACTTATTTGGCAAGGCATTCCTTGTTATCAAGCATTGCAAGCCAGTGGCCGAGGGGGGGGGGGTTAGGCAAGCCGGGCAAAGATGGGCAAGGTTTTAATGTAGGCGGGCTGTAGGACCACACTTAAGGAAAAATTCTAGCGAAAAACCACAGCGTTTAATCGACACGAATTCGGCGGTTGCTCATCGAGTAGAATTAAGATGTAGTTTCTTTGTTGGTGACGGTAGGTAGGGGCCGTATGAATAAGGGACGGTCCAGGCTGCTGCTCTGCTACAGTGGAGAAAGGGGAGGCAAATGCCACCTGCCTTCCTGGCTTTGCCACTGGCTGCAAGCATGCTGGTGGATGAGCAGATGGAATTCGCGTCATCAGCAAATAAATCCGCTCGCGCGCGCACACACACACACACACACACACACACACAGGTATGCACATATTTACATCTCAGTCACACACGCACACACATTTACACACCGTGTCATACAGCTTACCCGATAGCCTGCAGCTTCGATTCTGAACTCATCAGCGGCCGAGCTATGCTGCTCAATTTGTGCCTGCAGCTTCACCTTTGGAACCGATTGCAGAGCTTTCTGGATTTGCGAGCTTGCCTCCTCAGGCTGCCGCATCCCCCCTGCTTCCTCCTCGCCAAAGGGCTTGCGGCACCCGGTCGAGGCCATTGTTCTTGCCATTGTTCTTGGCTCAGCTCAAAGCTAGTGCTGTCGAGTGGAAAAGCCTCTTTTTTTGCCTGCTTGGCTACCAATTGGCGTCTGCTCGTTGCAGCTGGAGCTAATGCTTGAGGAGAGTGCTCGTGCTGAAGCACCCAGCAGCAGCCCGGAGCAGCAGTCACCGGTGCGTGCCCACATCAAAGTGGCTTTGGCGCTGGCTGTCTGCTGGCTTTGCTAGCTTCCTGGCAGGACCAGCTTTATTGCTTGTCGACTGTGATTGCATCGGCCCGTACAAGAGAGCTGCATGACACATTTGTTATAGCACCCAGAAACCATAGAATTATAGAAACCAGTCTTTTTCTAGGCACTTTACATTTGCTGTAAAGGAAGCATAGAGCCTTCCGAGCACTGCAATGCAATGTTGTGGCTCCAGACAGACCTAAGAACGCTCTGTGTTGTCGGCGGGTGTTTGAACTCTCGACCTCCAAAACCGACTCACCGAGAGTCATACCAACTCGTCTGTTTCGACAGATAGCGCCCGCCACCCATCCCCAGGTCCAACAGTGAACTTGCGGTTGCTGGCTGTCAAGGTCAAGGCTGACTCTTGGCGCATATTCTCTTTCCGAAATTTTTAGCATCGGCTCAAGTCGCCGGCAGGTATGCCACTTTTCTGTATTGCCAATCTGGCCCACAGTCTATTCAATGAAAAGCGAGCAAACGCCGGTGAGCAAATGCTTTTACTTACGAGCAACATGGCGGTCGGTTAAGACGCTATGCTAATCAAAAGTGGTTAGACTGGCAGTTTCGGAAATTTGCCAATAAAAGATGAATGAGTTATAAATGCAATCCTAAGCTTTGGTGATTGACAGATGATCAAAATATAGTAAATAGAATTATTTTGTGAGACATGTTTACACCGAAAGTAGTACATTGTATATATATATATATATATATATATATATATATATATATACATAAATACACACACACATATATATATATATATATGTAATTATATATATAATTCATTGGTATAGCACCCTAAGAGAACCTAATCTCCATTAAGGCACTTCACATATGCCACTGGGCTCGAGCCCACAACCTTGGTCGGGGCGAGCACCTTAACTACTGGGCCAAATCAGCTTGGCATCTTTATCAATAATATGAGTTTTTGTGAATATGGACAAGATGCATCCTGGCCTCTTCAGTTCACCTGAAATCGCCTGACACCATGTTTTGCATGCTGCCAATAACCATATTTGCATGCTGACACTGCACATGCCACCTCTAACCACGTGACACTTGTTGTTCATTGAGCATGCTACCACTAACAATTCGATCATGATTCCTGTACAGCAAATGTGAAGTGCCTAGAAAGAGTTTGAGTTCTCTGAGGGATATAAAAATGCATTATTATTATTATATTAATGTTGTCCGTGATAATGTACTGAAACCAGGAGCAACGTCTGGATGAGGACTATTCCTTCTGTGCATGCCACTCGATGCGTGCAATGTCATTCGAATACGAGTCTGAAAATAATGCAAGACCTGCAAGACGGGGGAGTGTTGGAGCTGCACACTGTGCGTGTACAGTGTTCCACCTGATGTGTTAATGCTCGTAGGTGTGCATGCACGCTGTGTGGTCCTGTCGAAGATTCTGCTATTAGCTGTATCATGAGTGATCCATAGTGCCCACGACGGTCAAAAAATGCCAGTATGCAGCCGGCCGACACATATTTTTGTAATAGTTGATGCACAACCCTGAAGTTATGCTCGTCTGCCGTGAGCATCACAACTTTTATATAGCATCACATCCCACCGACCTGCACTGGCTGTTCATCAAGCAGCAAAGCGACTCTAGCGTTCTTTTGCTACTTTTAGGTCCATTCATTCTCTTGCTCCGGGCTACATTGCCGAACTACTTCCTAATCAGGCTAGACATCATATCATATCATATCATATCACATCATATCATATCACCTAGTCTTCTGACTCAACTCGTTTAGCTGTGCTTCCGTCCAAACTAAACTCCTTGGAGAGTCCGTGAGTTCACTGTGCATGCTTTCAAAGCCTGGAACTCACTCCCAATGTAGTGACGTCACATACTCTAATGACTTGAGAGGATTTGAAAATAAGCTAACACGCCACCCGTTTCTTACAGGATTTTTTATGTCCGTGTGAATTGTTCTTTATGTATCTGTGCATGCTGACTCTGTGAATGTTATCACTAAACAATCGACATGCTTCCTTTGCAGCATATGCAAAGTGCCTAGAAGATATTTAGCTCTCTTATGGTGCTAAGCAGATGTATTATTGTTATTAGTATTATTGTCTTAATGGAGTATGGCTTCTTGAATGCGTCTGTGTAGCGTGAGAACAGAGCAAGCTCGGCTTCAATTTGATGGTGTCCGCTGCATAGCACACGGGAGGATTGTAATGGTTGGCAAATTTACTATGCTGCGGGCTTGCGTTTGCCACGTGACTCCATTTCATTTCTGCTTTAGCCCATGAATCGATATAGCAATGCAAAAGTTGGCAAAGGAAAGTCTTCAATCGGCTTGCGTTTTGTCAAAAATCATCTGCACTCTATTAGCACGGTTCATATTCAATAAGTACTTTGCCTTTTCGAGCCTGAAAAATTTCAAGTGTAAGAGAACCTCCGTACTACTCCGATAGACAACTGGCGACAGCGTAGAGGCAGCAATTCAGCCTATTGGCTGGCCGGTGTAATGTGGTAACTTGTCCCCCTCCACTAGGATTCTCCACTTGCTGCAAACATTTCCACACTTTGCGCTCGGTATCGGGGCTGCGGTCGAGTTTTCGGAGAGGTAGAGTTTTCAGTTGAACTGTGATGCCGGCATGCAATCTATGCCCTCCTCATGATTGGTATTTTTTTCTTTGGTGTGTACACCAGATTGTACGTAGGAATGAGGTTCGAATTGACGTCTTTCCCTAACCAAGATATACATTCTCCTAATCGAGGATCTAGTCTGTTTTTGGATGCTTGGTGCGGTCTTTTTTTGCATCGCGATGTTGACGTGAGAGCTCGGATCTTGTTGTTGCTGCAGGAGCTAGTCAAGTCTGAATCGTTGATCTTGGCCGAGGCAAAGCAAGAAGCTCTGCTCCAGAGGATCCGTCACTGGACCGAGGAATGCGATCGGTGAGGGTGTCTGCTGTGGACATGATTTGTCCGACCCATTAGCTGTTTCGCTTGTTAAACGTGTGCACCTGCTAATTAATCGTCGACAATTGGCTGTCAGGAATTTTGGTTTAAATCGACTCGCCTCATTTAATGTAGCTTTTATTAAGACTGCCCTAGCCACAAGCTTTCAACTGATGTTGCTCTTGCCACACTGCTCTGCAGCGGGTCCATAGACACCGGTTTTCAAACTGTTGCCCAACTGATGCTAGGTCATGCCTACATTGTCGTCACGAGCTAACTCCCATCGAGTAGGGATTTAGGTGCCCACCCCTCGGCCATTTCCCTTAAGCACTTTTCCACTTGAGAAAGGAAAACTTAAAATATAAACTTAAATAAATAAAATATTCATAAAATACCTTGGTTGAACTATCGGCGGATTTACAAAGCACTAAGTTAATAAATAATAATAGGTCTCTTTTGTATAGCAACAGAAGCACCTTTACGGCTATCGCCACCACTTGCAGTGGTTATGAAGGATCGCCCACTGCAGGATTCGAACCCACAACCTCGAGACCGAGATCGTGAAAAGCAACCACCTTACCTAGTGTGCCTTCACGACTCACCACAACACCCGTAAAGATTTCGTTATGCTAAAGAAGGTATGAAAGAGCACACTGCATTATCCTCAGGAGTTGAACATAAAATCGCACCGATGATCCATTTCGGCAAACGGCATTAAAAGCCTCTGCCTTGTAATGCAGCATTGTGCCCATGCTAAGCTTCGCACTTGCACCCAGCTGACCAGCAGTGCTTGTTTTCCGAGAGAAAACAGCTCCTGACACGAAATTCTCGAATGACACCCGTTAGACTTCTGCCACTTGCCCCATCCCCTGCACTTGCACCATGCGGGCAGAGATGTCACTCTCACGGTGACCGCTCTCGTGCATCGTTTGCCTCAGCAGTGGTGGCTCCATGTTGGCTGCGGCCGAGAGCTAGAGAGACCAAAGAAAGAAAGGCGCACGGACGGCAGGATGAGGGGAGCGAGAGCAGATGAGAGGAAAGATGATGGGCGGTGTGGCGCTTGCGTAATGCATAGCTGCTGCGCTTGGACTCTAGCATCCGTATTTGCTCATCGGTTGCCGCAGCGGTGGCGAGACTTCAATTTTGTGACATCGAACACGCATCGTCGACGTGCGCATGTAGGGTGGAGCAGCACTACAAGGAGTGGTGCGACCTGGCGAGAGCTGCGTCGAGCACGGCTATTGGCCGGCTGGTAGCCGAGCTGGAGACCGGCGGGAACGTTCGATTTGAGGATGGAGCTCCCGGCGATGATGCCTGGTAGGTTTGCTGTCGCTACGCTGGCGGATGCGATGGCCGCCGCCGCTAGGTCTGATTCCTTCCGTTTGCTTGTGCTATTGTTATTATCGCTATTGCATGCTGGGTGGGCTATAGCCTCCCTCCTGCAAGCTGCCCGGTGTGCGTCTGTTCTCGTTGTGATGTCGTTGTAGTGTGAGTCATTCGTTTGCTGCTCGGTTCAGAGTGGCAGGGCTGTCGGTTAAGTGCTTGACAGATGCCTCCCAGTTCTGACAGCCTTCCCTCGTTTTACCGTCGCTTCCGTTTTAAAAGTGCTCGTTTGCTGCTGTCAATGGTGTCCAGTTCATGCATTGTTCTATTCTTAGGTGTGTACCTTGAATAATAATAATAACAGCAAAAATAATAATAATAATATGGCATTTTTTAGAACAACATTAATAAACTAAGTCTCCCTCTCTCCCTCTCTCCCTCTCTCTCTCTCTTCCTCTCTCCCTCTCTTTCTCTCTCACTCTCTCTCTCTCTCTCTCTCTCTCTCTAGGCACTATGCATACTCTGTAACAGAAGCATATAATTTGGTTAGTAATCATCTTTACAGCATATGTAAAGTGTCTAGTAAGACATTTAGTTCTCCGAAGACACTGTACAAATGTATTATAGTTTTATTATTACTATTATTATTATTATCAACATGCATGGTGTCAGCACGTATATGCACACAAAAGACAATCACAGGGATACCGAAAATGCTGTGGGGAATGGGTAAGTGTTTAGCTCCTTTTTAAATTTCGTCAAGTCCGGGACGTTATGACGTCAGTCGGGACTGAGATGCATGCTTAGGGAGAATACCCTCAAAGTAAGTCACTGTCTCAAAGGGATTTGAGGTTCGTATGAGGCATAGCTGAATGATTTGATTCAGAAGAGTGGGTGGTACAATACGAAGCCTGATTAGGAACTAGCTCAGATAGGTAGGTTTGAGCAAGCAAAGGAAGGAATCTAAAAATCCGTGACAAAACCTCGAAGTCGATATGCTGCTTGATTGGGAACCAGTGCAGGTCGGTGAGAAGTGGTGTAACCCGGCATTTGTTACGTTCGTGACGGACAGGTGTAGCTGCAGTTTTGTTGCACAAACTGTAAGCATATGATTGCACCAGCCAGCCAGAAGACCTGCTCATGGTGAGTTATAGAAGTCAAGACGGCATGTCACAAATGCATGAACCAGTTCGGCTGTGGTAATTTGGTCTAAGCAGGCCCACATTTTTTCTAGGTTACTTAGCTGAAATAGGCATACTTGAGTGTGGAGCTGATGTGATTGTCCAGTGAAAGGTCACTCGGGATCACGTCACCCAAATTTTGTACAGATGCTGCAGGAGATTTGCTGGCAGAGCCGATTTTGAGCGCTGCTCTTTCCAATTTCTTTTCCTCTCCATCTCTTCTTCTTTGAACCGTAAGAGTTACGGGGGGGGGGGGTAACCACCGACTGAGCACTTGCAGTAGCTATTTGCATAAGAACCTTTTAGAGGAGGCCTGTATTAAGAGGGGGGAGGCTAAACTTCGGCATGGGCCCGGCTAGCCATTCGCGGCGCACACACTCGATGGGTCGTAGTTTATTGAGAGTCTAGGACCTGCTGCTAGCTAATAGCAGCATCTTAATCAAGGTATGTGCTTTGAAGTATATCACTTGTCAGGTCGCCGTAGAACTATAAAGCAGATTTTTGGGATGCGCACTTTGAACGTTGGTACCGTTTGCCAGCATGGCCACTAATTCTTTGCCCCTTTCAGGCCGCGGGGATCAGCTTGCGCAGCAGGCGTGAGCGTGGCATTGTTTTCCGTGCGTTGTCGCAGGGGCTGCGTGAGTTCCGCGGTTCGTTTCATGCGCAGGTACTCGTCGTGCTACGATCTCGTGCTTTCCCGGTTTTGCGCAAACGACTACCGGCTCAGCGGGGTGGAAGGCATCAAGATCAACCGCATCGCTAGAGTGTACAACAGGATGCTTCGCCTCAAGTTCGACAGGAAAGTCAATGCTCTGGAGGAGAAGTACAACGTCGACGTGCTCGGCTACAGGTAGTGCTGCTGGTGCTACTGCTTAGCGCTTCCGGGGAGGCTGCTGCTTGCTCTGCTGATCAGCTTTAGCGAGGCCGATTCTCGGCGTTCTGCCGCTGTAGCTTTTCAAAGCTGGCATAGTTTTTAAAGTCGATCGTGGCACTGCACATTTTCTCGGTAGTCCCGAGTGCTTTCTCACTGCATCAGCCTTGAACAGGCATTTCTTTCTGCAGTTTCTTCCTGGCTCAAGTTTACTGAAAAAGAAGTCATTCAATGTGAATATATATTGTATCTGCCTTTAGAGCCACCCGTGTACTGTAGCATTATATGAGCTACTATATAGGCTATGTTTTGATAGGCAATCGGTCTGAGCGCAGGCTGGCTTGAGCCCTGCTGGAGTGCCAGTAGTCGGCTGGCTGCATTCTGCTGGTGACTTATGGCAGTCGTAGTTCAATTTTCTGCTCATACTCTCAGCACTGAAGAAATAGCAATTAACCAATATCGATAGTCACTTCCAGAATCTAGTTGAGCATTTTTATGCCTATGTGCATGTAATAAATATCAACCGTCTGCCCAAAACTAGGATCTTGATAGGCAAATGATATGTAATAATAATAACAGTAATAATAGTACACCTGCATAGCTCCGTATGAGGACTAAATCCCAAGGCACTTCTCTTTTCTTTAAAGGAAGCATTTCACGAGGTGATACATGAGTGAAAATAGCAAGCATACCTACTGCATACTTAAGCATATAAGGAGGGCAACTCGCACAGACAAAGCATATGCTTTGAGGAGCAAATAAGTTTTCATTTTTGCTTTAAATGTCGCCTAATCAATAGATTCTGATAGATATCGTTTGGTAGGGAATGCCAGGAATTTCTGCGGAGCAGAAAGAGCCTAGTCTCGGTTAGATGTGAGGTCAGTATAAGGCACAGCTTAACGACCCGAGTCAGAGGAGCAGTAGGGGGAGGTAATGCTGTAAGTGTGTGAGGAGCAAATAAGTTTTCTGGCAGGCAAGCCCGAGCAAGAGTATCGGATGTGAGCGACAAGTGAGCAACCGGCTCAATGGGTGGCCGGTGCAGGTCGCAGAGAAATGGTGCCTACATACACCATGCTGGCACTAATGCTAGCTTAGTGCAGTTTTTGTTGTTGTAGCTTGACTGTTTGTCAGTTTTTCTGTGTTAGTCTCTAGCTCTCATGTATAACTGTGTAATACTGTGTACCTACTCTGTAATTGCATCTGCACTTTCAGGCCACCAAATGTCCAGAATAACGTCGAGTATTTGTTCTGGGTCTGGGATCCAGAGATGGCTGGTGGACTTAATGAGCCAGCTAGGGTTTGCGAAGATGGCTTTCTGGATGCTGATTCGTATAAGGTGAGAGAGGGGCTACCAGTTGGGCTGTCGCCTGTGCTCGGCTGACAGTGAGCGAATGCTGTCATCCATCCTGTGCCGAACGTCCGGTTGCAGAAGCTCGGAAAGCACGGGGCTGTTCATCTATCCAACAGCGTCTACCTGGCCGATAAGCCACGCATGGAGCACGCGCCGAAAGCCACTAACAGCCGGTCTAAGCGCGACCAATACTCACAACGCTACGGTAAGGAAGAGGCGAGACCTCCTTTCTGTCATCATCACCATCACCATCATCATCATCATCATCATACTCATGTCCATCATCATCATCGTCATCATCATCACTAAGGGTCACCGTCTCGGCTCAGTAGACTTGTATAGCACGTCACTCTGTTGGTGGTCAGACCTCGGCTCCATCATCATCACTGTGAGGGTCACCATCTCGGCTCAATACAATTTAACTCGCACAGCATCCTAAGAGAACGCAGTCTCCCTGCAGGCGATTCGCATATGTCACGGAGCTCGAGCTCACGACCTCGGTTGTCAAATACATTCACCTCAGCCCTGGTTGGAGGCAAGCACCGTTACTAGTGGGCCTATAGACTTATGTAGCTCGCCACACTTTTGGTAGCAAGCCAGTGGTAGCCGGTGTGTTTTCTCGTGAACGCATTGGTTCAGAGGTGTGCCGAAATTAATGAAATAGGGTGCTCTGCGCCTATTTGTGCCTAGTCTCGGGCACGGCGTCCTTCAGTGATCGACTCATCTGCGATGATGAAGTCACGGAGCTTCCTTCTGGCTTTACCGCGTGTCCTTCTGTGCGGCGATGCGACAGTGCTCCACCACAGCTCCACGGGCATCTGTGAGAGTGACGCTCGTTTTCGGCAGAGCAGACTGGTTCAGCCGAGCATCCTGTTTTTTTTGTAGGCCAGCTCGTCATCGTCAAGGCCTACATTGGCCGTTCGGAAGCTGCGATGGGCGACGGCAAGCTGTGAGTTGTGCAGGCCGGTCGTGATGACCTGCGGTTCATTTCTGAATTGACCTGTAGATCACAACGAGGTCCTTGTCTGCTCGATGCGCATAACTTCTCTTATTTGTGTGTCTGTGCTTTGTCATTTAACGGATACAAAAATTTAGGAAACGTTCTCACGCAGTGCAAACGCAAGTGCTAACGTGCATTAAGTCTTCAGTCTACGGGGGTTGTCTTTGCACTTTTCATCAGAAAAGGTTGTTAAATGTTATGCCACTCATTAAGAAGGCAACATTAGACCAGGACAACTTTAGCGGCTTCCTCCCAGTCTCCTATCTGTCATATCTAAGACACTTAAACGAGTAGTGGCAGATGAGCAAAAATGTTATACTAAAACTTCACACCAAGCGAGGAGGTTCCACTCAGGTTTTAGAAATAATTGCTTCTTAGCATTGCTGCAGGTGTATAACGACCGTCTGTGGAATGCGCACCTAGGTGGAGCCAGTCAGCTTGTTTTGCTGGATCTTTGGACAGTGTTTGATTGCTTTTGATTGATTGCATGCATAACGGTGTGCGCGCACACACACACACGCACACGCGCGAACTCACACACACACACACACATGTTTCAACACAGTCACTGAGACACATTCATAGGTGAGCAAAGTCACGAAGCCACCCTTTCACTCAAAAAATACATGCTTACACATAAGCACACGTTCGAAGCACGTGCTCCTAAACTAGCATGCACACGCAAACCTACCCCAGTACTCTAACGTTCGTACACCTGATTGTTTGCACTCACCTACACGGCTACTCTGCTAGCTCGCTGCAATGAAGCAGCGTCTTCGGTTCGGCTTTTCTTTGATGGTTTTTGGTACGGTGCATTCTTTCTTATGCCTTCCATTTTTTTTATATCGACTTTGCCCATTCACCGTTGTCTGCTGCACTAGTTTGCGAGCAGCTGGGCTCGTATGCTTGCTCGAGTTTTGTTCTGCTTTTGCTTAGCGTTTTGTTCCACGTTTGTTCACGAACATCTCTTCGCCCATCGAACTATTCGAACTGCCGCAACTGAAGCAGCCGTCTCTCCTATATATTCGCATAGTATCAGCCAGAGTCAATATCCGACTGCAGACTCGGTTTATCGTCCTGCGAAGTCTGCCGGGCATGGAATTCATCCACTGCTCGTGTCTGCTAAGCAGACGCCACTGCCGGATGCGGCAGCTGCCAGTGTGGCTGCTGGTGGCTGCGAGTGCACGCAGAGGCAGTGCGAGTGGTTCCTCTTCAACAAGGACTTGGCCGTTCCGGAGTACGTCGTCGACTTTGAATACGTGGGCTTGGTATGTGGGCTCGGCTTTGCCATTGTTGCTCAGCGACCACCACTATGAGAGCTCTGCTCGTGCTGGTTGGCTGTGCTCTCAGTGGCTTCTCATCTTACTTGTGGTCGTGCCTGCTTGTATGGCAGAGGGGCGCTCGGTCTGATGAATAGCTCGTTCCGGCAGCAGCGGCAGCAGTTGCAGCGGCAGCAGCAGGGTGGCAGCAGCTGCAGCGGCAGAGAAGGCAGCTGCTCTAAGGCTTACGACCACAATGCCCCTGTCGCTGATTGCTTTTGACAGTTTGCGACAGTAGTTGCTGTCAGCTCGATGCAACGTCATTCATGCACGTGGCACATTTCATAAAGCAGGACTCGGAATGAGGATCGATTTGACATTGATTTGCCTGACGAATGTCTTGCACTCTGTCGTCGACCTCGAAGCCATAGTAAACGAGGCTGCCGATAGTTGTCAGTTTCCCCTACCTTCGTAAGAGTAGGAAGCCCTTGCAAGCCCTTGATTGCAAGCCCTTGCCTATCGGTGGGCTGTTATCACTGATGATAGTGTGTGGTAGCTGGTCTCTCATCGACCAGCTGGCCAGAGCAGAGCAGGTCGCGCTAAAAAAAGCTGAAAGAGCTCGTGGTAAACCTACGATTTGAGTCTTTCGTATAAGGTTTATTATGTCGTACACACGACTTCCGCATTGCATTGTCGTGTTGACACCCTAAGTAAGTCGGTTGCTTTTCACGACTGCGGTCCCGAGGTCGTGGGTTCGAATCCTTTGGTGAATGATCCTTAATCGCCGCTACAAGTGGTGGTGATAGCTGTGAAAGCTCTTCTGTCGCTATACAAAAAGATGCTGTTACATCAGCTAGTATTTTTATTTATTTGCTTGTTTATTTTTATTGTTGACAGGAGGCCGAAAAATAGTTTGGTAAGTTGTTTGACAATTACATTTTACTACTAGATGCTGTGGTACTACTACTGCTGCTGCTGATAAAAATAATGAGTAATAACAGTAATAATAATAATAATAATAATAATAATGGGAAGCTCATATAGCCTCTTAAGAGAACTAAATGTCTATCCAGAAGCTCTACGACTTGCTTTTTCCTCTTGATTCTGACAAAAGGCTGCCTTGTGCTGTGTATGTTTTCCGTGGGCAAACTGCTGTTTGACTGCTTGAGGAAAGGTATGCAGGATGCATATTGTCAATATGTCTGCCGATGCCGCAGGGACAATCGGCTGTACGGTCCTTCTGTAGATGAGGCAGTCGAACCCTTTCTCAATCCTGGACTTTCTTTCCCTGGAGCTGCCGCCGGTATTGCCTTCTCAGTTTTCCATCCCCGACGATCGAGTAGCAGATGATAGTGCACTCTTTATGAAGCCTGAGCTTCCCGACATTCCCAGGTTTGTATTGTTGCTTGGCGCGGCTGACATTGCTACTATGGGGCTCCTCCGACTGCAGATGACATGAGGTATTACGTCTGCCTGTGCAATCACACACTGATGTTTCTATTTGCTTGTTAGCATCACAGTTGCGGTTGCTACACCAAAGCAATTATTTCAATATGGAAGTGTCGGAATGAGCACGTTTATTGTAGAGATATGACGTTGATGGCCGATGATCTGCATTTACCAAAAAGGTTAATGTCGGAGAATATATAGTTTGGATGGTAATAATTAAAAAATACACGCATCTTCTTAACCGTGCATACACGTTCGTGACACTTTCAGGGTGGGGTGAGTTAATGAGGAGCTGCATTTTCAGCGATTCAACAGTTATGTACAGCTGACTGTCTCATGCTGGTATGAAAAAAGAATTCCATTGAACGAGATGCGAGTGACATCGCACTGTGAAACTCCATAGTTCACACGTATGTCAAAGTAGCATGTACTTGTTTGCATGACCAGTCAGTTTGTTCGTAAGAGTCAGTCCTAGAAATGCATCGCACAGATCTTTGCGTTTCTTCACTTGGCCAAGTGCAGCCTCTCTAAGCTTGTGTGGCTGCTCTGATTGATTATTTTCCCACTCATTGATTTGATTGATTTGATTTGATTGATTGATTGATTTGATCATTTGATTGATTATTTTCAATGTTTACAAATTGTAGGCAGCAGCAGATTACTGATGATCTGCTGCTGCGCCTTTCTGGTGCAGCGAACCTGGCCAGCATAACCGACTTGAACCTGCATGGGGCTGGGTTGAGTAAACTCAAAGGCCTGCAGGTGCTCACGTCCTTGAAGACGCTAATAGTCAGCTTCAATGAGCTAGCACGTCTGGATGACATTGCTTACTTGGTATGCTTGGTGCTCGCCGTTCGTAATCTTGCCTGCTTTTGACTCGCAGGTAGATACACCGCATCGACTGCTTGAGCTACCGCCCTGTCTCACTTCTGCATGCGTTAGATGTGCAGGCTCATTGTACATGTATCTCCGTCTGTAACTCCGCAAAGTCATAAAGACCATGTGAGTGTTACGCAGGAGAGCTTTGTATAGCGCACTCACAGCCTAAGCGGCTTTCGGTACGCATTCGGTAGCCAACAGACTTCGTCTCACGCAACAAAGAGAAAGTGGGAAGCATAGCAGAGTCAGGAGAGCAGTTGAGGTAGTGAGTAGCATGGAAGTACATCGTTTAGTGGCACGCTTGCGATACTTTAGGCTACTGATAATGGCTGCCCACCTGGTGCGCATTGTCGAAACAATAAAGAAGATGAGTAACCACTGCGCCGTGCCTAATGTTCAACGAATCTCTCCATATATTACCCAACTGAGATGTTACAAAACAGGCAGATTTATTTTTTCGACTGCACACAGGTTTTGGGGCTGTCTTCGTATGCCTCGTGGCTGTTTCAAGAGAAGTTTGGAAGAACGGAGATCACGTCAAGTACGATTTTCAGCCTCGGTCGGCTGCTGGTCAGTGGATGATCAGCAACTGGCAATTCCCGCTGTACTTCCGGCAGGAGGTTCCTTCGGGCATCAATTTTCTTGTTGACTTCTGTTCGGTCCCGTGGGAGAGAAATAAGGTGATATGAGAAGCGTTTGATGCAGAGATCTTGGAAGAGAAGTCTTGGAACTCAAAGCCTGCTTTCAACAGATTACAGTGGCAACTGTCAAAACTCGTCACTCTGTCCGAATGAGCATAAGGACCAGCTCATATTCGCCCGACACCTAGATCCTAAATCGCTGCACTGCATACTTAATTGAATTATCTGGGATGATAGGACCCTCTAGCTTTTTCTAACACGTTTATTAATTGGCAATATGAAAAAATTGATGTGTAGGTAGGACCCTAGGATCTGGTCTGAAGAATGGGGCATGTGTTCAACGCCGAAAGGTCGGCAACATGTCGCGCCAGCACGATATGAGTCTGTCTGTTCAGCTACTTTATGGTACAACTCGATGTTTGCTGGGCCGTTTTGAAGAGCAAAGTAAAGGAATGTAAAAGAAAAGATGTAAATGAATGTAAAAGAGTGCCGAGCCTTTCATTTGAAAGTCTAGAGGTGATGACCGACCACACCCTCTGAACTTCGGTACAGGCTCCCCATTACATACTACTATGTCATTAGCTGGTGCTACCAGTGGTATCGTCAATTGAGTACAGCGTTCAGAGTCTGTCGTGTTAGCTAGTTGATCATTCATTCATTGATTGCCTATACAGTGCCTTATACATTGACTGGCTGGCTAGCCTCTCCCAGAACTCTTCGAAAGCTTCGTGCATGAGGGTGGATGAATTGTGGTCCAGCTTTCTTTATCTTGCAACGTTTGCAGATAGATGAGCTTTCGTTTCAGCCACTGGAGCACGTAGATGCAAGTTTCAACAGGATAGTCACATTGGATGGCGTAAAGGTAATGCTATTCGATTCCTCAAAGCCTATCTCCTATAGAGTGCGCATTTTTGGCATGAATGTACTTGCACCCTCTCTCTCTCTCTCTCTCTCTCTCTCTCTCTCTCTCTCTCTCTCTCTCTCTCTCTCTATATATATATATATATATATATATATATATATATATATATATATATATATATATATATATATATATATATATATATATATATATATATATATATATATATATATATATATATATATATATATATATATATATATGCATATACAATATGTTCGTGTATATATTTATATGCCTATATTTATAACAGCACATTTAATTACTTATTTAATTACTAATCAAAATGCTCCTTTCTAGCCTAAGCGAGGTGCCTCGAAAGAAATTTGGTTCTCTTAGGGGCCAATACGAATGCATTTTTATTGTTGATAGTAATATTAGTAATATAAAGTATATGATATATATTATATAGTACATGATATATATTATATATTATTAAATATGTATTATACAGTAATTATATATATATATATATATATATATATGTTATATAGTATATAGTAACATTACTATTTTTGGATCAAGTTGAAAACCAATTTCTTTAACTTGCTCAGTCGCTGTTCAGTGTGTTGCTGGTTCTAGACTCGGATGTCTTCAACGGTTGCTTACTGCTTGCAAAGTCGCCCCTTCGAGCGTGCTGCTGCCAACTGCCTGTCACGTGCCACTTTCCCTTTCGTAAGGTCTGCAGGCTCCTTGTGCTTTTCTTTCAAACGGCTGCTGCACTGCCTACTGCTGCCCGGATGAGAAGCTGAGGCGCCGAGGATTTGAAATCCATGAACAGCTTCCGTCGGCGTCCACGTGTACTATCCAATCTGTCGGTCAACCGTTCGGTTCTTGTTGTAGAGCATGACGTTCCTCAGATATTTCGATGTGTCTTGGAACTCCCTCAGACATTTGCGTGACGAGATAGCACTCATTCGAAAGCACATGCCTGCGATTGAGATACTCGACGTCAGGCAGAATCCTTGGCTGAAGGTTAATCCCTGTGACGATGCTCCTTGGCTGCAGCTCTGGCTCGGCAGCCGGCCGACCGGCAGACAGCCGTTCGCTTACGGTGTCGTCCGTTTTCTCGTTTAGATGCCAAGATCCAGTGCCCTCGCTTAGCGACCCTCTTTAATTGACGCCGCCGCCGGCCGCTTAGCGCTTCGAATCCGAGGGCTTCGAGCTTTTTTCTTTACAGGTGCCACTGCTGCTGCTGTTTGCATCGATGGCGTTTTCTGGCTTCTTTACAGCCCACAGACGTGCGGCTGAGACTCGTCAGCCGAGCTAAGACTCTCTGCGTTTTGGACGGTGAAAAAGTAGCCGAAGGCGAGACGACGGCAGCCCTTCGGCTGGCTGCCGGCTCGCGCGTCTCCCAGGTACGAGCGGTTCAAGTGCAGAGTCGTCGTCCTGGCGCAAGTGGCAAACTCGCCGTCGCATTTGCGGCTTGCCAGCAGCTGCTGTTCCTTCTTTGGTCTTCGCCGTGGGCGGCTGATTTCTTTAGGCGAGCTCTAGCACTCTTGCCACAGATCTGGCCACCTCTGCATGAGCCAACCTTGCTTGGCTGCTGTGGAGATGCCGACTTTCAATTTTTACGTGTCTCACCGATGGGATTGGCCTGTGCCGTCTCGAGGATTTAATAGCGCCTCCTAGCGGCACAGAGGTGGCAAATCGAAATCGCTGACGTCATTGCCGTGCATAAAAATAACTGCTTGACTAGTCGTTTAGATCCTTACTTCCTGCCGCATGAGCACTGATGCCCTATGTTACACATGTCCCTTTGCCACATGTCGGTGACACATGCTTGTCGTTAGCAATCTAGGTTCTAAATAACATGACCGCACAGCCTTTCAAGTGGCTAGCCTAAAAAAGTAGCTGTAGCATAGAAAAATTGGAACTTCAACGGTGCTGCGTGCGTGCATTCCAAATATTTCCGAAAAAAATTCCACTCCACTCACCCCAGGAAGGAGGATCCGGTCGTGAGCTGTTGCACATGGCCGCAGCATGCCGGCAAATGAGAGGTTGGCCCGAGGTCACGTGATCACCACATCGTTGCAGGTGCATCTGCTGTCGCATGCCAGAACCGACTCGAATCAGCCACGCACGCTCAGCCTTCTAGCCGTTGCCCAAGTCCTCGTGCAATCGAGCCGCTGCGTTCCTGACCGTGTGATTGATCACGAAGGACACTGGCTGTACAAGGCGAGTAGCTGTCTGTCTGTCTGGCGGCTGCCCTATGCCGTGCATGCAAGTGTGCACGCAAGCATGCATGCATTCCGCAGGTCCAGCGTCTGCTCGAATGCCATACGAGTGCTTTCATTCGCGGCGATGCTGCTGCAGCCGAGTGGCAGCTTGCTAGGCCACATGCAAACGTTGCGAGATGATAGCAGACGCATTCCCGTGAGATGCTGGCTGCCATAAAAGTGGGTCTTTTTGCCGAAAAGCTTGCCGACACGTCTATACCGTCGGTCAGCGATGCTGCGTCGGTCAGCATGGCCAAGAAATGGCCGGGGAGGCACACTTATTGCACACTTATGCACACTTATTTCATGGCGAGTGCGAACTATGGCATAACCAAGCTTAACGATGCTAACGATGCAGCAGCTGCTACAGCTGCAGCTACTGTTGTGTGTGTACTTGCCCCTGGGTCTTAGCCCAGGAAATATGTGTGCAATCGCTTATTTTCTACTGCAAACAGTGGCGATAGCCGTTAACGTCCTTCTGGTGCTGTAATTGTGAGTCTGTAAAATCAGGTAACATTTTTTCTTACGAGGTGCCTTTCATGACCAGGGTCGTTGGCATGAGCCTTTCGGCGCATATAAAGATAGATAATAAAGTTCTCTTAGGGGGTTATACTAATGAACTACATATATTTTTTGTTCCTTCTGTCAGAATCACTATCTGTTTGCAGTTGGCTTGTCGCAATAGCTATAAGCTATTTGTTGCAATGCTGGGCATATGGGAGGGTTTGTTAGGGTAGGCCTAGAATTTTTTAACTGGTCCTCTACATCAACAGATGCACAACAATATAGGCATAATATATATATATATATATATATATATCGAGATATATATATTTATGCCTATATAAATATAAATAAACAAATATATATATATATATATATATATATATATACATACATACATACATACATACATATATATATATACACTACCCTGCTCCAAAAGTTTCTACGCACCTGCTGCCAGCATGCTTTTTTAGTTATAGCTCGCAATATTTAGATTTGATCTAACTCGATAGCAGTTTTTATTATGCAGAGAGCTAAGAAATACGTAATTAAATGCAATTTTGTTTTGTTGCAGTCAATAACTTGTCGAGGCATCATGTTTTTTGATAACTTCACTCGATCGTACATGCATTGACGTCTCCAGCTTTTGGCACGTTTCTGGAGGAATTGATGCCCAGCGATCATTCAAAACTTCACAAAACTCATCTGTTTTTGTGTGTGGGCGAACTCTGAACCTTAAAGCTAGTTCGACTTCGTCCCACAGTTGTTCTATTAGGTTCAAGTCCAGGCTTTGGCTTGGCCACTGCATCACCTGCAATTGGCTCGAAGCCGTAGTCGGTGGGGCTCGTGAAAACTGTTGCCACAGCAGTGTAAATCGGATCGTTTTCATGCTCCCAACAGAAATTGAGCCCGTGAAAAGTG
The DNA here is from genome assembly GCA_009760855.2 of Cristatella mucedo. NCBI lineage: Eukaryota > Metazoa > Bryozoa > Phylactolaemata > Cristatellidae > Cristatella > Cristatella mucedo. The sequence goes on along the minus strand of WPIO01000054.1, from coordinate 816,271 downwards.
TAAGCAGATGGAAAGCCAAAATTCTGCACAATGTCGACATGGACTTTTTGATTCATGATTACTCGAACCCTCTGCTTACGCCCAACACCGGAAGTTGAGAAGCAACCCATATTGTTGTACTTCCACCTGCGAGTTATTTTAAGATCTTTTTAGACAAACGTCCATGTACGCTTCACCCATTCGCCGGCTAACGTCTTTCTTTTGTTGCAGCCAAGAGATTGAATTTGAATTCATCAGCCCGTAGCACTCTGCTCCACTGGGCAGCTGTCCAATGCTGGGATCATCGAGCAAAATCCAGCCTTGCTTTTTTTGTGCTGCACAGTCAACAATCGCTTGCACTTGGCCACCCGTACATGCAGTCCTCGGTCGTTAAGCCGTCCACTCACGGTGTTTTGGCCCAACTACCGTTCTGGTAGCTTGGCAAGAGATTCTTGCATTTTAGCAGCCCCAAACATGTCCTTCAGAGCCATGCTTTTGAGGAGCTGGTCATCCCTCGGAGAAGTTACTTGAAGGCCTGATCAAGGCAGCACGTCTGTGCTACCACAGTCCAAGTGTTTCCTAATATCGCTCCTAACAATACCCTCTCAGATGTCTTAAGTTGACTCGCAATTACTCGGTTTTAATGGCCATCTCTGTGTAGCAACATCAAAAGTGCTCTTGTACCATCAGTGTGCAACTGAAGGCATGCTTTGGTTGCCTACCGAACATCACTATGGCAGGGGCTGACCTCAACAGGTCAAGGAGACATCCGGGTACCTTAGCTTATCATTGGATGAGGCATTGCAGTTGCCAAAATGGGCCAAAATAGGTTCTGCTGGATGGCATCCAAGAGGGGTGATAGTCACATAGCCATGCCTGCCCATCTGTTTACATGGGAACCCTTGATCAGAATCCAACGAATGTTATTTACCAAGCCAAGCATAGCAAACTGCAACTTAGTGCAACATTATTTTGACAGATTGCTACAAATTATCAGTTAGTGTAGCTTAATGACTTATTCGAATACTGGCATTAGCAACAACCAAACTCAGATCGATGGATCAGGTGTGCAGAAAGTTTTGGAGGGCAGTATACACGTAGACACACACACACACACACACACACACACACACACACACACACGTAAGATTATCGGTATCGAGGTAATCTTTCTTATACTTAAGCCGCTCCTTATGGATGTCTAGTTTTTCTACAATACGGTGCTTTTGTATGAGAACAGGCAAGCTGAGCAAGGCTCTGAGTCTTACTTGCTCATTATGACATGCTAGATCTGCTGCTCTATGACTGGGAGGGATGGCAAACATAATCGTTCTTCCCCGATTGTTTGGCAAAGCAATTATTGGTTCGGCCATTTGCACAAAAGTTCTCGCCTGCTTTGCTGCGTCTACGACACTTTTTAAGTGTTGCATGCATTGCAATGCTTTGCAGATCACATCGCTGAACTTGGACGGCCAGCATTTATCAAAGCTGTCAAACATAGACCAGCTGGAGAACCTCAAATGGGCTTCTTTCTGCGACAACGACATTGTTAAAATCGAGGTAAGCATTGGTGCGCATGCGCCGACTCACTTTCAAGCCAACGGTCTGAGCTGACCGCTCATGCTCGTAAAATGCAAAGCCCCACTGCCCGGTCTTTTGGGCAGGCACTCAGAGCAGAGCAGCACAGCACAGAGCAGTGCAGCGATTACAGCAAACCCACGGCGGCGGCAGCGCTGGCTGATTCGCTCTAGCGTTCTTGGCCGTGCCCCTGCTAGGCTGCTGACTTCCGTTGGGAGTTGGGTCGGCAAAAGACTCGCTTTTGTCCGATCGCTGAGATTGCGGGCAGGCAGTGAGGGGATAGAGGTGCAAACTCCCCACCACTGCCACCGATTTATCCTTCGAACCGGATCTAGCGGACGCCGGCAGCCGTCCACCGTTTGCGATTCAAATCTGGCCGGCATGGGCAATGGCCAAAGCAGCACTGCCACACTGTGTGTGGAGCTCTGCGAGTGTTTGTGGTCGCTGTGGTCGAAGGGTCTCTGCCTAGTGGCAGCGTTGTCAGTTTCTTCAAATTGAAAGGGTCTCGAGGCGTGCATGCGGCTGGAGGAGCTGTCGCTCGACAACAACTGCATCTACAAGATCGAGGGCATCGGCTCGCTCGTTAACCTCCGGAAGCTCAGCCTGTGCGACAACTTCCTAACGGTCGTCGATTCGTCTCAGCTTGAAAAGGTGAAGGTCAAAAATCTACAAATCTACAAATAAAAAAATGTACCGACCTCTGCATCATATGCGACTTGTATCCCAACTTTTAGAGTCTTGGTAGATCGCGATTTATGCTTGAAGCTTGTTGAGGTGCATACTTGTGACTTTTATACAGCTTCATTTCCAGGGTTGGCTGGTATTTTGTAGATTCCATAACTCGGCTAATATTTCACGTATCGGAGTGAAATTTGAAATGCGGGTTCAGCTCTGCTTGTGTGAACCTAGTCTGGAATATTTTTTATTTCGCTTTAATGCATTAATACATTAATACGTTAAATGTAATACATTTGGTTGTATATGTCCACGATTACGGAAAATAAAGCTCCAGGACGTTTAATGACATATACAGCCAAATTTATTCCACCGAAATAAAAAATATTCCAGACTAGGGTCAAACAAGCAGAGCTGAACTCGCACTTCAAATTTCATTCCGATGCGTGAAGTATTAGCCGAGTTATGGAACTTACAAGGCACCAACTGACCCGGGAAACGAAGCTGTATAAAAGTCACAAGATTAAACCTTAACAGGCTTCAAGCATCTATAGCGATCTAAAAGGTTCGACAAGTTGGGATGCAATTATCGGTAATTTTTTAGATTTGTTGCTTCCGGTTTACACGCGAGTTAGACATGGTTTGCCTAACGAATTTTTTATTTCATACGGAAGTCGTCAGAACTTCCGATCCCAGTTCTAACATATTTGTCTTTCGAAAGGTACCATAAACACACATTCGATTGTCAGACAATAGGTATAGGTATTTTCTTGACTTTCCCCGTTTAGCAATGGCAAGGCACCGTCTGGTCAGCAGAGGCACGCATGCTGCAGAGACAGCGCGGCCTGCCGAAACTGTGCACTCACGAACAGACGGTTCGACGCGGTGCCCACGTGGTGTGTGCACGAGGCTCTGCCGTAGTCTCAAAGTCGGTCGCATTTGCCTTGCTCGAAGCTTCGATCGAATCTCAGCCGTCGTTCTTGCAGCTTTCGCATCTGCACTATCTGGCCCTGGATGCCAACAAGATCCAGACGATGGCTGGGCTACAGAAGGTCAGGAGTCTCATTGAGCTGTACATCAGCCAGAATAGGATCGGAAACCTGCGCGACATTCTCTTCCTCAAGGTAACCTGCGATGTGCTACTGTAGCTGCTGTTTAGCTCGTGTACAGCAGTGGTGAAATCCTCTGGCGGTTGATGATTTTACAGTATACGTGCAATTTGAACGCAGAACCCAGAATGTATTTCCCACTTTTTGTGGCTCACTGTCGGCCCTGTTGACACGGTATTTAGTGTGTGTAGAATTTTTTTTAGGCGTTAAGCACGGTAAGTGTCACCAAGGATTAATGCAATCGATGTGCATTTGAGAGCTATTTCGTACCTGGCTGGCTATTTACCGATTTACAGCTACCACATCACCAGGCTGAGTGTGTGTGTGTGTGTGTTTAATTCGCATTTTATGCTGACAATTTGGAGACGACAAAGGCAAGTACGATAGGATAACAGGGAGAAGTTAAATAGCTTGTTGTACAGCCTTCGAAATCTGGTAAATTCCTTTGCTCTCGGTCTTGTAGTTGTCCTTTGGTCCTAATCCATTTCGAGCATCGACTAACCTAGGATAGCCAGAGAGCATACCAATAATACTAATACGTTTGTTATAGCACTCTCAGAGAACTCAATCTCTTTCTAGGTACTTTGCATTTTCAGCAAAGGAAGCAAGATCTAAAATGTGCATGCATGCGTACACTTGCAAGAGCTAGCATTTGGATGTGAATATTTAGCATATACGAGTACTATTATAGGTTTTCGTGGACGAATGTGAGTACGATTGAGAGAGTGGGGGAGAGAGAGGGGGAGGGAGAGAGAGAGAGAGAGAGAACGAGAGAGAGAGAGAGAGAGAGAGGAGAGAGGCAGAGAGGAGGAGAGAGACAGAGAGGAGGAGGAGGAGGACTAGGCTGGAATTACAGTGAAATGATGAGAGACAAAGCATCGAGAAAGAGTGAGAGAGAGGGGGAGAGAGAGAGAACGAGAGAGAGAGAGAGAGAGAGAGAGAGAGAGAGAGAGAGAGAGAGAGAGAGAGGCAGAGAGGAGAGAGGCAGAGAGGAGAGAGGCAGAGAGGAGGAGGAGGAGGACTAGGCTGGAATTACAGTGAAATGATGAGAGACAAAGCATGAGCGCATCGAGAAAGAGTGATAAGAGAGTAAAGTTGGACCTTTCAAATCCTGGGGTCACGGCAGAGCTGGCCGTCAGCATAAGAAATGAAGCTGGTGAAATTACGAAGTCCATGGTTACCGGAAACATCATGCTTCTACAGTGGGGGTCACACTCTAAACGTGTATAGACAGTCGATTCATGCTAGACAACACTCTTGGGTAGTTCTCGGACCTTTGACCTTTGTACTTGTACTTGTTTTTGAGCTGAGCGAGCATGATCAAGCTTGCGCCTGTCACTAGCTCTCGGCCATTGCTGCTCGTGTAGCCAGTTTATAACCTCTTATAATGGTTATAAAGTTGTTAGAGCGAGAGGAGATGAATTCTTTCTCTTGGGAAACTAGACAATGACATCACGCTAAACATTCTTGTAAGGCCCATTATCTTTCAAGTATTTCTGAATAGGGAGCCCCTGGGTCTATTTGCTGCTGCATGTAAATTGCATGCTATTTGCATTGCACGTTAAGAGAGAAATGTTGCCGCTTCGTTCTGGCATAACGAAGTGGTATTGCAACACCACTAGGCGTGTTTAACAATGATCTCACTTAGATACTGGATTTGGTGTTCGGAGGTGGCCACAGCAGTCGGCGTGCAGTCAGCAAGCAATCAGCATGTGCCGTACGGGCAACCTCATCCGGTATCTTGTTTGACTACTGGCGTGGGTGCCAAGGTCTGACAGAGGTCTAGTCATCCTGACAAAGAACTGCAGCCAGACAAAGCCGCTCACCAGCTGGCAGGCCGGTCCCGATCCTGAAGCTCCAGTACTTCCTAGCTGGCAGGCCGGTCCCGATCCCGAAGCTCCAGTACTTCCTAGCTGGCAGGCCGGTCCCGATCCCGAAGCTCGTGTACTTCCTAGCTGGCAGGCCGGTCCCGATCCCGAAGCTCCCGTACTTCCAGGAGCTCGAGCATTTCAGGCTAGCCCCTCTGGTCCAGGCTCGCAAAAAACCTTTGTTTTGCCTGCAGGCTGCGCAAGCGATTTCAATGGCCGAATGACCGAGGCGCTATTTGTATGCCATGCGACACAGCAGTTCACCGAGGGCGTGGCTTCTTGACAGCCATCGAATGCCACGCCCCGACTGCTGTTGGCTGTAGGAAGCAATGCCCTGTCGACGAATGGCCTTTATTCTCATTCTCCGCAGCATAGCAGAGGTGTCGCTTGTGGTGAGGAGACCAATCGCTTTCCAGAGGTTCATCACTGTGAGGCCGCATCTGCTCTGTCTCCTATCGAGAGGTAGCTATCAGGCAGCCACGGGCTCTGAGCAGGGGGAGACCAAGTTATTTTTGGCTAATGTGGCGCTGGAGCTATATCCCTTTGCAGCAAATGTAAAGCGCCTAGAGAGAGATTGAGCTCTCTGAGGGCGCTTTATCAAGTGTATCATTATATTATTATTATTATTGTTATTGCTGTTGCATGGGCCACGAAGTAACTTTAAAGTTTTTTTTCTGGAATTAACTTTGACTTGCGCACGGTAACATCTTGCATTCGTTGCTGCCACCTCTGTGCAGTTGTCGGAATGCGCTTCCTGGTATCGCTTCACGAGAGTAAGAGTGGTCTCCATTATGCATAATGCTTAGCCTAGGTGCTCTTCAATGTGACTTTTTGAATGACTATTGCATTCGCTGCTTCGTATTAAAACGGTGGCTGTTTGATAACATTTTAACAGCCTTACTATAGCTACGATGAGTATGGATGCGACATCAAGGTGAGCTAGCCATAGCTGGCCAACGGTGCATTCTGGGTGCAATCACAACTATTGTAGCCGGTGGGCACCGTACTTCTCCGTATTTCTCTGCGCATTTCCTTGCTACTATTAGTTTTCGGGCGTTCGCATACGTGTTAGTGTGTGGTCTCTTTTGTTTTTGCATATTCGAGGCTATACTCGAGGATTCTTTATTCTCCTTCATTTATTTTATTGCTGCATATAAATTCTCTGCATTGCTGTCACTGCGGCCAGGATGCTGCAAATTCCCTCCGTGCCCTGATCAGATCTCAAGCTGGCTGACACGTCATATGCACTCGAGCTTCCCTGTATTTAGTGGCAGTGTCTATGCAGCCTTGACCTTTCAGGGTTTTAATAATAATAATAATGCACTTGATAAAGTACCCTCAGAGAACTCAATCTCTTTCTAGGCGCTTTACATTTGCTGCAAAGGGAAATGCAATTGAATGGTGAGTAAAATCATGCTTGATAAACAAACAACATGAATAACATGGTTATGGGTGATATGCACAGGGTCAGCATGCAAATGTGGTGAGTGGCAGCATGCACAGTTGCTGACCATATAGAACTTGAGGGCACGAGGAGGCTGAAACTGGTGAAGCAGTTCAGATAGGTATGAAGGACCCAAGGCGTTGAGGGCCTTGTGGGTTAGCATAAGAATGTTGCTCTGCATCCGTTAATCAACCGGCAGCCATCCAAGCTCTTTCAGCAAAGGAGACGTATGATCAAACCTCTGGAAACTTTTAGCTAACTTTGCAGCCGTATTCATCATGAGCTGCAGTGGCCTATTGGCTTTTTTTGATAGCCCAGCCAAAATGGAATTGCAGTCTCATAGCCGAGACATAACGAGAGAGATAGTTAAATAGTTTGCATGCCACCGTGTTAGACTGTCCCTAATCTTAGATCAGGCATGATGGCCATTAGTGAATAGCAGTCTTCTTAATGAAACTTTCAAACTGTAGGCAGCGGTCAAAGACGACACCTAAAATTCCGATCACAGGGTGACAGTCGAACAACTGTGTCGTCAATTTGATGAGCAAAGTCTTCTAGTCCAGCCACAAAGTTGAAGTGTCTTATAAGTAGCAGTCCCATTTTATCATAGTCAATTTTAAGGAAACTATCCGACATTCAGGATCAAATGTCTGATTGGCAAGCAGTCAGTTTATCATAGATCACTATCCAGGGCTTGACATACAATATGTGATAGTTCCACGGTCAGTCTCTGATCAAGTTTCAGCAGCAGCTATACTGATACTGCCTGGCTTTTTACCTTCACACGTAACTGTCGTAGCTCATTTTTATTACATTTTATGATACCAATGAAAAAACAACAAAAGCAGATGTATAAAGCACCACACTCCTCTCAGTTATTGCCGGAGAGGCACTGCCACTCCGATGTGGTGATGTGAGGATACGATTCAAGATTTGAGAAGGAGGGTTAGGCCTAACTAGTCCTCAGCGAGCGGATAATCCTCCTCTCACCCCTTTCATAAGGCGAGGAATACTGCATATAAAGAAGACTCACTAGGCCTTTAGCTAGTTCCGGTGCAAGAATATGTACTGCCAAATAAGCTTGCTGGCCACGACACACCCCAGATTAAGACGGCCATGTCTGGCTAGGCCACTGGGACCTTGTGGGCGGGGCCACTGGCAGCTATCGCTAGCCTAACATGCCGTCAGTTAGCTGCTGGCCAGTCTGGCTAGCAGTGGGCAGCTGTTCAGCTTGTGTAGCACGCTGCCTATCGTACACCCTTAGTATGTGTGAGACAGACACGCCCATTGCTCCGGTCGGCATGCCCGTGCATTCGAAGTGTGTACAAAGACTACTAGTGGCCACTAGTGAGACTTGCAGTGTCTCGGCGGAGTTATCGTGATCTGTCGCATGACTTCAAATAGAGCTTCGGAGATTGCCCAACTGCAAAATGCTACGAGAACTGAGATTTTATACCGTTCGGAGTTTAAAGGAGATAATAATAATAATATTAATAATAATAATAATGCACTTGATAAAGCGCCCTCAGAGAACTCAATCTCTTTCTTGACACCTTAAATTTGCTGCAAAGGGAAACGCGATTGAATGGTGAGTAATATCGTGCTTGATGAACAACATGAGTAACATGGTTAGGGGTAATATGCACAGGGTCAGCTTGCAAGTGTGGTTAGTGGCAGCATGCACAGTGTCAGAACGCATAAGCACATGAAGGACGAATCACAGGGACCCACTAAATGCTGTCCAAAATAGGTGTGTTTTTAAGTTCTTTTTAAATGTGGTCAAGTCAGGGGATGTTGTGACGCAAGTCGAGAGTGAGTTCAGGGCTTTGGGAGCATACGAACTAAATGCACGGTCTCCAAAGGATTTGAGGTTTGTACGAGGTATTTGTAGACTCTTGGATTCCGAAAAGCAGGTTGTACTATGCTTGGCCTGGTGGGGGAGTATATCTGAGAGATAGGCTGGAGCCAAAGAATGAAGTGACCTAAAAGTGAGCGACAAAGCCTTGAATTCGATGCGTTGCTTGACTGGTGGCCAGTGCAGGTCGTCGAAAAGCGGTGTGATGTGGCAACTGCCACGCTCACGACAGACAAGCCTACCTGCAGAGTTTTGCACCAGCTGTAAAAAAAATATATTTCAGTTATGTAGCACCCCAAGAGAACTTAATCTTTATTCAGGCACTTCACATATGCCTCGGGCTCGAGCCCACGACCTCAGCCAGACCTTGGTTGGGGCCAGCACCTTAACTGCTGGACCAAAGCACCCGATTGCATATGTCGGTTGGCCAGCAGGCAGTGAGTTGCAGAAGTCGAGACGGGATGTCACGAATGCATGAACTAACTTGGACGTGGTATCTTTATCTAACCAAGCCCGAATTTTAGCAATGTTATGAAGCTGAAAATAGGCGGATTTGACTGTGGAGCTGATATGGTCGTCTAACGACAGGTCGCTTTGGAATATGACACCTAGATTCCGAGCTGATTCGACAGGAGATATGCTGGCAGAGCCAATTTTGACCGTCAGCCTTTCCAATTTCTGAATCACACTGGATTTGCCCATAACTAGTAAGTTAGTTTTATCATCGTTTAGTTTTAGAAAATTTGCTGCCATCCATGTGCGGATGTCATAATAACATGCAACAAGTGAGTTCAGAGAATTCGATGTGTTTGGAAGGCTGGGATCGATCAAAGCAAAGGTACAACTGAGTGTCATCCATATAGAGGTGAAAGCCTAGATTGTGCTTGGCAATCACATTAGGAAGAGGGAGAGTATAAACCGTGAGAAGAACAGGACTTAGCACGGAGCCCTGATTTACCCCATATTTCAGAGGTACCTCGGATGATGTTTGTCCATTCACGTCAATACTCTGGAGTCTCCTATTGAGATAGAACCTTAACCATTGCCGAGCAGTGCCAGTAATGTCCAGGCGAGATGAGAGGCACTCTAGAAGAACTTGGTGATCGATAGTATTAACAGCTGCTGAAAGATCGAGCAAGACAAGCAGAGATACTCTACCCACGTCTGCATTCCTAAGTAGGTCGTTGTACACCCTAAGCAATGCTGATTCTGTGGAGTGATGTTCTCTAAAGAACGATGACGGTAAAGAGATCAACTTTATTAAGCACCATTTAAGCAACGCCGTAGAGAAGCCATCAGGACACTTGTCATTCCTGACGTACGAGAAGGGTAGACTTGGAAGCATTATATATGTGGAAAAACTCTTAAGTCTGCTAGGGATGTACTTCGAGTCGTAAGACTCACTGAGGCACTCTTAGTGCTATGATGAGCCACATCGCCTTGGCGTTTGCTGCGTCTCCACTGCAGCTCGAGGCAGCAAGAAGGCATCAGCCCGTGACCTTGGCTGCTGACAAGAGGCGTGCAGCTGGTGCAGGCCGCCGGCTTAACTTTCCAGCATGCCAATAGAAGGGCACAACCGACCGGTGGGCAGGCGGGTGGCAATGAGTGGGCGCCACTGTCATGCAGTGGGCTTTTGGCTGCTAGTGAGAATCCACGCACGCAACTCCCCTTGCTTTCATCTAGTTGGTACGACGACTGGCAGCCCAAGATGATCTTACAACTGACAGACAGAGGTCACATTGTCATTTACATAGGCCTGAATTCGATTTGAGGCTTAGAAACTTACATGCTGTGTCAGGATTTCTCGCTCGTGCTTGCATTTTTAGTAGCTGCTCGCATTGCTGGCTGTTGCAGGGCCTTCAGGGCTTGATGATCTTGGACTTGAGCGAGAACCCGGTGGCTCTGCTGGCCGACAGCTATCGCATGTTCGTCGTCTACCATTTGCACGTGCTCAAAGCTCTAGATGGCATCCCCGTGGTAAGTACTTTATAATAATAATAATAATATTGCACTTGATAAAGCGCCCTCAGAGAACTTAATCTCTTTCTAGGCGCTTTACATTTGCTGCAAAGTGATACGCAATAGAATAGTAAGTAAAATCATGCTTGAAAAACAAACAAAATGAATAACATGGTTAGGGGTTACATGCACTGGGTCAGCATGCCAATGTGGTTAGTGGCAGCATGGACAGTGTCAGCACGCATAAGCACATCGAGGACGAATCACAAGGACCCACTAAATGCTGTCCTAAATAGGTATGTTTTTAAGTTTCTTTTAAATGTGGTCAGGTCAGGGGATGTTCTGATGCAGGTCGGGAGGGAGTTCCAGGCTGTGGGAGCATACGAGCTAAATGCACGGTCTCCAAAGGATTTAAGGTTTGTACGAGGTATTTCTAGACTGTTGGATTCCGAAAAGCGGGTGGTACGATGCTTTGCCTGATGGGGTAGTATCTCTGAAAGATAGGCTGGAGCCATAGAATGAAAAGACCTAAAAGTGAGCGACAAAACCTTGAAGTCAATCCGTTGCTTGACTGGTAACCAGTGCAGGTCGGCGAGAAGTGGAGTAATGTGGCAACTGCGACGCTCACGACAGACAAGCCTAGCTGCAGAGTTTTGCACCAGCTGCAATTGCCTGATCGCACATGCTGGTAGGCCAGTAAGCAGTGAGTTGCAGAAGTCGAGACGAGATGTCACGAATGCATGGACCAACTTGGACGTGGTATCTTTATCTAAACAAGCCCTAATTTTAGCAATGTTATGAAGCTGAAAATAGGCTGATTTGACTGTGGAGCTGATGTGGTCGTCTAACGAGAGGTCGCTTTGGAATATGACACCTAGATTTCGAGCTGATGCAACTGGAGATATGCTGGCAGAGCCAATTCGGTGCTTGGCACAGACTACGTGCGATTGGCAAACATCGTCTGGCCCACATCGATCGACGTTCTCGCCTGCTTCAAGGGCTTGCTTTGAGCTCATTCAACCTGCTTTTGCTGCTAAGCAGGCGTGCTCGATTCGTAGGCTGCACATTTCCTTTACACTGAAGACTATATAACATGGCTTTTTACTCTCATTTTTGTCAGTTTTTACACAATAAAGTTCACACACACACACACACACTCACACACACACACACACACACGCGCACGCGAACGCACACATTAATCTCATCAGTCGACTCTTAGGTACATGGTAATCCTCGATACCCTTGATAGGCAGAATCTTGGATCAATCAAGGATCTTGCCCTTGATTGGCAGAATCTCACGAGGCAATGAAGATTCCAACATTAATGCTGTCAGCCCTTATTATTAGCCGAACAAAAAGCGTCAGTATTATGGCAATAGCTGGCTTGGATGGCAGTCGTTCCGTCGGGAAGGGGATTCGCCTTAAAGCTACTCTGTAGCAATCTGCTGAGCAATCTGCTGAGTTCCGGATGCTCTGCGCAGACAGGCGATGCTGATCTGATCTCTGGAGCGACACAAGTTTTTGTCGGCAGCACTCTAGGCGACAGCTTAGCTTATTGAGCAAGTTTCGGTGGTCGATCGCTGGGGCTCAACGAGCTATTGCTTATTCTTATGCTGACCTTGTTTAGTCCACCGGGCATACACCGGCTCTAAGGCATGACTGGGCAATTCAAACTTGCCAGCTGTTCGGTTTTGCGGTCACTGCTGGATCTGCGGGTAAAGCTGTATGGTTTGTATTTGTCGAAGGGCTGATGTTGAAGTTGAAGTGATGGAAAAACATTTGCTTGGCAATGTGTCTGCTTCCTTGAAACGTTCATTTTCAGTACCATGTCATGGTCTGGACTTTTTTTTTTTTTACTTGCACTACTAGCTATACTGCCAGTTAAATTTTCGTTTTTTCTACCACCAGGCAGGTGTTGTCTACAATTTCAAAGCTGCGTTGAGTCATCCACTTAGCAAATAATGTAATCGCTTGATCGATTTGAAATTGGTACGATAGCTTTTAGTGCTGCTACTAGTTACGACATAGTTGTCGTACGTACTTGGGTGGCTGCGACTGATCTCAGGGCTGTGCAACTTTCGGAATATTATGGTGCATTCTCTAGATTGGACGAGGACATGCTGCTGGGGTAGAGTTCATTGCTGTCTTTGCAGTTATTATATACGCAATAGTAACCTCGGTGTGACAATTATGTACTTAGTCACAAGCCATTCTACTGGGACATTGGCTGAATGGCTCTAATGCCAGATGGCTCTAATGCCTGCCAATAGCATGAATATTGACTTGTCACATAGGGCAACACGATTTGCTTATAAACAGGTTCTAATACAAGTAGATTCTGAGACCAGGTTTAACTTTGCATCCAATTACAGATTCGGAATGCAACAGTTAGACATCCATTCTGGCTTTGTTAGCCTAATTGTGTGCATGTGATCAGTGAGATTTGAATATTTTGACATTTTTAGGATAGCTATGAGCTGAACGAAGCGCGAGAGACTCTCGGAGGCCGCCTGACCACGGATTTTGTGGCTGACAGGGTGGGGCATGCCAACTTCAGCGAGATGAGAGAGCTCGATTTTCCCCAGTGCTGTCTCAAGTCTGTCGACCTTGGCACTGGCGACTTGTTCAAAAATTTACGAAGGTTCGTGATTCACGTTCGTGTCATGCAGACTGCTTGCCGAGCAGCCTGCTGCTCGCTGCATTCGATGGCAGGGCTGACCTGTCGTCGTCGCTTTGTCACAGAGCACCCTGTGCACTCGAAAAACTGTCACTCGCTTCACTACGCCTCTCTTCTGTGGTTCTAGCCTAAACCTTGAAAACAACAGCCTCACGAGTTTGGGAGGGCTTGTGAATCTCTGCAATCTTCGGGTAAGCTCACGTGCATGCACGTTTTCCATGCTCTGCGCGTGTGGCTAGGTTGAGCAAACTAAAGCTTCGTAGCCGTGTCGTCTACGTCATCCCGCATTGAGCATTGAGGGCTCGTTGCTCCCGTGGCAACGTTCAAATGCTTTCTCTCTTTTCGCGTTTTTCTTTTAGAACTGTTGGGCGAGGTTAGCACCGGCAGAGTGCTTTATCAATAATAATAAATAATAATAAATAATAATAATGTACTTGATAAAGCACCCTCAGATAACTTAATCTCTTTCTAGGCGCTTTACATTTGCTGCAAAGGGAATCAGAACCAGTTGTAAGGGTACCATAATCGATCCTCTGCAAGCATCGATTAAATAAATCAGTGCACGAAGCTGAAATAGTGATGGCACATTACGAAGGATTGTTTGTGGAGCTTGTATATTCCAAAGCTTTACAACATTCCAGTGGTTCGTTCTCGATATGTGGACGGCCAAGTGCTGTAATTATGCTCTGAAAAGTCAAGTAATGGGTTTGTATTAACTTTAATAGGGTTTTATTAGTTTTACTAGTTTTTTTTTTATTTTTTTATTTTTATGAGCCATCCTTTCACGGAGCATCGCTTATAGCACCGCCCGAAAAGGTGGCGCCTACCCTCCCTATCAATTCAGCAGCTGCCTCTTTTCGCTCCGACGTCTGGCTTTAACTAATGGCCGGCCGGCACAGCGTTTGTCACTGGGCGATTGCCGAAAACCTGGCGGTACCGTAGTAAGTGGATACCTAGAAATTATTTTTTTTCAACAATTGAAATAGTCGTTCCGTTTTCATCAAACCACCATCTAGCCTTCCGGCGCTTCCCTTCCTTTCGCTCCTAAGTTGCTGCAAATTGCTGCAGCAAGCATGCAGCAGACTTCTCGCTGATTGCAGGAGGCTGCAGCTAATGCTTACAATGCTCGTCGTGTCTTAGTTCCATTACTGATCCTCGTCTTTGAACGTATCCGGTCACTGCATGCAATTCATCTTCAGGTAATGCATCGTCAACAGATGGCCTAGTTTAGCGGTATGAGGTCAACTTATCAAGCCGCATGGAATTGGTTGTTTTATTGCGTGCCCCATCTTTCCATTAATCTAGTTTGCTGTACGTGCAGGGAGGTTACGACGACAGTTGGGACCCTTACGAGTCTATTACTTTTTTCTCTCTTTCACCTGCGCATGTGCCGCATTGCTTCCGAGCCTGACGCTCCTCGGGGCCTCGTCCTGTACGCCATCTTTACCATGGCATCGGCTCCCAGCTGTGCGTACTCGTGCGATTCCCGCGCTCCTCAGGTTCTCTGCTTGAATCACAATCGGATCGAGAGCATCGTGCAGAAGAGCGCTGCTGCTCCTTCGCTAGCAGCGTCCAGCGCAGCCGCCGGCGGCGGCGGTCTCCAGCAGCCACATCAGATGGTCGCGGCTGCATCCAACAACGAATATGGAGCTGAGAACACATCGCCGATACTGGAGAATTTGGAAGTCCTGCACTTGGGGTGTGTAGTCGGGCTTCTGCCGCCTCCTCCCCCACCCACCCGCTTTCCCTCCTATGTTGATAAAGGATACACAGTCTTGGTAATGACGAACGAAACCAGAGAACACTTGATGTCGAATTGAAAGTTCAGTGATCGCCCGATTGATGGTAATGGGCTGTTGCTGCTAGGGCTTTCATGAGACGTGACCTGTGTCTGTATTTTTAGTGAAAAGCTTACGAATCGCATCATCAAATATTGGAAACCGTCCCTGGGAGGCTTCCAGCAAGATTTTGGTATAATCTACTTTAATGATGTGTCTGATAACTTCGTCCTTTGCAGCAAATGTAAAGCGCCTAGAAAGAGATTGAATTCTCCGAGGGCGCTTTATCAAGTGCATTATTATTATTATTATTCGTGACCTACATGAACATAAGTGGATTTATTTGTAATCGTAGAATTATTGCTTGAGTAGCCTTCTAACCTGGTTTGACTTGGTGGATATTCGGAGCTAATTGATCTCTTCTTGATGTTTGGACTTTCTCTTGGATATTGCTACGTTTCTCATAATTGTGGCTGGCTCTAGAACTCGCGTTTAAGAATTTGAGGTGCACAGTTACAAAAACCTTTGTTAGCTTCCTTGGGCAACAAGGTATCCGTCATTTTATATATATTTTTTTTTATTAATTTTTGTCAAGCTGCCGATGACTATGTTAGTCTCACAGACTCACCAGTCAATTCTGACCTTTAGACCAGCATAATATAGAACTATTTTTGAGATAGATCTCAATATAATGCTCTAGACTTTTCGTTGGTCTTATCAGAGTTGGAGATTTCAGAGCATGGATGCCAAGTAGAAATCGTGAAATCCGACAAGCCTGTACAGTAAGGAATACCCTAGGGTTATGTTTTTAGTCCACTTCATTTCACAATTTATACTCTCACTCTCTCTCTCTCTCTCTCTCTCTCTCTCTCTCTCTCTCTCTCTCTCTCTCTCTCTCTCTCTCTCTCTCTCTCTCTCTCTCTCTTGCCGACGTAATCGTGAACCACAATCTAGGCTTTATGTTTTGTGATGACAACCGGCTGCAACTACACTTTGACCCCTCACTGTCTTCTAGTCTATGCAGATCTCTCAAATCCCTTCCAGATTGCATCGCTGAATTTTTACTTGGAAGACGCTTTCTCAAATTGAATGACAATATAACCAACTTACTGCTTACGGGAAACCTGGTGTCTCTCCTAAATCGGAAAGTCTAACCTTCAAAACAGATTCAGCCTGCGTATATCCTGCAGCCGCTACGCTCAATCCGGGTGTCCTTCTCCGAAGGGACCTGTCACCAGCTCTCCAGCCACGTCAGTTCCGCAGTCGAGTTTGCCTACTACTTTCAGCTATATATCCTGGTGAAAATTGTTGCTTGCTAAAATAAAGATGCCACTGCGAAGCCGGTCATCCATACATCTCAACACCCATTCTAATCCACCACATGCTCTCTCCTTTTACACAGCAGAAATTTTCTGGCCACCGGGCCGTCACCCGTGTCACCTAGATGTAAATATGTCAGTCTCGATGAAAGAATTGAACTGACCAACGAAATTCTAAGGACAAATTGTCATCCTGCGTTCTCTGAGCAAAGCCCAGCTTCAAGAACGTGCGAAACGTTGTCAGTTATTCGAAGTCATCTTGTGTGACTCAAAAAGGCAGCAGATATCTGTCTGGCGTCCCGCGATTTTTCCTAAAACTGTACTCTTCCTTCATTGTGCTACTAACTCTCCATTACTCCTATCGAACTGCGCGTGCGCGCGTAGAGTTGTCGATCCACTCTTGTGGTATCCTCTCTTTAGTCTTATATACTCTGCATTTTCTGCCATAACTTTAGATAAAAAACCAGCAGCTAAGCTAAAATGAATCTATTCTATCGTGAATCGGTTATAGGAATGTGTCACTTGTCTGTGCCTCCAATAAGCTATGAGAACGTGTTTCTTACGTCCGAGACTTACCTTCACGCTACTCAAAGACGGGGCAGCCACACGTGACCAGTAGGTAGCTAACAATGTCTCGGTCCCCCTGCCTTCAGCAGCGGCGGCAGCAGCATCAAGGAATACATAGAACATAAAATAAATCTAGTTAGAACGCGGGTGGGATCGCGAGGAAATGGCTCTAAGCAAGTAGACGCCGATTATAGAAGCTATTTCAATATATAGCTTGAATATAATATAGCTTGAATCGATTCTTCGTGACCATCGAGTGACGACAGTCGCTCGAGCTAAAATCTAAAAAGAAAATTATGCTTAGCTCTAATCAATCTGAAAGTAACCCCACGCAAGCAGCTGTTCAATGTTTAATGCTTGAGCTGAGGACTTCGTCAGTCAGTGCAGCAATAGCAATTCAAGTTAGCTCGGCTAGCTATCACCACGCCGAGAGCAGTTGGCTTAGATTTAATCACGTGACGTGTCGCGTTGCGTAGACCGGCGGGCTTTGGCCTTGTAATGCAATGTATCTCCGTCTGCAACTTCACAAGTCACAGAGACAATAATGGGTGTTACGGAGGAGAGTTTTGTGTAGCGAACTCATAGCCTATGCGGCTTGGGTTGTTTCGGTATTGCCTGCGACAGGACTAGGCTCAAGCTGGTCCGAATGCTGCCCAAAGCGAAGAGGATTCTATGGATTACTAAAGGATTAAAGCCTTAAAGCTTCGCAAGCAGTTCGTCGTCGACAGACGCCCAGCGGTTGCCCAGCGCACCGTTGCGTGACCCGTTACGATATCTTTCGCCGCAGGGATGCGGCTGTGATTACTGACGCAAGCAAAGCCTCGACTCGTCCCCTGCACCGAATACTAATCCCTAGCTCGCATCCCGTAAACACTGCTTAATTCGACAGCATTAGAGGCGGTACTTTCCGTCTGACTCAGGCGGTCTGAGTTGACAGTCTTAGACTGACTGTCAACTCAGACTGTCTGAGTAGCCGGAGCTTTGCTCGGCTGTGCAGGCTTCCATGGCCGGAGGCGTCGCACCGGTTCGTATCCGAATCAGTGCTCCTCGAGGCGTCCAGATAATAATAATAATAATAATAATTCACTTGATAAAGCGCCCTCAGAGAACTCAATCTCTCTCTAGGCGCTTTACATTTGCTGTAAAGTGAAATGCAATGGAATGGTAAGTAAAATCATGCTTAAAAAACAAACGAGATGAATAATATGGTTAGGGGTGACATGCACAGGGTCAGCATGCAAATGTGGTTAGTGGCAGCATGCACAGTGTCAGCACGCATAAGCACAATTAGCTACTGAGAGAATCTCGTGCATTTCAACTACCCGGGGACTTGATGGAAAACCTTCTCACGTTAAATGAAGGGAACGCAGTTATCCCAACCAATTTGCCCCACACCGGGGCACTCGCCTTGAAAGTAATGAACTGGTATCGGCTCCATATTTCGCGGCGCCGAAGAGTTCGTGCATCCTTCACCTATTCCCTTGCATGACGCCTGAAGTTGGAGCATTCAGCGTGCAATGCTGCAGGATTGACTGCCCCTGACCTTGACCCTGAGCAATGGAGATTAGCCAATGTCGCGCAATGTCGCGCTCGCTCGAGCGATTTACGAATCATTAATTAATCTTTCACGTGCAATCGCCAGGCATAGTTGATAGAGGTGATTTTAAGCAGAAGCTCAGTAGATTGGAAAGCGACAATTCTGGCCTGGCGGGTGCTGTCGACTTGCAGTGCTCCTACGTCATGCCGGACTGGGGTAAGGCACGGCCAGTGCGTAAAACGCTTAGTCGAGTGACTCTGCCTGGCCTGTACCGACATTGACGTAGTTACTTGCGAACTTTAATAGTTTGAGCTTTACGGAGTCAAAATATGGGGGAAATGTTTAAACCAGAACCAAGCTTGAGATAAAGAGTATATTTTGGCTTGACTTGTATTAATATCCTAAAGCCTCATCCATGCCTGTTGCCTTTAAGTCGATTTCTGAGAAACTTCGGAGCGTGGCCATTATTTGGTGGAGGCTCACGATAGTCTCAAGCTCAAGAGTACTAAAGCTGATTCAACGGCCTCTATTGTGTACAGCGACAGACGAGCCTTTTAAGGCTATCACCACCGCTTGCGGTGGCAATAAAGGATTGATGCCGTCAGCAGGGCTCGAACCCACGACCTCGGGACCTAGATCAGCCGTAGAGCAAACACCTTAGACTAACAGTGGGCCATCGAGGCTCACCACGATTATTCCAACGATTTCCATGGTTAGAGCTTGTTTTTACAAATGTTTTGAAAATATTCTTTTCGCTACGAGAGCATACTCAAGTGAACCCTGAATCTCGACTTCTGTATTTCGCTATTTGCAGGTCTTCCTGTTTGTGCATGTGAACGTCGCAACTGTCACTTTGCAACACTTCTTACCGAGCTTTTTGAGCAGCAGTCCACTTTTTAATATTCAGTCACACCTGTTTTAGACCTCTTCATTCTCTTTCTCCGGCCTACATATTGGAATTAATTCTTCACCTGCACTACGCATCGTACCTCCTATTTTTTTAGTCAAGTAGATATTTAGCTGTGCCTTCAACCAACCTCGAACCCTTTTAAGATCGCGAGTTCAGTTTGAATGCTCACAAAGCCTTCAACTCACTTGAGGCCGATGTCACGATAATTCTGTGGCTTGACTACATTTCAAACAAGCTAAAAGCCCACCTGCTCCCCTGCATTTGCTCTGTGTGTGTAAATTGTCCTTTGCTGACATTATGCATGCACGGTGTTACTAATCAGTTGACCGGCTTCCTTTCCAGCATATGTTAAGTGCCTAGAGAAGAGATTTAATTCTCGCTTATGTTGCTATTAAAGTGTCTCGTGGCAGTTATTACAAGTGTATTTGTGGCTCGTATTTATGAAATCGCAACGTGATTCTCTGGCCGTGGTCGAGTTCGCTCTTTTCAATGAACAAGTTATTGAGCTGCTGACGTGGAGGATGGTTCCGCAGAGCCAAGCTGTTCTTTGTTTCGCACTTTCCCGTGATACAAGCTTATGGCTTCTGTACTTGGCTATGCTGTTGTCCTGTTTAGTAGGGATCTGGGCGTCTGTCGCAGTGTTGTTTCTACAGTTGTTGTGCAAGCCCATTGCTGTCGGTGCTGTAGTAGATTGATTTCGCGTTTTCGAAACAGGTATAACGGAATAAAGGACATCGCTTCCGTTCAGCTATCTCGACTCACGTCGTTGAAGGCATTGTTTCTACAAGGCAACGAGATCCAGGAGATTAACGGTACGACGTGTTGACGCGACACTCCATCACTGGGCATGCTGTCTTGAACCTGACATCTTTTTTTATTCTGCCTTGGCCCTACCCTAGTGAAAGTCTCAGACAGAAAGCTCTGCTGCTGCTCCTCATAGCGATGCCTACGTAAATGGCAAGGGTAGGCTGGAACAGTTTTTTCTTACCTTTTTTCTTGCTGGGCATTCATTCATTTCTCTCTCTCTCTCTCCCTCCCTCTCTCTCTCTCTCTCTCTCTCCCTCTCGTCTCTCTCGTCTCTCTTTCGTGTCTCTCTCTCTCTCTCTCTCTCTCTCTCTCTCTCTCTCTCTCTCTCTCTCTCTCTCTCTCTCTCTCTCTCTCTTGTCTCTCTCTCGTCTCTCGCTCTCTCTCTCTCTCTCTTGTATCTTCTCATACATTCTCTTACATTCTCCTGTATTCCTCTAGGACGTATATTTTCTCGTATCAAGATCCTATCTGACAATTCTTGGTCCGCTCTCTTTTTTGCGTCTCGAAGACTCCCGTCTTTGCAGCCGTCATCCGGCCGGAGCGCAAGGTTGCAGTCGCATTTGTTGCCGCCGCAGCCTTTATCGAGCTGTAGCTGTAGTCATCTCGCGTTGTCCGTTGTCGCTTCCGCTCACCCCAGCCGCCGTCCGCCGCCGCCGCCGCGCAGGTCTGGAGAACCTGCACGAGCTGCGAGAGCTCGTGCTCGACAAGAACAGGATCAAGGGCGCGTCCGAGAGGTCGTTCGCCAGCCAGTGGCACCTGCACGAGCTGCACCTGGAGGAGAACAGGATCAAGGACCTGTCGCACCTGAACGCGCTCGAGAGCCTGCAGCGCCTCTACCTCGGCATGAACCGCGTCCAGGACCTGGCCGAGCTCGACAAGCTCGAGCCGCTCACGCGCCTCGCCGAGCTCAGCGTCGTCAGCAACCCGGTGACTGTCGCAGCCGCCGCTGCCGCCGAGGTCGAAACGACGCTCGCTCCTTGGCCGCGGCGCGCTGGTCCGAGGAGGTTGCCGCCCGCCCGCCCCCCGAGCGAGTAGGCCGCTGGCTGCTTAAGCGTCGGTCGGGCCGTAGAAAAGCCGCGGACGGATGCGGACGCAAGTGTCTTCTGATCGAGCTTGCCAGCCAGTGATCTTCCTACTGGTCAGCAGTCGAATCCCTAGTAGCGAACTCGGCCCTGATGATGCACGGACGTGTGGACGAGCAGCTAGCAATGCAAAGCATCTCCGTTAGCATTCCGGACGACGATTTCAGCGAGGCGGTAGTCAACATTTGCTTATCTACTTTTACCTCGGGTCTGATAAACCAGAAGTTTCGGTGTCATTTCTTGCTCGAGGCAAATTTCTTTCAGCTCTCAGTCCCAATGTGACATTCGTAGTTCGTATCGTATTCGTAGTTTGGAGCGCATTTTTATGTCTATCCAGCGCGCGTGCTCTACGCTTTGCTGATTTTCGCGCGTGCGTGCGTGTGCGTGTGTGTGCGTGCGTGCGCGTGCGTGCGTGCGTGCGTGTGCGTGCGTGCTCGTGCTCCATTTTACCTAATTGTTATAGTGTTCTCCTTACTTACTCGAGGGGAGTTTATAAGATGTTACCATGACGAATGCGATGCCAATCTGTAAAGCTTTTCCTGCAGGTTTCTCGCCGCCTGCTGCACCGGGCGCTACTTGTGTACCGCATGCCGAGCCTCGTTGTCATCGACGGCATCGTGGTCACAGACGAGGAACGCATCAAGGCTGATGCCTACTATTCTCAGCAAGAGGTACGGGCGGGGCGGGGGGGGGGAGCACTCCACTGTTGCCGTCAGTGGCTGCCTGCTCTTGTCTGGATGTCTGCTGCTTACTAAGTAGCGTGGCTGTATTCATTTAGTACCGATGTCAGTGCTTCACGTGAGCCTCGACCCAAGTGCCGTTTCGTCCCTTGGGTTGGCTTTTGTTCGTGCTTGTTGGGGTTTTAGATCGTGGCTTCGTCATCGTACGCCCCAAAGTCTGTTTTAAGAATGGCTTGAGGTTGTAACCGGGCGTATTGTTCAGCTGATCTAGCTGCGGTCTGCGTTTCAGGGACCCTTGGATTAGAGGAGTCTTGAAAGGTTTTTCTTTCGTGTCGACAGTATTGCTTATACTAGTGCCGTGTCATAATTGAATCGCCATTTGCTTGCTTTACTTCCTTATTTTCGGTCGAGGACGGTGCGTCAATAGTGTATTGTCGTTGCGTTGATGTGCAGCGCCGTGGCTTACTTCGTTTGCAGCAACAAGTGGCCCTGCTGCAGGACGGTAGCATACTGCCTGGTATAGCTAGCAATGTCGGCGTACCACTGCCGCCGAGTAAAGCCAGCGTTGTACCCGTCAAGGTGACAAATGTCAGCCTCGGCAGCTTCGGGGAGCGTGTTCCTTGGAGTGGCACCCTGCAGTACGATACTCAGCTTCTGCAAGCAATGTCACTGCAGGCGAACAACAGTCTGCCTGGAGATGACAGGATACCAGGTTAGTATGCTTTGAGAATCCTTACATTGGAATCTAAGCAAACCCTCCTCGCCTGAGCGGCCGGGATGATTGTGGTGAGGGACTGTGTTGCACGATTGCATCGTGCTCGTATTCGTCGGCGTGTTACTCTGGGGCAGCCCATGAACACCGTTAGTAGAAGAGCAATGGTTATATGTGGTTATTCTGAGCTCAATGTGAGCTTCCGGAATAGGCGGACAGGATAGGGAAGTATCTCTCCGAAATAGATTATGTTCCTGTATGTCGTTTTTCTCAAGTTCAGAAGTTCAAGGTTTAGTCGAATGCGACGTCTTAATATGCGAACGTTCACTTTGGCTACTCTTGGTTTGCTTCTTGGTTTCTACATTCCTAGCTGCAAAGGAGAATCCGAAAGCCTGCTGCTGGCGGTAGAATTTACTTTTGGCAGTCGAATGCCACCACTAGCGATTCTTCGGAAGAAGATGTAAGCGCGGACTTTGAAATGGTAGAAGTCAGGGCTATGCTGTCGCTTAAAAAACGGCGGTGTAGAGTACCGACGCTAGGAAAGACTCAAGAAGGTAAACAGTTTTGCATTAGCTCATTGGTTATATGAGCTGTAGGCTGCCTACACCTAGGGATTGCACTCGAGTTCTGAAGAGTTCGTCCAGGCCCACGCGTGCTATACATAATCAAGGTCTTGCACTTATTAGTCTGCACCTATGGTCTTGCTGCAAATCACTTTCATCAAACAATTTGTAGTGCCTTTCGTATATTCCATTTGAACTCGCCTACCGAGCAGACACCCAGAGACATAGAGAGAGAAAGAGAGACATAGAGAAGAGGGAGCGTGAGAGACAGACAGACAGAGTGAGAGACGTAGAGAGAGAGACACAGAGAGAGAGAGAGAGAGAGAGAGAGAGAGAGAGAGAGAGAGAGAGAGAGAGAGAGAGAGAGAGAGAGAGAGAGAGAGAGAGAGAGAGACACACACACACACACACACACACACAGAGAGAGAGAACGAGAGAGAGAGAGAGAGAGAGAGAGAGAGAGAGGGAGAGAGAGAGAGAGAGAGAGAGAGAGAGAGAGAGAGAGAGAGAGGGAGAGAGAGAGAGAGAGAGAGAGAGAGAGAGAGAGAGAGAGAGAGACAAAGACGGAGAGAGAGAGGGGAATAGAGAGTGATATCAGCCGAAGCATTGCTCTTACGCACCTATGAGCATTGGTTAATCAAAGCACTGTTACTGACACCGGTACTTTGATTTCGTAGATCCCAATAAACGAATCTGATTTTCTGTATAAAGCGGTCGAATTATGTTGACCTGCATGTCACGCCTAATGGGGGCGAGCAGTTTCAAAGCTGCTATGGCAAATGCATTAAGAGTCTCCTGTATATTGCCACTTATAGCATAGGCTCCTGAGACAGTATCTTAAGAAAAGCGTAAGAAAATAAGACTCGGCGAATGACCCTTAGCGAAACAGAAATAATGCATCACCTATTTCAGCCGCCGATACTGGCAGTTCTCAAATCTGTCTACCGCAGTCGTTCTCTTTATAATTTTGATTGTTTCGTCCAATATTTACTCCTTTCCAAAAGCTAGAGGTTAGGATTGTTCGGTACTGCGGAAAGTCGATGCTGTAAGAATTGAAAAAACGCACAAGCGTTTAGTGCTTGCGCCCAGCTTAAGATGGCTGATTCCATGCTGCAATGAGGCACTCTATAAAAGTCACTAAACAATCCTGATGGTCGCAAAATGACGAATATTAAATGGGGCTGCTGCCACCTACTTCCGCTCTCATGCCCTACTGATACCACGCATGCTTGGGCTAATGAGGCGAACGCTTGATTTTTATTTTAAATAATATGCATTTTGCATGTGGCTCCGGCAGGACACTTGAGTACCCTTGGTTACCGAGCAGGAAATAGCTGTTGAGCTTAGGGAAGCGCCACACCCGATGCGTCTTGCTAATCACGTGCCTCATCGTCGCCATACTCGCGGCCGTCACAAGCCGGCAGCTGTTTGTGGATTCGTTTCGCGTTTTCTTGCTGGTCCTTTGGTGGCTCTCACGCTGCCAGCGCTACGCTGCCAGCACTCCCCACTTGGCTAGCTTCGCCGTTGCTCAGAGTGAGAGGCACCGAGGGGGTCGAGGGGGTCGCGAAGGACGTGCAGGCTGCTGTCTCTGACGTCCGTCTGGCTGCAGTTGAACCGAAGCACTGAGCGCTGGCCGAGTGAGCATTCTATCTAACTCTTCCCTTTTTGCACTCGACTGCGTCCGAGAGGAGGCGGCGTCCTCCATCCGCTGTTGCCCCAGAGGGCCAGAGTCGCCGACCGCTGTCGCACAGGTCGGCGGATCAGCCTGACCGTCAGCAGCACGCCTTCAGTCGGGCTTCGTCCTGGCCTGCTGTTGCCCTCCCCGCCCATGCTCCTGACTGGCGCCATGGCACACAATAACTGGGCGAACTGCAAGGCTGTTGGCATTTAAGGGGGTATGCTACTGACAGGTGCCCTGGAAATTCAACAGGTCGTTGCAATACTTGCACAGATTTTAGCCGCGCAAGTTTCCATCACGTTTTCCTGGCCTCACGTGCAATAATTCTTGCTAAATGCGATGTCGAATCGATCAAGATAAATGAGCGACACGCTAAGCATGCATGCGTTTCGCTCTGTCCATAGTTGTATAGATCTTGTTTGGTCGCTTTTCAGCCTGGTAACATTATTCTTGGTCAGCTGAGCTGTTGGCATCAGAATCGATTCCAAACCCGTCAGATGCGCCGTATCCCGTATCCCGATATCGATCCAATTCCGATCCCGGGCAGTTGCATTCGTTTCCTATATTGATTCGATCCCGATCTGAATAAGCAGACGAGTGTGTTGTGTGGCATAAAGTCTGCATGCTCAGTTTTAGAACCGTCTGATTACAGAGTATATCAGCAGAAAATTGAAAATATGACTGTACATGTTTAGACAAATTAACACACATTATTAAACCTAATAATACTAGTACTACAAATAATATTATTAGCAATATAATTTATTTGTAAAGCGCCCTAAGAAAACTTGTTTTCTATTTAGGCGCTTCACATATGGCTCGGGGTTTGAGCCCACGATCTCGGTTACAAATACATTCACCTCGACATTGGTCGAGGCTCACACCTTAATGACTGGGTGAAGCCAGCGCCTAAAGGTGATTAGATACATGATCACTTAACAATGTTTTATTGTTAATTAATACCAGTCATAGTAGGGCTGGGTTAGAAGACTTGGCTGAGCTCACGTATAGCTCAAGGAAATCAAGCACCAAAAGCAGAAAATTGGACATCGCCTGTCTTTGAGTGATATTTTCGTGTTTCATATTTGACGGGTTCAGAGCAATGGCGCGTATTTAGAAATGCAGCTGGAGACACATCCGGTAGCCATTTTGCAGAGACGAGGTTAATTCTGGTTGATTCTGGTCTTCGCTCCGTGGCTCCTTCTCGCAGCTAAAACAGACCGACGAAGCCTTTCGATGTGAAAGTGATTGCAGACGGCGAGGTTCTTGAAGAAAAAAGGCTTTTAAAGTGTTTTAGTCCGCGAAACACAGCACGGCTGAGCTGTATCGTATAGACAACGACTCTCCTACTGCCGACTATGGCACATCCTTTTCAGCGGTCCTTAGCTGCTACTTGTATGCTACTCACTGCCTCAACTGCTCTCCTGACTCTGCTATGCTTCCCACTTTCTCTTTGTTGCGTGAGACAAAGTCTGTTGGCTACCGAATGCGTACCGAAAGCCGCTTAGGCTGTGAGTGCGCTATAAAAAACTCTCCCGCGTAACACCCACACGGTCTTTATGACTTTGTGGAGTTACAGACGGAGATACATAGCGAATGAGAGGAATAGGTATGTCAGAGTACCCGAAAGGCAAAACAAAGTTTAGAAGATAAAAGAGTCTTTCTGGACTTCGCACCTGTGGACAAGCATTGCATCTGGATCGTTTGTAGGAGTGTCTGGATTGTTTGCTCTTCTGTGTTTGTGCGTGTTTGCGTGTGCGTTTGTCTAGGCTTGCAAGAAATGCACGAGCGAAAAGGAGGTGGCTTGGGGAACGAAACGTCACGGACAGCAGTGGAATGTTGCACAGGGAAAGGTCGGGAAGGCCGCTCGAGAAGTGCATCCGATTTTTCAGCATGGCACCTGGCACCTGGGCGAGTGAACGAGCAATGAGGCCGAACTGCTTCAAAATCACTGCCATTCACTAGACATAGGCCATGATGGCGATACAGTAGACGTGACGAGCAAGGCATACGCTGCCAGAGTACTCTGGCAGGGCCAGAGTATGAAAGGTGCGGCCGATTACTGTCGCAATCCGCTCGCTGTGGGCTAATGACGTGCACGAGGCTTAAATGGCGATTCACCATTGCACAGGCTGCTAGATTGAGAGAGTACGAGCCAAATTTTACAGCCTCCTAAATTGGCATCATCCAAGAAAATGGGCTTCTAAGTTGGGCCGCACTGCTGGCTCGTCCCAGCCGTAGCGAAATCTGCTTTCAGTGATACAAAGTCTATTTCTCAAGAAAGCACTAGCTGAAAACTCCGTGCAGTCCGGTACGTAAAAGCTTATGCGATTATCGCGATTCCTGGTGTCCGCCGATGTGTAGCACCAAATTGGCGTAAATCCGCAACGTATAGTGTAAGGCACTCTTCGCCTCCCTCGGCGCTTGGTGTAGTTTCATTGACCAGCAAAAATATTATGACGCCGGCGGGCTCCTAACCCGAGGCCCAGTCCCAGAAGCTGCCATTTAGCTGGTCGCCCGGTAATCGTACGGGGATAGCAGTGAAGCTGCCAGCGTTTAATCAACAATAAGAATTCAAAACAGCTTATCTATCATTTAAGGAGCCTCAAGGCACTGCAATTACTGCTGCGCACAAGCTAGAGTGTAGTAGCTGCTAAAAAACGTTTGGTTCATATTTTCCGATACAGCTCCATTTCTCGATTGACGGTTGAGATCCGGACACCCGTTTTGATTTTCTGCGACTGCATTAAGTATAAGTCTTACGAATCGTATTTTCTTTCCAGAGTCTACCAGCAGTGACAAGCTAACTTATAAGATTTACGTGTGAGCTATCGTTCTAAATTTGATTTAATAGCAACTCTCTCTAAGAATGTAAATTTGGTGCTCACCGACTTATGCGTACACACACACACACACACACACACGCACGCACGCACGCACACACACACACACACACACACACACACACACACACACACACACACACACACACGCATACACACACACACATACACACACGCACACACACACACACGCACGCACGCACGCACACACACACACATATATTTGTATGTACACTTAAATTAATAAAGATGTGCAAGCAGCGTGTATAAGAAGGATCTGCCTGTTTATTAAGATCGCTCGTTATGAGTTTGAGTGTGAGGAGCACGTGACCTGGTGCAGCTGGATCGCGAGACGTCCTTTCAGTCTTGTGCCCCCGCCGCCCAAACTGTCTGATGGGGCAGTCTGCAATGGCGCAGAGTGCCACTAGTGCCACTTAAGATTTAGCCTTCGCTCTGCACCGCTACGATGCATTAATGTTCTCTTAATGCTAGCCTTACTAGCTAAACACCGTCTCTGGCCTGGCCGTCGGAGAAGCTGACCTTAAATATAAATAAATATATTTCATTTGTATATCGCCCTAAAAGAACATAATCTCTGTTAAGGCGCTTCACATACGACCTCTGCCCGGCCTCGGTCAAGGCGAGGTCAAGGTCAAGGCGAGTGCCTAAACTACTGGGCCAAGCCAGCTTTGCATCCGTGTGAGTTTAGTTTAGTTTAGTTCCATGCGAGGTCTTGACCTAAATATGTCGCAGTGCGTTTTGGTAGGATGCAACAGCCCGTATGACCGTATCGCTTGCAGGTGGTGCACGAGCCAAAGGCTCCATCGCGGCGTTGTCTTCGAATCAGCCCGCGGCTGCAGCCGTGTCGGCGTTGGCTGCCTCCAACGCTGCACTGAACGCGGCCGCGTCCAAAGCAGGCGTCTCGCACGCGGCGGCCGCCGCCGCCGGAATTGGCGGCAGTGCGACTGGCTGGTCTAACCCTCTGGTCAACTATTCGCAGACAGTGGCGAGATCGTATCAGGCCAACGGCTCAGGTGGCAGGCAAGGGAAAAAGTGATTCAGCGCTCGACTGCTTGCAACTTTAACGAACTGTACCGAGCAGCGCCGGAAGCCCAGAAGTCGTTGCGAATGGGATTGTCGAGTTTTCAGTCGGTGGTCCGTCCGATGGTTAACGGTGCCGCGTGGACCTGCGAGCGGCGGCGGCGGTCTGCTTTCTCTTGTTTTCACACGGCGGCCTTGAACCCTTGCTCGCTGGTCAGCGTTATCTTGTTCGGGCCGTATTAATGAGAGTGACGCTTTACGACAACGACAGCGAAATAGAAAGAGTTGGAGCAGTTTCCTTGAAAGGAAAAAGAGCTGTTGTTGAAAACGTCTGCCAGCCTGATGCCGCACTTTAAATATTTGCAGAGGTCGCACACCGTTTCTTACTGTTACATTGCTATATCTCATGCCGCTCGTAAGTAATGTGCCATATGTTCAACCCTCCGCCGAGTTCTATCAGAGGACGAATACATATAGTTTGCTGCAATGCCGCTTTTTAGGCTTTCCATATTAAGCAACTCAAAAAAATAAATTTAGCATCAAAATCGTATTTAAAAAATCTAGCGCGTTATTTGAGTGTCTCGTCAGCACGGCTAGCATCATTGGAGAAAAATTACCGACGTCACACTTTCAGATTCTCCAATTTTCCAATTGATGCGTCGGTGCTGTAATACCTTGGAAAGTATGGGCTATTAGTAGCATTTTAATCTATTAGCAAGACTGCCAAAGGGAATTAATGAAAGCAGAGCATTGATAATCCCGTTTTAATGTATTGGTTGCAAAATCAAAATTTTAAAAGTATGCTTAGTATATTTTACGAAGCAGTTTCCTAGTTTGCAGCTTTTACTTCACTTGGTTTTTTGTGCATGGTCGGTTTATAGTGAGGAAATAGTCGGTAATTGTGAGTAATAGTAATAGTGAGTCGGTAATAGTGAGGAAAAATTATAAAAAAAACAACGACGAATAAGATATAATTAAAAGCAGCGGAGGTAACTGAGAAGAATTAACAGAGAGTGGGAGCTTGAGGAGTCTAACTAATAGAACGCGGCTGACTCACGGTAACTATAGCTTAGAACAAGGGCTGCGATTTGAAGCTCTTGCTTTTCTGATTGCCAAAGTGAATCTTTCAAACGTGACGCTAAAAATTCAACTTTACAACAGCCGATAAGTTTAGCTATCTTGAACTGAAGCGCCTTAAACGAATTACTTGGTTTTAGTCAAATGGCCGCACCTAGGGAGATAAGCAATAACGAAATCTCTGGCAGTAATTTGATGCACTTTGTCCCTTCAAGCATCGCGCCATTGAGATTTTGCACAGAGCTAATAGCTCCCCTACAATATTAAATGACGCTTAGATCATCTGGGCATCGAAGTATGATTCCTGGCGACTGTCCAAAGCTGTAAATACTCCTCCGTTTTGTATGTTTTCTTCATTGAACGAACTTGACCAATTACCTGCATTAGAAATTTGCCGCAAAATTCGCACGTGCTATGAACTTTTCTGAGATTAATTGGATCGCAAGCTTCGCCTTAAAAGGCCAATTAACGGCTAATAATAAGTTATAATCTATTATAATCATAATCTATTTAAAATTCAGTCCCGGATCAAACCTGCTACATCGGCGGACTATCGGTCGGGCGACGCGACCTCTTATAACAATCTAGTTTCACCTTATTATTTGTAAAAATATCTGATTATTTAGGAAGATCTAAAGTTAAATCCGTCTAGGTTTTTTATCGTTAGCACATGGATAGTTATTGTCATCTTCAGCCTGAACGCTCTAGCGTTTGGCTAGATGAATCGTTGAAATTAATCGTGGATTGATTCTTTTCAAACTTAGTTACGGAGGATCTACGAAAAATATGACCTGACCACACCCATAGAGTTCAATATCAGCCATAGGGTTCAAATTCAGCCATAGGGTTCAAACCTACTAGGCGCCAATTGACTCTTCCTTTCGTGAGCGCTCCAAGATGACAACTAAACTGATGTGCGGAAGCAAAAAAGCTTGCTGCAGGATAGTCAATAAATAGCCAATCAATCCCTGCTAATTAAAGTGATGAAGTCCGTCCGTCCATCTTTCCTTCATGCGGCACTTTCGTCACGTGACAAAATGGCGACCAGTACTTTCGGGAGTGGCGTGTAATTCTACTACCACTCAGCGTATTGAGTCCACAGGCAGTGAGCTCTAGTAGCCTACAGAATCTAAAAAGTTACATTTGTATCAATATCCAAGTGCTGATGACGTCACGACTTTGTGCTTAGACGAGCGTGCAAGCGATCGAGCGGGTATCGCACCAAATACTAAGCCCATCGTGCTAAAGCGCTCAAGAAGACAAAGGAAAGCCATCGGCTAGTAGGACCTCTTGACTGATAAGCTCGGACTCAGTCTTTCAGAGTCTTTTAAGCTCGCAAAATACGCAGAAACAAAAAAGACGTCAGCTCGTGCGGTCGCCGTGAAAGCGGAAAGCGGACGCAACTTTATATATATATATATATATATATATATATATATATATATATATATATATATATATATATATATATGTATATATATATATATATATATGTATATATATATATATATAATTCATTTGTATAGAGCCCAAAGAAAACTGAATCACTATTCAGGCGCTTCACATATGCCTCGTGGCTCGAACCCACGACCTCAACCAGACCTTGGTCGGGGCGAATACCTTAACCGCTTCAGCAAGACTTGAACGATTCGCCGTTTGAGTGGCGAGTGAGGTGTAAAGCTCCGGATTTTAGGTAAGTATGAACTGAGGGCCCAACTCGAGACCTACCTCAGTGGGAGCTTTCAGAGAATTGAACTTGAGGCCAACTTGAGGTCAAGGCCAAATCAACTGCCATCCAACGAGCCTCTGAAGTGTGGCGCTCGCCGGCGATTCGTTTTCAGACCGATTCTTTGCGTGATTTCTCTGGCGTCGATGTAATCGCCAAGGCAGAATCTCGCCTCGGTTGTATTCAGACGAAGCGCAGCTACGCTCGCTCGGGCTCCTTCACACGCGTGGGTGCAGGCACTCTAGCTTTCACTTTAGCTTTCACTTTAGCTCTTCGTGACCTGACGATCTGAAGCGATCGTGCATCGCCTACTGTCGTGTCACGACCGTGGTTCAAATGCATTCTTGGACGTCTCCGCTTCTGCTTTTCAGTTAGCGAATCGCGGGAATCTCGCGCAGAGCGCCCAGACTGAGGACGAGACGGGGTCAGGATAGCACGGCCACGGATTTTCGTTTTTCTTTTTCAGTATTGATCGGAGTCGCCCTGTGAGAGCTCCCCCTCTCTCCCTATCACTGCCGAGAATCAATCTGGGCTTGGCGGTCGTCGTCCCGATGGTCGTCGTACTTATTTTAAAGTTAAATTATTTAAGTTCTAAATTATTTCAATTTTAAATTATTTAAATTTAAATTTGAAACACGGAATGAGCGTTAAATGTGCAGCACACGGCTGCTGACAATAAGAGACATTATCTTTGGCGACTCCCTTGACGGTGCTCGCTGCCGTAACCGAGATCTGGCTTACGCAAAATGAAAAAAGTGCAACCCATTTGTAAGGGGCCCCAAAGAGAACTTAATCTCTATTCAGGCACTTCCTGCGTGCCGCGCGGCTCACGAAGTTCACAACCACGCCCATGAAACACGATTCCCTTTACCTTGGACGCGGCGAGCGCCTTAATTGACCTTGACTGGGCTGAGCCAGAGCGAATCGACTAATCGCCGTAACTGACGCCGCCACTCCTACAGGGTCTTCTTCCTTTCTTACCCACAGATCAATCAACATATGTATGATGAATGAATAACATAAATGGTAATGTAGTGTGACCGTATTTCTCGTTTTTTTTCCTCAATTTGAAATCATTTAAAGTCTTTCGAATCGCTCGCTTTTGAGTCCAACAGTAAGCTGTAAATTGTGGCAGTAATTTTTCGCCACCAGGTAGCAAATCTTGAATCTTAGTTCAGATCTCATTTCGATTATGTGTTCCAGAAGTTTTCCTTCCGTTGTACTGGATGATTCCGTGCGTATGACCCAGCCGACCCATTCTGGGAGCTGAATTTCGTCAATTCGGCCGAGTCATTTTTACGTATGGCACCGCTCACGAATAGGGTCATTCTCTTCTCAAATATTCCCCCAGTAGCAAATGCAAAGCGCCTAGAAAGAGATTGAGTTCTCTGAGGGCACTTTATCAAGTGTATTATTGTTATTACTATGATTTAAAGCTGTCATTTCTTGTTGATACGACATTCTGCAAATCTGACCACGTACGCACATCTCATTCAGTCTGAAGTTTTAACCCATCCGGTATCAAAAACTCGTTTTTCGTTATACCGTGGTGTCTTGCCTTACGACTGTCTCAACGTGCGAATGTTTCGAGATACGAGCTGTCTCTCGGCCGATGTTTTTGCGTTGAGTTGCGAGCTAAAATCCGTCTTACAAGCCAGCTCCACCGCTAGTTGCCGCTGCGAACGTCGCACTGCGTTTAGTTACTCAGGCCATTAAGGGTAGGGCAGCGAACGGCGTTCCGTTGCAAGGCGCCGCCCTACGACCCGGGTGTGACGCCAAGCTCAGGCCTGTTGGTTAGCTCCCAGACAGACTTGAGCGAGCCATCGTGGTGCTTGGACGCACAAGATCGCCAAACTCCGGTGTCCGCCAAACTATGGCAGGAACAGCTAAGCACTTACTCTTCTCTATTTAGGCAATGTCGTCGTGCGAGAGTTTATCTCATGGCTGATAGCAATCGGCGCGTCTCTTTTGGCGGAAAGGCTCAGCCAATGAACTGAAAGCGAGGCGAAGGCCCGGCGAAAAAGGCAAAAACCGGCGACCAGCACTCAGACATTCATTTCAGCCTTTCTCCTCAAGCTCTTCTCAAGTACCTTCAAGTGGTCTGATATCCGACTTAATCCTATGCATTAGTTTTAATGAGCCCATTTATTGCAAGACGTTCCATTGTATTGTTTTTTTAAAAAAAAATCGTCATTTACACGTACATTTTTCAATTTAAAAATACGCGACAAAAAATCGCAGCGTTTTTCTGGGGGGGTCTGGAACGGATATTTCAAAACGGATATTGTCGGATATTTCGCCGGTTTTTCAATTAACTTCAATCGGGAAAACTGATTCGACGGACGAGTAATTTGAGTTGCAAGCTCCGGCACGGAGCGAACTAAACTCGCAAGCCGACGTACCACTGTATTTCTAGCTTAGGGCTTAAGACTTTGGGTTTAGCATTTAATAGTTACGTATTTTGGTGCTTACGGCCTATAGCTTACTGCTTACATTGTGTATTATTTTGGGTTCTTCAGAGTTTAGGTCTTACGGTTAATTAGAAAGATAGCTGAAGCAGTATTTACTTAACGTAAATGTAAACATACGCTGACGACCATGTTGAACAGCCTGCTATGAGCACTGTGCCCACCGAAGGATGACTAACGTCGCTGTACGTATAAACGACGCCGTATTAGCTGGGGGAACGATGCGCACTCAGCGGCCGAAGCCAGACCGCCAGCAGTAGCAATGCGGGGGAACGTTCTCGAATGGCATTCTGCGCAGGCGCAGAATGCCCGACTGGAAACCACCCTTGAAACCCGACTGACTCTCGTTGATCCGACCCAAAAGCGCGCGCGCTCGGTAGCGCCGCCAGCTTAAATGAACTTTAATTAACTAAAATTTAATTTAATGTTGAATAGTTAATTACTTAACACCGCCGCTTCTCCCTCTCTCTTTCTCTCTTAAAAGAACAAACAAGCTTTATTGGAATGGCACCCTGAAAGAACCGAATCTCTATCCGGGCGCTTCCGCCTACGCCGCGGGGCTCGAGCCTGCAGCCTCCGGCCTCCGACTTAAAAATGCGACAATCTCGACCTCGTCCATCAAAGGCTAGCACTCAAACTCCACCACCCCACCCCCTCTGGGCAAACCGGGGCTCGCTTTTGCGAAGACTGTCGCGCCGCGTCGGCCGCCGACGTCCGCGTCTGGACGCGCAACATTTAATCGGGCGCGCGTCGGCGCGAGAAACGCGTGCCGCGGGCGTCGGCGGGCCGGGCCTGCTTGCGCACCGCCGTCTCAGGAGTCCGGCCGCGGCTGCTGCCCGGCGGTCGCCGCCTGCACTCTGCGCAGCAGCCGGCCGAGGCTGAGCGTCGGCGGCTCCGCTGAGCCTCGCCGCTCCTCCTCCTCCTCCTCCTCGCCTTGCGGCCAGCTCACGCAGCACTCCTCGAGATGCGCGAAGGCGCGAAAGTCGTTCGCCACTTCCGGCCGACCTCGAAGCCTGCTCCGCACGTGACCGGCGAGCTCGAGCGCTAGCTTGCGATCGGGCACGTCTGCCGTCATGTCGCCGTCCAGGTCGCACTCGATCGTGTGCGCCAGCTTCACGAGGACGCGAATCAGCGCTCCCTTCGTCCGCCGGAAGAACCGCTTCAACGTCACCCAGTCCTCGGCGTCGTACCTCGAGTGCTGCAAGAGCATGTAGGCGACGCAAAAGTCGTCGTCCACCGTCGTGGCAAGATCGATGCCCTTCGAGACCTCGCAGCACTGGTGCATGTAGCGCAGTCCGCTGTGCAGCTGGTAGCGATTGCCGGGCAGCGCCAGGATGCGCTGCGGCAGGACGGCCCGCGAGCCGACGGCGAAGTTGACGGAGTGCAAATAGTGACAGGCCGACACGACAGACAGGAGCACTGCGCACAGGCTGACGTCGTCCGTCGCGGCGTCTACGGCTACGGCTACACCCTGGCGGGCGGCCGCAGCCGCCTCCCGCGCCGCCTCGAGGCGGTCGGCGAGACTGAGCTGCGAGTGGTCGGCGAGGACGTACAGGCAGCGCTGCACGTCGTCGAGGTAGTCGACGTGCACGCACCGCTCGATCGCCTCGTGCCGCAAGCGCGACCACGTGTACGTGTACTCTTCGACGGCTTCTTCCTTCGGGCTGCGGCACGTCGCGACGCACGCGCGCCGCCGCCGCCGCCGAGCGGCGGCGGTGGCGGCGGCGACGTCGTTCGAGGAGTCCGAGGCCTCGGCTGCGACGTCGATCAGTTCGCTCGCGAACGCGCCGCCGCCGAGCGACGACGCGCGGCGGCCGCTGGCGAGCGCGCACTGAAGCAGCTCGCGGTCGCGGCCCGGGTCGAGCTTCGGCTCGGCTTGGGCGACGATGGCTTCTAGCTCGATGCCCTCGGTGTCGTTGACGCTGTATTGGTCGACGTCATTCGGCACGGGTCGGCGCTCGGTGGCGCCGGGCGGCGGCGGCGGCGTGCGGCTTGACCGCATGGCCACGACTCGCTCGCCAAATCTCGCCGAGGAGAGAGGAGCGACTCTGAGAGACGAGGCGACTCACTCACTGCGGCCGCTCGCGCTGCGTTCCGCTTTTCGGCGAGCTAGACGGAGCTGACGGGTGCGATTGTGACGTGCCAGCCACCCGCGCCGGGGCGTCCCTTTGTGTCGGCATCGAATCGAGCGAAAATCGAGCGAGCGCAGAAGCGGACGTCAGAGAGCTAGACAGACAGACAGACAGACAGACGGGCAGACAGACGGGCAGACATTAGAAGGGCAGCCGAGGGCGCCGAGTAGAAGATAACTTCCGGGGTATACTCATATCCACTGGGGTACATTTACATCCATTAGCGTTCACGCCCCTTTCCGCTTTTCATGACCTCAGACCCGAGGTCGTGGGTTCGAATCCTGCAGTAGGTGATTCTTTATTGCCGCTGCAAGCGGTCGTTATAGCCGTCAAGGCTCTTCTGTCGCTATACAAAAGAGGCTGTTGAATCAGCTAGTATTATTATTATCGTCAGAATTTAAATAACGCTTGTCCTGTCTCCCTTCTGATTGGATGTTGATTCAACCAATCAACATTCAATCGTCTCCCTTCTGTGTCCCCTACGAGCGGTGATCCAGTAACTGGGCGGCACATCAACCCATAAAACCTGATTAAGCAAGCATAATCTGGTTGATTTAGCACCCAAAATTTTCA
Organism: Cristatella mucedo; assembly: GCA_009760855.2. NCBI lineage: Eukaryota > Metazoa > Bryozoa > Phylactolaemata > Cristatellidae > Cristatella > Cristatella mucedo. The sequence continues at coordinate 779,631 of WPIO01000054.1, read as the reverse complement.
TACTAATAATACATAATAATACATACGTATATGGCCCTCAGAGATCTGAATTTTTTTCTAGGCACTTTACAGATACTGTATAGAAAGCCTTATCAAATAATTTTCGGTTACATCCGCAAGCAACAGGCATATATATATATATATATATATATATATATATATATATATATATATATATATATATATATATATATATATATATATATATATATATATATATATATATATATATATATACATAATTGCTGCTTGCGGATATATATATATATGTATATAATTTATTTAATAAACGCCCTGCGATCTACGGCAAAATCTCCTTTGGTCGACGCTCTTTAGTAGACGGGTAACTGACTGCCCCGCTAATTACCTAATTGTCCTGATAATTAATTGATAGTCCTGACCTTCGAGCGTCTATCGCCTGCAATCTTAACGAAAAGGTGCGAGCGTGCGGAGCGCTCAAGCGCATGACGTGCACTACTTTTTTTTAATGACGTACTCGAATAGCCAGTTATGATGGCGGCGAGAAAATTCTGCTCGTCCTGACTGTCGACTCAGACAGGTTGGCTCCTAAAGTGCCATTGCAGAACGCCTTTGCCTGTGACTGCTTCGTTGCCGCCGTGGGGAAATAGTGAGCCGTGATGGCACACCAGGTAAGGCTTTCACGACCTCGGTCCTGAGGTCGTGGGTTTGATTCCTGCGGTGGGCGATTCTATATCGCCACTGCAAGCGATGGTGATAGCCGTAAAGGCTCTTCTGTCGCTATACAAAAAGAGGCTGTTTAATCAGCTAGGATTTTTTGTTAGCTCCTGACGCATCCCGTTTGATCTACGACGATAAAAGATCGATCAACGACGGCGAAAGTTTGACCGAGCTGGTCGGATGGAATCGCCGTCAACCGGAAGCTCATTCGACGGAGAACCTCTCATGCGTGCCTGGCAAAGTTGGCGCCGCTGTCAGTCATTCAGGTGCTTGGGCGCTCTGCTTTACAGCCGCGCTCTGCTACCGTCTCGATACGTTACAGCGCATCTCGTGCATCGGCGCTGCGCCACACCCGCGTGGCGCTGGCTGCTCTCCGAAGCTCGGGGGGGCCGGCTAATCGTGGGGCGTCGGCCAAGAATAGCACGCCATTACGAGCGCTTCGCTGGCGGCCCAGAGGCGTGCTAGTGCAGATGTAATGTAATGTAATGTATCTCCGTTTGTAGCACCACAAAGTCATAAAGACCACGTGGGTGTTACGCAGGAGAGTTGTGTATAGCGCACTCACAGCCTAAGCGGCTTTCGGTACGCATTCGGTAGCCAACAGACTTCGTCTCACGCAACAAAGAGAACGTGGGAAGCATAGCAGAGTCAGAAGAGCTGTTGAGGTAGTGAGTATCATGGAAGTAGCAGCTCAGGACCACTGAAAAGGATAAGCCATAGTCGGCAGTAGTAGAGTAGTTGTCGTTGCGAAAGAATTGTGGAAGCGAGTTCCACAGTCTAGGACCTGCCGCTGGAGAACGCTTTTAGCTGTGCCTCGCTTTTGCTTGGCCTCGCGGCTGAGGCGTCTCTCGCAGCGAATTAAAAAAGTCACCCAGGACTCAGTTTTCTCTCTGAGCTGAGCTGAGCTGCATAGAAGACCGACCTTCAATACTCATCGACGATTGTCACCCTTCCCATCCGCCATTAGCCGCTGAAGGCTGCCGTGCATGCGACAAGATGGCGTCTCTAGTGTGAACAGCCGACCGCCAGCCGCGGAGAGTGCCCGTATCACTGAACGGAATCGCTGTTCCAGCTGTGAAGTCAGTGCCGGAAGAGGAGGCCGGTGCCTAGGCAAAATCTAGCGATCGCCCGCCCGCCCGCCCGCCCGCCCGCTCTCTCTCTCTCTCTCTCTCTCTCTCTCTCTCTCTCTCTCTCTCTCTCTCTCTCTCTCTTCGCTCAGCCAGCAGACGGAGACGGGCGCATGTCAGTCTCAATTGCAAGAGTCTCGATGGCTCCGAGAGTCTTGAGAGAAAGAAAGCTGCCGCCCGGCCTCTTGTTCCCTTCAAGCAATATGGCCGCCGCCGGCACCACGAAGAGAGCTGGCTGGGCTTCGCTGAAAAGTTTGGAGGAGAAAAGCGGAGCGGCGAACGGAAGCAGCGACGGCAGCAGCGATCGCAGCCGCCGGACGTAGAGCGTTGCCACGAGCGAGCGAGTTGTTGCGTAGTCGACGGCGGCTGTATTGAACCGCACACGCGCAGGCCAACAACTCAAGCGAGCGAGCGAGCGCACGCACCGATGTGGTGGCCGTCGTGCGTGCTGCTCTGGATCGCGTGGTGTTACGAGAGAAGAGAGTGGAAAGCGTGCGTACCGGCCGACGCACCAGCGGAAAGTGAATTTCTCGGCGGCGAAAGGAACACGTCGCGTGCCGGCAAGGTGGGCGCCCGTTGGGCGAACGATAGCAGCAACACTTCTGCTTGGTTAAAGGATGAAGAAAGTGTGCATTGCAAGGCTGAATTGTGCACTAACGCTGACGAAGCTAGCCAGAAGTGTGCGACTTTCGCTGCTGGAATTCCATGACAGGTGCTAGCAAACGCGAGAGTTCTGGAGGCATTCAATTGCATGAGTCACTGGGAAGGATTGAAACTCTTGCTTTGAAAACCTTTAATCTACCCACCCTGTTCTTTTGAGCTCAACAGAGTGTCGAATTCTCTCAACTCCCTTGCTAGGTGTATTGATGACATGCGCACATAGATGGCAGCTTTTTTCCTAAATTCAATAATGATAAAAACAACTTGCTAGTTATGGGCAAACCAAGTATGAATTATAAATTGAAAAGGCTATTGCTCAAAATCAGCTCTGCCAGTATATCTCCTGTTGAATCTGCATGAAATCTAGGTGTCACCTTCCAATGTAACCTTTCGCTAGACGACCACATCAGGTCCACAGTCAAGTCTGCATACTTTCAGCTACACAGCATTGCTGAAATTCGGGCTTGTTTATGCAGGGATCCTACATTTAAATTAGTCCATACATTTAAGACATCCAGTCTTGACTTCTGTAGCTCACTGCTCGCTGGCCTACCGGCCTGCCTGTGCACTAAGGCGCTTACAGCTGGTGCAAAACTCCTCAGCTAAGCTTGTCTGTCGTGAGCGTCGCAGTTGCCACATCACACCACTTCTCGTCGACCAGCACTTGCACCCAGTCAAACAACGCATCGTCTTCAAGTTTTCTTTTTACTCACTTTCAGGTCGCTTCATTCTTTGGCAGCAGCAGCCAATCTATTAGATCTACTCCCCACCCCAGGCCAAGCATCGCACCGCCCGCTTTTCGCAAACCAACTGTTTACCTATACCTAGTACAAAACTCATATCCTTTGAAGGCGTGCCATTATTTCGTATGCTCCCAAAGCCTAGAACGCAATCCGACTTGTGTCGCGACATCTCCTGACTTGACCACATTTAAAAAGAAACTAAACGCGCATTTATGTATCACAGTATTAAGTGGGTCCCTGTTATTTGTCTTTTATGTGCTTATGCGTGCTGATACTGTGCATGCTGCCTGCAACTAACCATACTTGCATGCTGATCCTGTGCACGGCACCCCTAACCATGTTATTCTTGTTGTTTATTGAGCATGCTACCGCTAATCATTCGATTGTGTCTTTTTTGCAGCATACGTAAAGTGCTTAGAAAGATACTGAGTTCTCTTAGGGTGCTATATTAAAAGTATTCTGATTATAACAGCAGTAAAATTGTATAAGAAAAATGGGTGCCTACCATATTATCGCAAGAAAGTTGGAATTTCAGATCAATCATTACACTGGTCATATATAAGTAATTTAACTTTTGAAATTAATTGAAACTAGTGGCTGACATATCGCCTTGAAACTATTTGCAGAGGACGACCTGCAAAGCTACACAAATACTGATATCGCACGTGTGAATCCTGAAAATAATTTATAAAAAAATAAAAAATATGACACACTCTTCTAGCAAAACAAGAGGGCATAATTAAATTAATACTTGTGGGCAAACTAAGTGCAAATCAGAAGCTGGAGAGGTTATTGCTCATAATTGGTTCCGCTAGCGTTCTGTTGCATCTGTACATAATGTAGGTTTCCTGTTCCAAAGAGATCTTTCACTAGATGAACACATTAGCAAAAGAGTTACGTCTGCCTACATTCAGCTGCATAACGTCGCTAAAATTCCGGCTTGCTTAGACAGTTACTACATCCAAATTGGTCCATACATTTGTACCAATCCGTCTAGATTTCTTCAACTCCCTGCTTGCAGTCTTTTGGCAAGCGAATGCGTACCGAAAGCCGCTTAGGCTGTGAGTGGGCTATACAAAAAAACTCTCCTACTTAACACCCACATAGTCCTTATGACTTTGTGGAGTTACAGACGGAGATACATTACATTTGCTGTTCTTCCGAAGGAGGGAATAATGCACCTAAAGTTGTTGCGTAACTCTGCAGCTAGGCTTGTCTGTCGTGAGCTTCGCAGTTGCCACATCCCATGACTTCTCGACGACCTGCACTAGCTCCCAATCAATAAGCGCATCGACTTCAAGGTTATGTCACTTTCCTTCAGGTTCCTTCATTCTTGGGCTGTAGCCTACCTATTATAAAGCTCGCTGTTCTGACTCCAATCGTTTCGCTATACCTCGTACGAGCCTAAAAACGTAGGAGACCGTGCCTTTTAGTTTCAAATGCTTGCACAGCCTGGAATTCACTCCCGACTGAAGTCTCGGCATCCCCTGACTGACATAACTACGTTTAATGAGGAGCTTAAAACACAATTGCTTGTTACAGCATTTAATACGTCCTTGGGACTTTTTCTTTGTGTGCTTATGCGGGCTGACACTGTGCCTGCTGTTACGAATCCTATCGACATTTTTAGCCTGCGTATATCGCAACTAACAATCTTATGCTTGATGACAGTGCGAATATTATCAAATATGATCCCATCATGCCTTACTTAAAGAACAGTGGATACATAATTTTTAAAGATCATTTGTGCCGCATCCTTCCACTATCGCAACACGTTGAGATCCACTGCCTGGTTTGCAGGTCGCTTCACTTGCGTGCACCAGACTACCTACGTGACGTCGTAATTTCCCCTGTCGCACGCCATCGCCCCGCCGAGTCACCTGCTTTTAAACCTGCCACACCTCAGCATGCAGTCATCTCGCCGCCTCTTTCGTTGTAATTTAAAATCTTTTGGTGAGCGAGCTTTCTGTTTGCCTTGCATAGAAAGTCTGAAGATAGCTTTCAGTGACTGTCACAACCTGTGACAACCTTTCGTTACAGGATATGGGAAAGTGCTTAGAAAGAGACTCAGTTCTCAGAGGAGGCTGTGCAGATGCGTAACTATTACACTGTATGTCTTAGCTTAAGACCTATTCGTTTTAGGTCAGTTTACCCTTCGTCCAAGTGAACCAAAGCTTTGCATTGCATTGGGTGCTGTGTGAGCGAAGTGCTATTGCTATTAAATGTAAAGCCCCTAGAAAGAGATTGAGTTCTCTGAGGGCGCTTTATCAAGTGCATTATTATTATTATTATAGCAAGAATAACATATATAATACATTATTATTATTATAATATAAATATAAAAATAATATATTATATATTTAATGTATCTTATATATAATATATATATATACATTATATTATATTATATTATAAATTGTTATTATTATCTTCGTAACTACAGTGATTTCACTTGGATTCATAAGCTGCCTGCCAATCGCCAAAAATTCACCAGCGGCTCGTAGCCCCTTAATCCCTTAACGTCCCGGTTAGCCCAGCAGGCTAGATGCTTACACCATACGACCAAGATCGTCGGTTCGAAGCCTGCAGTGGGCTATCCTGTATTTGCAACTGCAAGCGGAGGCGATAACCGTTTAGGCTGCTTCTACCACTATACAAATAAGGCCGCCTAATCAGCTAATCTCTACTAATTAAATCGAGAAAGGCAGTGACGTTGCAAGATGGCGAACTTTCGTCACGCGACATGACGGTGGACTTCCGCCTAGCGGCAAGATGGCTCGCCGCTGTCGGCAGCGGCTGAACTACTATGACTCAGCGAAGCGAGTCTACAGGCATTGAGCTGCTCGTATAATGCAGCGGTACCTCGGCTTCGAGACTCGCGACCTACGAGTGTTTCGTGATACTCTCTGCCTCTCGGCCGATTTTTTGCTTTGAGTTGCTAGCTAAAATTCGGTTACGATCCAGCTTCAGATATTCCACCGCTAGTTGCCGCTGCGAATGTCACACTGCGTGTGGTTACTCAAACCAATAAAGGTAGGACAGCGAACGACTTTCTGTTGCAAGAGGCTGCCCTACGACCCGGGTGTAACGCCAAGCGCAGGCCTGTTGGTTTGCTCCCAAACAGACTAGAGCGAGCAATCGTGGTGCTTGGACGCACAAGCTCGCCAGACTTTTGTGTTAAATCCGACTACGGCAGGAACACCTAAGTAAGTACGTACTGCACTCTATTTAGGCACTAGCATCGTGTGAGAGTTCATCGCATAACTGAGAAAAATTCGCGTAAAGGCCCAGCGAAATAACTAAAAGCGAGGAAATCCCGTCAATAAAGAAAAAAATCGGTGAATAAGATTCAGATATTCATTTCAGTCTTTCTCCTCAAACTCTATTTGCATCTTCAAGTCGTCTGATCTTTAAGTTACTCCTGTACATTAGGATTAATAAAACCGGTTTATTGCAAGCCATTATATTGCATGGTTTTTAAAACAATGTTTGTTATATGTAAGTACCTTTCTTAATTAAAAAATATCTGACAAAAATCAGTCTTTTCGGGGGTCCAAAACGAATTAATGGCATTTCAATTAATTTAAATGGGGGAAAATTGGTTTGACATACGAGTAACTTGAATTTCGAGCTTCGGCACGAAACGAATTAAACTCGTGAGCCAATGTACCACTGCATATTAATTTTACTATAACCCCGTTTTCAGAACTCTCACTCAATGTGTTGTAAACCCTTAGCAATACGATTGGGCACGATTACTAACGCTAATATCAGCCTGTTAATTAGTCAATATTGTTAGTATTATTACTGCCTCAGGCTGCATTGTACGCCTGCTGCAAGGTCACCAAATTTGGGCGGCCTCCGCCTTTGTTCATTTAGCTTTGACCTTTATGGCAATAAGACGCTCGCTGTCGTAGACGCGCTCTATGGCCACTCGCTGAAAGCCTCGCCCACCCCCCCCCCGACCAGCGACGAGTCTTCGGACACGCACGGCAAACCCACACGGGTCTTAGGGCCATCCTTCCTTGATGTCAATCGCGATAGTCGAATTTATCTCCGTTCTTTGATTCTTCAGTTCCGTGCGTAGTTCAGTTCAAATTGCTATTTTGTATCTCTCAGCCGGTCATGAACGCCGCTGCCTGCTCGCTAAGCAGCGCGACGTTGCTCGCCCGACACGCAGCGTACTTCCGCTTACATCTGGGACATCCGCTGACACCTGGGACACCCCGTGACAATCCCACTCTCTTTTCTCGATCATTTCACACCGACGACGAGCTGATGAGACGTCTTGACTCTGACAACCACTAAAACTGCTGCGTGACAAACGTGAGAAATGCTGGAGGCTGAGCTGATGGAACAGGCTCAGATTAGGACTGTGCCAGTTTGAAGTTGTGCACTGGCCGGCCTTACGCGTAAGTGTCCGATAAAACTCCAGCCGAAAAGCGAACGTTGCCGCCTGCCAATCGATAATAATAATACTAATATCAAAACAACATTTGTTAGAGTGCCCTCAGTGAACTCAGTGTCTTTTCAGGCACTTCACATTTGCTGCAAAGAAGCACGATCAAATGATTAGCGGTAGCATGCTCAGTAAGCAAACAGTATATGGTTAGAGGCGACATGCACAAGCGTGCAAATATGTTTAGTGGCAGCATGCACACTGTCAGCTTACACAATCGCACTAAAGACGAATCATGTGGACCGACTAAATGCTGTCATCAACAGCTGCATTGTTAGCATCTTTTTAAATGTGGTCGAGTCAGGGGGTGACTCGACGCAAGGCGGAAGAAAGTTCCAGTCTTTGGGAGCATGCGGACTGTGCGAGACCATCAGCCAATCGATTAAAGGCCACTGTCAGCCAATCGATGTGCGTGACCGTCAACCGATCGATTAAGGCAGCCGTCAGCCAATCAATATACTCGACCGACTGCCACAAACTTAAATATATTGTCATCGACGCACAACCGAAAGCTGCAAACTTTTTTGCTTTTAAAATTTCTCCCGACATCTTGTCTACATGATCTCGTGCACTCGAGTATTAGTAATGCCATCGAAGTAACCGCAGCTGCCTTTGAACGAAATGCCGCCATGATTCCCACCGGAGGCCTCTTTTTATTTGCCAAAGAACTTGTGCGGGCGGTTTCGCAGAGAAGGGGTCGTGACCACGCATCGCGCTAGGTCGAGGAGTTGCACTCACCCCAAAGTTCTTGCTACGTCCTTTCTCGGAAGCTGCAAGTAGGGAGTAGGTAGTGATTTAGTGCGGCTCTCGTCTGCTCACCCGGTGCGTGTACTCGATGCTGCTAACAAGTTTCGCCAGCCCTAGCAGCGAGTCACGAGTCTATATATATATATATAGACTCGATATATATATATATATATAGACTCGATCTATATATATATATATACATATATATATATAGAGAGAGAGAGTCTATATATATATAATATATCATATATATACAATTCATTTGTACAACGCCCTAAGAGAACTTAAGCTCCATTCAAGAGCTTTTCATATGCCTCGGGGCTCGAACCCACGACCTCAGACATACCTTGGCCGGGGCGAGCACCTTAACCGCTGGACCAAACCAGCTCGGCAGTCTAAGGCGAAGCGCGACCGTTAAAATAGACACAAGACCAAGCATTTTGTCCCTAGCGACGCAAATGCAATTTTAATAAGACATTTCTATAGAGCACCCAGAGAGAGCCGAAAATATTTCTTGCTTAACCTTGCCACTGCCGGACGCGCGGAGCGCGAGAGAGAGAGAGCGAAGGGGAGCCGGCCGCGCCCGCAAGCGGGCGCGGCAGCCTCGGGAAGACTGCCCATGCACCAGCTGTATAGAGTCTGGAGTGAATAGTGAGCGGGGTGTGGCACTCACTTGGTAGCCTGGTGACCAGTTTCTTTTATAGGACCAATAGCTCGAGTGCGCGCATAGCACCGCGCTTTGAGGAGCGATTTCTGCCTGTAGCGGTCACGCCGCTATCGGGCGCTGCTCGCCGGCTGCAGAGTCGAGCGGACGTAGGCGCAGCAGCGAGCCGTTACGTTCGGGTTTCAGTGCGGCGTTACCTATTCAACACACTAGGATAACCGTAATCCGTGCGACGTCGGATTTCAAAATCGCACGCACACTGCGCACACACCGACGGCCGACAGACTTATAAAGGGAGCGTCTCCAGTCCTGCTGGGTCCGCGGTGACTTCGAGCGCCGGCTGGCTCTACCTCGCACGTGACTGTCTAGTGTCTATGCCGTACAAGCTCCGAAGCATAGACATACTGAGCTCGAACCCACAGTCTCTGACCTTTGGCGGGTTCACAGTGCAGCTTGCATCTTATAACTATCTAAAGCTTGATATATTCATTTTCCTTAAATTTTTAATAAAACATTTTTGAGATAGTCTTCGAGCACTCATTCAGACGCTGGCAGCCTAATGGCTGCCTCGATATAACCCGGTTCTGCCCTGATGCCGCACTTCCTGACTGAGTATTGTAGCTGCACAGTCATGCTGCAGGCCTGCACGATTTCGCAGCCGAAGCTTGCGCGACCCATGTCGGCATTCGCCGTTAGAGAAGCTAAGAAGGTGTGTGTGATAAGTATTTCCTATCCGCCTAGGCTCCGAGCTGTGCGGAGCGGGTTTATAGGGCGTTATTACGTCGTGTTCTCGCTGCTCGTTCGCCGTCACCTGCTGTTGTTCACCGCGAGCGGCCAGTTCGACCTCACCATCCATCCTTTGAAGCTGGTCCAGCATTCCGATATTGAATCATCTCAATGCTTCGCTCTACAGCTTTTTCTGGCTTAGTTTTTGTCATAGTTAGCCTTTTTCATCCAGCGGCTTGGCACAGCGGCGGTGTTTCAGTCGTCGTTCCGTGTTCATGTTGAGTGCTTGCAGCGGTAGTTGTTGTGGTAGTGTTTAGCTAGGTTTACCAGTAGTGTCGCTTACAGTTTGAACTTTGACTCTGCTAAGCTTGTAGACATTGAATTTAGCTCTCGTAGCGGTAAACCTCTGCGCCTACCTCACATATCTTTGCAGAAGGAATCTTTAAATAAGTGTTTTTTCAAACGCTCATTAAACGCACACGGCCGATAGACTGCGGGCGGGCCGTACTCGGCCGTCGACGCGGCCAAAGCTGCTTCAAATTCAGTGTAGACTCGCCGTAATTCCTAGCGCAGGCTAAGGCTGTCCAGAGCGGAGCTGTCGGTGAGAATTCGTGCCGAAGGCTACAGCTGTGCTTCTGGGTAGTTGACTTCCGGTCGCTCCTAAATTATGGGAGGCTCGTCTTGCTTTGCTAGTCGGCTTTCCGGGTCACAGGCCTGTCTTTGACTCGTCTGACTTGCCTCAGCTCCTGAATGGAGCTGAGTGCAGTCACAGCTGCATTAAAATTCCGGTGAGTAATCGCTCTCTTTGTCTTGCTCGCTTCACTGCCACTTCGTCAACCCAGACAGCTTTTGTTATAGCGAGCTAATGAAGTCGTTCGAGAGTTGCTCGTGCATTCCCGATGAATGAAAGCAACGACTTGAACGCTCCTCACTATCATTGCAGCAGTTTTGAGCTGCAGCTGCTGTTAAAGGCCTCTCCCAGAAGCTTCGTTGGCAGGAGTTTTTGGGTTCGAAAGAGAGAGAGAGAGAGAGATGCAGATACTGAGAGTTGTGGGAGAGGTGAGCAGGTCCTAGCATTCCTGCCGGCAGGCAGAGGACTGTCGGTGGGAGCATTATCGAGCTAGCCTCCAGTCCAGAGGCTAGCCGAGACAACCGACCGGAAGCTGTGAGCTCTCACAAATCTCGTCTACTCACTTTTAGGTTGGGCAAAGGCTGGCCTCCTCACCCACCACCCGGTGGACCTGATGTGTGGCATTGGGCATGCACCAGCAGGCCGGGCTGTTTGATCGCCAGGCTTGACACCCGACCCCTTCGTTTCGTTCAGGCAAATGTTGGTGCCACTCCGTTGGTGCAACAAGAGCAACTGACGTCGAGGAACGTGCTGCCAAAGACGCAGCTGCCGAGGGGGCAGAAGCACCAGCCGTCGCCGGCCATCAGTAAGAGCGCACCGAAGAGAGGTAGTCGCATACGATGCTGCTGCTTGGCGTCGCGGGCAGCTCCTTTTGAGTTCGACTTGCCGCCAAAAACAGTAAGCTTAGCGTTAATCAGTCGAGAGAAAGTTCTCTAGTTAAGACTTGTAGTTTGGTCATGGCATTACCTGGCAATAGTTTGCTTTGGATTCAGTTTTTGCCAAAGGTTTTTGTGAACGCCTCTAAATCGACATTTACTATGAATTTTCGCTCAACTAATGGGAAAATGGCTTCCTGAAATGAGTTACTTGTAACTGGGAACCATTCCTGAAGCCAAAGCCAAAGTTCACCAACAACCGAGGTTGAAGAATGACACAAACTGCATACATATGGCTTTGTAGCACTTGAGAAATTAGAGCCCAGTTTTGAGAATATCGATTAGTGTCTAAATGAGTGGTGGCCATATATGGGCACATTTGTGTCTGGTGAACACCGGATCTTCAATCCTCTATACTTGCAGGATCTGTGGGAAAGCAACATTCACCAGCTACCGGAAGCAGCATCTTGAATTTCACTTGCAGTGTGTATGCTTAGACATAGCCCACGTTTTGGAAGCTACCAAGTTTTTTCTCTTGGAATTTGCTGTTTCTTCTTATAAGTCTAATAAATGAGCTCACGAGCACGCAGCATTTGAAGAGCTACACCAGCTCTTCGAATGCTGCATGCAGCGTGGAAATTAAAGGTCGATGCTCATTCCTCCGGAAATCCTCATTCCTCCGGAAATAGAAAGATTAAGTTACTAAAGATACATGCATCCATCGGTTGAAGCCATGGCCTGCCGAGGTCTGACATCAGAGAAAAGAATCGTAGCAATACTTGTGTTGTCATTTGTCATTAGTCTTTTGTAGCGATATCTTTGTGCATAGCAGAGTTATGCTGTGGAGGCTCAAAGGTGCCTGGTTCGCTCACTTTCGGTGGATCACCGGAGCTGACATGCTGTTACACCAACCACGATATAGGATATGTGAAGAAAAGAAAGTATGAGCATTATGACAAGAATGCATGATCATAACAAGCAAAAGGAAAGCAATTTTCTCAGATACTGCGAGAAGCTGCTTATCAGCCTGCGAAGCTTCACGGGTTGTAGAAGAGATGCTGCTTCCGGTCACTCGTGAATTACTTGGGCCTTACAAGACCCTTCCAGCGCATGTGACCACTCGTGCTTCCTTTCCAGCATTTGTGTAAGTGCATAGAAAGAGATTTTGTTCTCTTATGCTGCACAAGTGTCTTATTATTGTTGTTATTGTATGCTATTCGATTCCCCCAGGATCCCTGTAGACGGCTACCAGTAATCAACATTATGTCTGACGTCCATGGTTTTTAGGTTTTGTTCGGCCTTTGGGTTTTTCGAAAAATTTTAGGAGGCATCTATTCAGAAGGGCCCCTCACTTTGAGTTTTAATCTAGCAGTGTAAGGAGTGCCGGCCGGCTGTCTTCTGTAGCCCTGCTTCCTCCCCTTCCCTTCTTTCGGTGTCGAACTGTTGTCACGGTGATAGCAGCCAAGCGGAAAATGCCCTTTCCCTTCCCACGATGGCTGCTGCCCCCACCGGCACGGATGGTGAAGCTGAAGCTGCTGCTGTGCCGTAGCGCAGGGTGCTGCTGCAGCAGAGCAACAAGTTGCTCGCGCAAAGGGAAGGTTTTTTGCGCTCGTTTCCAGATGCATTTCTTGCGGCACTCGACGAGGAAGACCAGCCTTCGAAAAGCCTAAAGGATGAAAGACCTGCGCCAGCCAAAAAGAGGAGCCTGCAAAAGAGCGGCGCAGGGGTGCAGATGCATCAGACTCCGTCCGAGGAGATCAGAGCAGCTGCAGGGAGCTCGTCCACCTCCGGCAGTTTAGTGGCCTCGTCCAGTGCCAGCCCCCAGCTACCGGCTCGGCACCAGAGCGTCGGTGGCAGCGGCGATGGTGGCTGTGCTCAGCTCGCCGCTAAAGCGGCCGCCTCACCGACCCGGACAGTTGGGGGCAATGGCGAGATGACCAGCAAGAGAAAGGCGACGCCCGGTGTGATAAGGAAGACTAAGAAGACGGCCGATGAAGCGGCCGCGGAAGCAGCTGCGCTTGCCGAGGAGCAAGCCGCTCAGGCTGCCACTGCTGATGCCCCGAGGGAAAGGAGGAAGCTTGCACGGATGAAAGGGCCGCCGGAACTTCTGGAGGCAGCCGTGAGTTGCTGACATCAGTGCTCGCACAGCTAATGCTGGCCCACCTTGAGCTCCTGTACCGCGTGCCTCGACTGCCGTTGCCCTGATAAAATCCGTTAGTTCTGGTGCACGTGATCGGTGGCGTCTGGCCTGCGGTCCGGAGCATGCTGTTGCAGCATTGTTGCAATACATTGCTAGGAGGGAAGCGTGATCGTAACATTCTTTCGGTGCATTGCATGTTGGCATTGCAGTGTGACCTGCTTTTTGGGAACCTCGGCTGTATGCTTTCGTACCGATATGCAAGTGCACTTAGACCTGTGCTAGCTGGGGCCTGCACCCGTTCGGACAGAGCTAATGAAGTAAAGCAAAAGTTTGCTGATTTAACAGCCTCATTTATATAGCTGGCAGAGAAGTAGTAGTGGTTATCACTGCCAGTTTGCAGTGGCCAATGAAAAATGGCTCACTGCAGGACTAGAACCCACGACCTGGGACGTGAAGTGCAAGCACTTTGCCCCGTGACTAGCTGTTGCAGTCAAGAGCTCATGGCCAGCATGCTTGCAGCTGCTGGGGCCGATTCATAGTCAAGACTTTGTAAATATATTATAATAATATAAATAATATAAATATATTATAATAATTTACTTTGTAAATTGTGATTGTGGTATGGCATGGCTTTTGTGCACCTTGTAGAGACAGAGAGAGATAGAGACAGAGACTACGGTAGAAAGACAAAGAGAAAGAATAGAGAGACAGTAAATGCCAAAAAACGGACAAAGACAGAGACTGCTGGAAGCAAACTGAGGAGGGGAGAGAGATGGATATGGAGTTCCTGCTGTAGTAGTTCATGCCGGAAACTAATGCTGGCTGCAACACCGTGGAGTGTACACGAGGTTGCAGTATTTTTCTTTCTTGTAGGATGGCATCGATAGTGACTCGGGTTCAGTTTGTGGGCCTGTTGAATTTACCGACAGTGAGACAGATGCTAAGAGCCTTTTTGCCAAGCTTATTCACCCAATGTTGATCCAAGAGTTTTTCGACAAGCACTGGTGCAAGACACCTACAGTCATACGTCGGAAAGACTCTGCTTATTACCGGGAAGATGACTGGTTCAGCACTAGTGAACTCGACAGAATACTGCGAACGGTATGGAGCAGATAGCGTTTTTGCTGGCTGAATTGAGTTGGGCAAAGGTGTGCAAGGCAAAGTCCAATGGCACCGCTGCTTGTTTCCACGCTCCCGTCTCCCCGAATCAGCCGCTGCCTCTGCTGCTGCTAGCGACAGTCTCTGCGAGCCACGAGTTGCAACCGTCGTTTCCCCTATCAACTGCCCCCTCCCACCAGTCCGACGCAAGGTGAATGCTCTTCATCTCTCAGCCCGAGAAGCCTTCGCTCGCTTGTTTCGTGCTTTTGGGCCTCTTTTCTTGCGCTTCTGCTTTCCCTCGCTTTGTTGCGGTCTTGTTGTCATGGCACGCACACCCAGACTTATTCTAGTGCTTCTAGCCTCGTGCTAAAAGCCGGCAGTTGGCTTTTCTTTGTGCTCGATTTCGCTTCATCGCCCCGTTGTGCACGTGTCTCGATATATGCAGCAATAGGATTGCTGCTGCTGCTGCTGCTGCTGCTGCTGCTGCTGCTGCTGCTGCTGCTGCTGCTGCTGCTGCTGCTGCTGCTGCTCTTGGAATGCTCACTCGACCGTTCACTTATAGGAGGACCTGCAGTTTGGCATAAACGTAGATGTCACTACTTACGAGAACGGCGAGCGGGAGACGCACAATCCTAGCGGCAGAGCCCATGCCGCAGTCGTTTGGGACATGTACCAGGTGAGAGTCTAGCCTCCTTTTGGCAGGTTTCTTTTCTTGCGATACTGTTTCATTTTGTTCTCTGTGTACACGGGAAAATAAGTTTAGGCTAGTTCGGAGAGGTTTACACATTTTTTGTTTGCTTTCCAAGTTTCATTGGTTTTTGCCTTGCACTGGTCTGCAGTCGGTGGTTTGCAGTGAAACGCAGCCATCTCAGCATGGCTGCTCAGTTAGCCGAGTAAAACAGTGCGTTCTCGTTGGCCGGGCCTTGTCCGGGTCGGAAAGGCTGGCAAGGCTGCTTCCTGGCAGCATGAAGAAATGGGAGCGCTAGACTCGTTAGCTCGGTCCTGCGCTAGCCGCCATCCATCGAGTCAGCAGCGTGAATCAGCGCATGGCCTTCGAGTGATGATCGCCGGCGAGCAGGGTTTCGAAATGGCGCTTGCAATAAACCACCGGCCGATTGCAGACTGGCTGCTCTGTGCGACTGCTGAACCCGCAGACATACTCCGAGCAAACGTGGCGGCTGCTCGCCACCCTACAGGAGCTCTTCGGCTCCGGCATGGGCGCCAACACATACCTGACTCCCCCAGGCTCTCAGGGCTTCGCTCCGCACTATGACGACATTGAGGCCTTTGTGCTGCAACTCGAGGGTCGAAAACACTGGCGCATATACAACTCGTGGTGAGCCCCCTGCCGGCCGGTATTTCGGCACCCTTGAGCTGGCGCGTGTGCACACCGGCTCAAGCGTGCTGCTTTGTGGCTCCGCGGAGCGGGAAAGTGGAGAGAGGATTCGGCCACGTGGCTAGCAATCCTGTGCTCTCGCCCCTGCTTGCCTGCCCGAGGGCAGTTGGTGAAAAGTGTTCTCTTGTTTATTCTTGCAGCGATCCCAGTCAGAAGCTGCCGAGGGTTTCGAGTGGTAAGCCTTTGACCTTTAAGCAGCGCCTGCCGTCACTGCTGTGCTTGTGGCTTTTTGTCAGGCTTCAAGTCGATCCTTGTGTGCTATACTCGACTTGATAGCACATATACTTTCGACTTGAGCTTCAGGGCTGTTAATCTTTTTTCTGTGTGTTCATTGGTCATTGCCAGGTAGCTGTTGGTGGCCTAGGGGTCTGCATGATGACTGAGCCGAAATCTTCTCCTGCAAAAGCTGCCTCATTTGAAAACCTGGATTTTTAAATCGAGGGACTTACAGCCGGCTTTAAGAAATCGGTGCTCGTTTTATTAATTCTTTTATTACAGAAAATTCTCGGTCTTTTGCTAGTCCATGCTCATTGAATGTTGGTCAGTGCGCATTCTAGATCCAGAACATTATGTGTATTTAGCAGCTGTGTTTTTTAGCAGTGCTTATTCGAAGTAGCCTAAGTGCAAGCTGATTCGTTTTGTCACTGAGTTGAAGTATCTGTGGTTATGTTCCCCCTCTCCCTTTATACCCTTGGGCCATGTCTGTATGTTTTTTTTTACTCTCTCTGGCCTGTGCATAGCTCTCATCAATTAGTCAAGCAGTGCTAAACGTACAGGTAACTTGAAGAGTATGATTATGCTAAATTTACAAGTAACTTGGAAGTGAACGATTATGCTGGTCTCTGCCCGTAGCACCTAGCTCGTGTACATTGAGTCCCTTTGGGATTTGTCCCCAGCCTTGCCCTGATGCTCGTGCATTCGAGTGCCCTTGGCTTGATGCTACTTCATTCAAGTTCCTTCGGCCTGAACTATCCTAATCGCATTTGCTGGGAAGGCAAAGGTTTTGCTAGTTAATTGTAAGTAGAAAACCTGACATCCGGGGTCTCGAGTTTTTAAAGGACGTATTCTTTTTGTAAAGGAGTTGATGCTGTCAGCTTTTTGTGCGTCGGTATATTTAACCGTTATCCCACAAACAGGTGTACCTCGAACCATCACATATCATTGGTTTCAGGCAACTTTAAGCAGGAGGTTCTTGGTGAACCAGTGCTTGATGTCACCCTCTCACCTGGTGATCTGCTGTATTTTCCAAGAGGTTACATACACCAGGTATGTTGTTTGATGCCTTCACACGTGCAGGGCTTATTATTTAATGTAATAATAAGAAAGAGAATACATTACAAGATTATTTGTATTATCATTTGATATAGCGCCCCCAGAGAGCTCAATCTCTTTCTAGGCACTTCACATTTGCTGCAAGGAAGCACCATGGGATAGTGGTAGCATGCTCAATAAGCAACAACAAGGATAACATGGTTAGGGATGACATGCACAGGGTCAGCCTGCAAGTGTGGTTAGTGCAAAGGTGTCAGCACGGATAAGCACATACAGGACGAATCGCAGGCCCAGCTGAATGCTATGCCCGTGCATAGGTGCGGTTCTAGTTTCTTTTTAAATGTGGTCAAGTCAGGGACGTGACGGAAGTCGGGAGTGAGTTCCAGGCTTTGGAAGCATATGAACTAAATTTACGGTCTCCAAGGGATTTGAGATTTGAACGAGGTATAGGTAAACTGTTGGATACCGAAAAGCGGGTGGTACGATGCTTGGCCCGGTGGGGGGGGGTAGATCTGAGAGATAGGCTGGAGCCAAACAATGAAGTGACCTAAGAATGAGCGACAGAACCTTGGAGTCGATGCGTTGCTTGACTGGTAGCCAGTGCAGGTCGGCGAGAAGTGGTGTAATAATAATAATATTGCACTTGATAAAGCGCCCTCAGAGAACTTAATCTCTTTCTAGGCGCTTTACATTGGTGTGATGTGGCAACTGCTACTCTCACGACAGACAAGCCTAGCTGCTGAGTTTTGCACCAGTTGTAGTCGCCTGATTGCACATGCCGGTAGGCCAGCAAGCAGTGAGTTACAGAAGTCAAGACTGGATGTAATGTATGTAATGTAATGTATCTCACTGTTGAGTCTCAAGCTCGATGTCTATAGTGCCTATCCGTGCGTGCTGTAATGTAATGTAATGTATCTCCGTCTGTAACTCCAAAGTCATAAAGACCATGTGGGTGTTACGCAGGAGAGTTTTGTATAGCTCACTCACAACCTAAGCGGCTCTCGGTATGTCACAAATGCATGGACCAACTTAGAGACGTGGTATCCTTATCTAAAGAAGCCCACATTTTAGCAATGTTATGTAGCTGAAAGTAGGCAGACTTGACTGTGGACCTGATGTGGTCGTCTAGTGAAAGGTTACTTTGGAACATGTCGCCTAGATTTCGTGTGGATTCAACAAGAGACATGTTGGCAGAGCCGAATTTTGAGCATTAGCCTTTCCAATTTCTGAATCACACTTGGTTTGCCCATAACTAGTAAGTTGGTGTATGGATGAAAATGTATGCACTGGACCCTTTCCACTGCATTCATCTTTGTATCTCTAATGCTGGTTGTTGGTAGGGATAATAAATTTGTTACATTGAACCGCAGATTAATTTCGTAAGCATATGAATGGCATTAGTTCTTTGTGTCTCTGCATCTGCTTCCTCTTGGATTAAACAAAATATTTTACTTGCATAGCACCCCAGGAAACCTTTGTCTCTATTCATGCACTTCACATATGCTGCTTGGTTGGAGCCCTCGAGTCTGGTCTTTACAGGTGATCACCTCACCCCAGTGTGTATGTATCAATGGGACTGCTTACAAGTCAATTGGTTACAAATGTTGAAATTAAGGCTGCTTTGATTTCCTTGCATCTGTTTATTTTGCTTTCACCTGTGGTTGCCTTCAGCAAGCTGTTCCTCATGGCTCATGCCAACTTGGTCGTGCCTTTGTTAAGCTCGGTCATGCCTAGCAACCTTTTGCTTTCAGATGTTAAATTACTGGTAACATTTGCTTGCATGTTCGAACTTCAGTTATGCTCTTGAAATGTCCATTTCCTGTAGGCAAATACTGTTGAGGGGTATCATTCTCTTCACATGACGATATCGACGCACCAGAAGAATACTTACGCAGACCTGCTGGAAAAGGTAACGGATCCTTAGCTTAGCATAACCCATGATCTTTTTTCGAAGTATACTAGTTGCCTGAGAAGAGTTTGCATTTATCCGGCTGTCAAGCCCTTCTCTGCAATGCAATTGTCTATATTCATTTGATAAAGCTCCCAGGGTTCATAGCTATTAGACTGGCAAGCTGCTTGAAAATTACTGTGTAATAATGGACAGTATTTATTTAAGGGAGCACCGTTCGAAGTAGCATATGTTACTATATATATGCTGCCACTCTAGAAACATAAATTAGTATGTAAATACCGTGCATTAAATTCTTCCAACCTTTGGGCTATCGGGTTTACTCATCAGCTACTCATCAGCACCCTGAAGGAGCAGCAGAAGTAGCAGCCTTGTGGCAGCTGCTGTGGCCGACTCTGATACACGATACACGCATAGTTGTGTTTTAAAATATATAAAAAATGGAGCTAGCCATCGACCCTTTGCTCGTCTAAGTATAACTTTACCCCGTCACGTACCTGCAGCTTTTCTTTGTCTGTAGTTCCTTGACACGATCGCGTGCTCGCGTTATTTTCAGCTCCTGCCGGCTGCTTTGGAAAGAGCGGTTCGTTCGGACAGCAAATACCGGGAATCGCTGCCCACAAACTATCTGAGCTACACTGGAGCCGCATGGGGAAACGAAGTACGGTCGAGTGCTGCTGCTCTTGCCAAGCGAAGCCGTCCATTGGCTCGTGTGTATGCTTCATTTGTGCTCATTTTATTGAGCTGTGTGTAGTCTGCACATCTTGATAGTATAAGTTTGCCTTAAAAATTGCATCCATTTTTCTTATGACTCAACTGCCAGTGCGTTTAGACTGATCTCTTCGTTGCTACTCTTTCTTGCAATCTGCGGTGCATTTTAGCAGCCAATGGCAGAACAGCTTTCATGTTCGTAAAGGCGTTTAGTTGAGCTTGTAGATGTAATTCGGTTGGGCTCTCTTGGTACTATCGCTTGGCATGTCTTGATTGTGGACTGATTCCGGCTGCTCTTCACCGGCTCCTTCCTTCCTGTAGGTTGTTTGATGTGCCACTTTTCTGCTGTTCTTACGTATGTGGGTTTTTTAGGATTCACACGGGCGGAAGAAGTTTGCTTTAAAACTGCGCCTCCTCTTCAAGGATATCTTCAATTATTTTCCTGTGGATGAAGTTTGCGATCAGCTTGGAAAGAGATTCGTCCAGGAATGTATGCCCCCTTATCTTACCAATTGTAAGTCATCGTCACTATTGCCCTTCCAAAGCCAACGCTGCTATGAAAAGAAATTGCATTTGAATGGGAGTAAAACAAGATTTATGCTTGTTCACGCGTAACATGGGATGAAAACCGTTTTAGCCTTCTTTGCAAATTTGGCAACTATCCTTTTTGTGGCAGAGCCGGTTTTGATAACGAGGGGGAGTGACCGGAAGTGACTAGGCTAAGGTGCTTGCAGTTCGATTGGCTGGGTCCTGCCAGCAATCAGTTTTAAGCTAGTGATGTGAGCCGTTTGACCCACTGCGCCAGTAACTCCAGTCTGCAGACAGTATCTGCTAAATTCGATTCAACTTTGGAGATAGCTTTTCGTATTCATTGCTGCAGCTGAGAGTCAGTGCAGCATCTACGGCAGCGGGGAGCATTGGAACAGCACTGGCGAGACTGTGCAAGGCTCCTTCGAGCTGGAGCCTGACACCAAAGTTCGGCTGCTGCGCAAGCACATCCTCCGCATGGTGCCGGAGCCCGTGGAAAGCACCTCCAAGGGTAGTGGCGATGCCATGCTGCGCTTGTATCACTCGGCTAACAACTCGCGGATCTACCTCGGCCGCGAGCCGCAGTACATCGAAGCATCATCAAAGGTGAGCTGCACAGGCACACACGGCACAGGCACACACGGCACAGGCACACACGGCACAGGCACACACGGCACAGGCACACACGGCACAGGCACACACGGCACAGGCACACACGGCACAGGCACACACGGCACAGGCACACACGGCACAGGCACACACGGCACAGGCACACACCGCACAGGCACACACGGCACAGGCACACACGGCACAGGCACACACGGCACAGGCACACACGGCACAGGCACACACACGGCACAGGCACACACGGCACAGGCACACACGGCACAGGCACACACGGCACAGGCACACACGGCACAGGCACACACGGCACAGGCACACACGGCACAGGCACACACGGCACAGGCACACACGGCACAGGCACACACGGCACAGGCACACACGGCACAGGCACACACGGCACAGGCACACACGGCACAGGCACACACGGCACAGGCAGGCACGGCACAGGCACACACGGCACAGGCACACACGGCACAGGCACACACGGCACAGGCACACACGGCACAGGCACACACGGCACAGGCACACACGGCACAGGCACACACGGCACAGGCACACACGGCACAGGCACACACGGCACAGGCACACACGGCACAGGCACACACGGCACAGGCACACACGGCACAGGCACACACGGCACAGGATGAGTCGGGTATGCTTGCATAGCTTACACTGCCACTATGAACACGGGCCTGGTGCCACCATAGTAGCACTGCTCTGTGGTGGTGCTGGCCAGCACATGGCCGCAGTGCATATCAGCCGGCCGAGACCAATCAAGGGTAGTTTTGCTGGCATTAATTACTACTTCCATTGCCAATATTTCCCTGTTTGTTATTAAATTAGTAGCCAGCCCTTGGCCAAACCTCTGATCTTGTAGTGAAGGATTGCCTGATTGTATTGCACAGTGGTAACCTCGAACGTTGGTTGCCTCTTTAACTGTCGAGGAAGGCATGGCATCTTTTATACTTGCTTGTGCTACCGTATCGTTAGGGGTTTCTGGCAGTGTGCAACTTTTTAAAACAGCTCAGCACGGTGAGATCGGCCACGGTGTGTGGGGACGACACTGCCTATTTGCCTTGTGTGTGTGTGTGTGTGTGTGTGTGTGTGTGTGTGTGTGTGTGTGTGTGTGTGTGTGTGTGTGTGTGTGTGTGTGTGTGTGTGTGTGTGTGTGTGTGTGTGTGTGTGTGTGTGTGTGTGTGTGTGTTATGCATATATATTAAATTTCAAAACGCTGAGCTGCTGCAGACTGCTGAGTGCCAAGAAAAAAGAGTGAGGAATGATTATGCAACCACGCGGTATCCGTTCCACTGATTGTCTGACTGACGTTCCACTGATATCGTACCGATTGAGTTAGCCAGCACCTCACCGCCTGGGCTCACTCACTGCCCCAAGTGCTCACACCAATTGAGTCGGAGGCCTTTTTTTCACATCTGTGGAACGACCGTGAGCTGCTGAATCTCAAATGTCATACCCGCTATGTGTGACAACGTCCGTCACCTGTCGGCTGTTGTTGATGGAGGTTCGTCATCTAATCATTCCTAATCGTTATAGGTAGCGCCTGCAATTATGTATCTGCTGAAGTCGTACCCAGCCTTTGTCGCCGTGGACTCTCTGCCACTCGGCACTATTGAGGACAAGGTATGTGCTTCCTGTCTGCAAGGCCAAGCTGCCACTTGTGATTTGATGTGGTACATTTTGTGCTCTTCTATGCACGACAGTGCCTATCGTGATCAATTGGGCTTTCTTGTAGCTCTTGAGGGTAATTTCAAGAAACTACTTTTAAATTGGTGCACCAATCAAATAACTGTATATGGTCTGCTAAAAAAAGACGTGTTAGAAATGGGATCGGAATTTGTGGCGACTTCCAAATAAAAGAAAAACTGATTATGCAAAGCGTGTCTAATCTGAACGTAAATCGGAACCAAAATATCTAGAAATAAAAAAGATACTAATCTCTGGATCATATGCGACTGGTATAGCAACTTGCTGAACCGTGGTAGATCGAGGTACATGCTTCGAATTTATTCAAGTGCATGCTAAACTCGGCTAATACTTTGCACATAAGTGTGAAATTTGAAATTCTAGTTAAACTTTGCATTAGCTAGGATTCGGACAATCCCTTGGTGAAGCTGTGCACAGTTGTCAAGTTACTGCTTGCAGGTTACTGCAAGATTTCGCTTTGCTTGAAGACTTGGCACTCGATTTCGCCCCCCCCCCCCCGTCGCCTGGCAGTTGTAGCTTCGCTTCGTGCCACCAGGACCCTGTTTGGGTGGCTAGTTCGAACTCAGTGGTGAGATACCACGATTGCCGGAGTCGAAAGTACATGCAGCTATGCAATCTAATATAATGATAATAGCAATATTATTAATGCATTTATGTAGCACCCTCAGGGAACTTGAATCTTTATATAGACACTTTACATGTGCTGTAAAGGAAACGTTAGTCAATGGCTGGTGGTACCATCCACATGTCAACAATGGTGATTGGACGATTCATCTGACTAATCCTGACAAGCAACTCTAAACCCTAATTGAAGGTATTTGTATCAACCTTTTCCCAGTGTAGTCCTTAAGCAATTCATATTTAAAGTTCAGATATGATTCTGGGTGAATCGTCTTCGGGATGAATCGTCCGGACACAGTCAACAAGCATAGCTAGCAGTAGCTTGCTCTGACCCCCTTTGTTAGGGCACCAAATTGAAGCTTATGCTTCCGGCTTGGTAATATCTACCGCCGACATTTATTTGCTACGACGAGGTTCGGTTTGATTGCTCGGGACAATCGTCGACATCCCAATGGTCCAATAAGCTATCAGTGCTTTGGTCGTATGTCTGTGCTACCGAGTCTCCAACCAGCGATCGATCGACCGTCTGTTTTTCAGATGGAGGTAATCATTGCCTTGTACGATGCTGGCGTCCTGGTGACAGAGACCTGCCTATCCAGCGAAGACGGCAGCTGGGTCAACACTGATGATGACGATGGTGATGAAGATCTTTCCTCAGGCGATAGCGAGACAGGCAGCAGCGATGACGATGGTGAGAAAGCCAGTGAAGATGGCGACAGTGAGAAAGCCAGTGAAGATGACGATAGTGAGAAAGCCAGTGAGGATGACGATAGTGAGAAAGCCAGTGAAGATGACGATGGTGAGAAAGCCAGTGAGGATGACGATGGTGAGAATGCCAGTTAAGACGACGATGGTGAGAATGGCAGTTAAGACGACAGTGGTGAGAATGGCAGTGAAGATGGGAGGAGCTACTGCTTAATAGTGAGCCGATCAGCCACCAATGGCAGCTGCTAATGCTTGCTGTTCATGCGTCTCAAGTGTTTAGGGTTCGGTGCCAGCTCAACAATTAAGCCCACATTGTGGCCATGTGAATTAACGTGCCGCATCGTTACTCGGCTTGCTTCTACCTATTTACATAATACATAGCGTTTTTGATGTCCTTGATGGTTCCCTGAACTTTTTTCAAATGATAATGGCAGAGCATGAGCCATTACTCTTGCAATGGTGTGACACAATAGCGTATCCTCTGACAGTACCCTGAGACGTCGCGTTCAGTCTGACTGCATGTCGAAATAGTACTATTCCCGTCCCTAAAAGATTTGCTGCAGGCAATTCTTCATTGCCATTTAGTCACATGACCTTGACTGTTCTGCTTTTCGAGCTGTCCTATGCTCGGATATCAGGTACGGCCTTTGAGGACCGCTTCAATTTTACGAAGCTGCATAGATGATATATAATGAATGTTGCCATTACCAGCAGCTTATACCCACTAGAAATCATTTAAAATTCCAGTGCCGCATGGCGATTAATGAGGACCTGAGTGTCGGCCGAGCTAGTGGTTTGTCGTGCCAAGAGTTCGAGCCATTGAGCTGGTTCGTGACACTTGTGCTTGCACCTTGCCCACCCCCCCCCCAAGCTCGGTCACGTAAGTGAGGCACTGGGCTGAGCTTGGGCAGCACGACACTCCCGAAGCTTGCTCTTCTTCGGTCGCTTCCTTCCTTCCTTCCTTCCTGTTCTAGAACCTTCGGGATCGGCCCAGCAGCTCGCTCTTCACGATTCAGGTTCGCGAGTTCTAGCCGTGCAGTGGGCGATCCCTAATCGCTTACTGCAAGCGCCTGCGATAGCCGCTCAGACTGCTCTGCCGGCAGGCGAATGAGGCCGCCGAATCGTACCACGGTGGACTCGACCGAGCACACCGAGCTGGCAGAAGTCTTCGGATGCTCATAATGCTGAGACGTTCTTGTATTTCGTCCTCAGAGAACTAAATCACTATCCAGACTCTGCATTGAAATTCGCAGTCGTTCGAAGAGCTCATTGAATGCATCGATGCTATTTTAGTCCATTCGCGAAACTCTCCGAGCTACTGATGTCATTATCTCAGGCATTATACTGTTGAAAACACGTAAGACTATAATAGTTGGGAGTTACTATTTCCCCTCAAACTGGCTGCTACTTTCATCTTCAAGTAAAAAATGTCTCAAACTGTGTCTTCGGTGTACGTCTACACTCAAGATTACATTCATGGGTTGTTAATGCTTAGTACCACGGACGGACGAGATCAGGGTGGCGAGAAAGAAAAAGGGAAAAGCACTCGAACTGCAAGCCAAGTAGGCCGGCAGCGATCGCTGTCGGTCGGTAGCCATCTGTGTATCGTCCACGGATGCTACTCGTAGCTTGGCTTTATTACATTTACCGAGGAGCAAGACACCTACTCATGAGCATTCAGTGGCATGATTCGAAAGGTGCACGCGAAGAAATTTTACCCGATTGCAGTAATAGTAAAAAGTATTGCAATCGAATTCGTATGCGAAATGTAGTCTATAATTTTCAACCCACGCAAAATAAATATTCCCAGCAGGTGCAAGCTTAACAGAGGAAATCTCGCTAAATCATTTTGACGTAGCACGTGCTCCTCTCCAGCGAGCTAGATCGCTATCTAGGCACTTAATAATAATAATAATAATAACACTCTGATTTAACAGACTCTTTTCGTGTAGCGACAGAAGAGCCTTTACGGCTGTCACCACCGCTTGCAATGGCGATAAAGGATTGCCCACTGCAGGATTCGAAGCCACGACCTCGGGGCCGAGGTCGTGAAATGCAACCGCCTTACCCAGTGAGCCACTACAGCTCAGCATACGTATGCTGAATGTCAACTGAGCAAGCTGCGGCTGCTTGTTGTTATCGGTCGCCACCGGAAGCAGCTAACTCGCTAGGCGGCGTCTGAGAAGCACGAGTCACTCGATCGGAAGCGTCGCCGCCAGTCGATCGAATCCGGTCAAGCTCGTCGTGGTCGAGCCTCAGAGAGTCGAAATCGTTAACCTTCGCGTTTCCTCGGCATGTCCTGCTAGCCCCGACGCCGCAGGGCGAGCGACGCTGCTGAAACTTTCGTCTCGATTATTTGCTTCAAGCGATTCGTAGAGGCGGCTTTTTATTTCGCGAAGCTACACAGCTACACGGCCACCGTCTCTCGGGAGTGGGCTATAAATATCGGTTTGGTTTGTCGTTTTTTGTTGCTCGCTCCAGGCGATCGAGCCAAACGCCTGCGCCAGACACGTTCAGTCTAGCCTGTCACTCGCTGCCTG
The DNA here is from genome assembly GCA_009760855.2 of Cristatella mucedo. Lineage (NCBI taxonomy): Eukaryota > Metazoa > Bryozoa > Phylactolaemata > Cristatellidae > Cristatella > Cristatella mucedo. The sequence goes on along the minus strand of WPIO01000054.1, from coordinate 753,034 downwards.
GTATGAGGAAGTCGCAGGCGCGTGCGTCGCTGACCACTATGTAGCATGACTTGAGAAAGAGCGCAGCTCCTAGCAAAGCACCCTACTCGAATCGCGCGAGCTAACTTCTTTTTGGCTAAAACGCAATGCTGGTCGTCGCGAATACATCCCGATCCCATTTTTTTCTCTTGTATTCTCTTCTTCCGATCTCTTAGCAGCCACTTTGGCAGCTTTGAACTTTGCTGCCTCTACCCCTCTCTCTCTCTCTCTCTCTACTCTCTCTTCTTTCTCTCCTCAACCTCTTCGCTTTCTCTTCTCTTTTTCTCTCTCTCCGCTCCTCATCTCTCCTCTTTCTCTCCACTTTCTATCCTCTTTCTTTTTTCTATGCGCGGGCTACTCCGGCTCAAGCGACCTCGGAGGCGTGGGATGGACACGAACGCAGCGGAGCCACTCGTGTGGGCAGGGTGACGCGTCGACAATGCCTTCGACGTCACTTACGCGTCGGCGCTTCAGTCCAACTTTCTCTCTCTCTCTCTAGCTCTCTCTCTCTCTCTCTCACTCACCAGAACCGACGACGCACACCGAGCACCAAGCCGAAGCTCTCCCAGCTCCCTACTCTAGCATGCAAGTTCAACAAGCCGCGGCGGCGGCCACCGCCGCCACCTCCACCACCCCAGCTACTGCGGCAGCAGCCGCCGCCGTAATCGATAAGCACTCGGCCCCACCAGCGAAAGCTGCATCGAAGGACGCCGCCGCCTCTCCGGAGGGGGTGGAGCGGCGGCCCGAAGTCGGACAGCAGCCGAATCCGCACGAAATCGTCCACTTCAACCTCGGCAGCTGGCTGCTGCCGTCGGGCGCCGCCGCCGGCGGCGCCTACCCGCGGCGAGTGCCCAAGGTGTTCACCGTCGTCTACGACTCGCTGAGTGGCACGGCGAGCCGTCCGTTTCCGAGCATGGACACCGGGCCGCTCGTCGACGCGGCCTCGTCGCTGACGCCGAACTCTTCGCGGCGGCGACGCCTGGCAGCTCAGGGCGCCCGGCCCGAGCTCGAGTTGACGAGCCTGAAGGACGGCTCCGGCTACGAGTTCGACGCTGTGGAGATTAAAGGTCGCGTCGAGCAGGTCGACTGGCTCGTCGAGGCGTCGCTGTGGGCTCGCATGGATCGCCAGAGCGTGCAGCGCTGCCTGTCGTCGCCGCAGAGGGCCGAGCCGGGCGGCGTCTTCCTGCTGCAGGGCGGCGGGCAGTCGCTGCAGCAGCTGCTCGACCCGCTCTGTCCCCTGGGCGACGTCGACGTTGTGAGCGTCGCGATCAGCGTGTGCGACGCTGTCATGTGCCTGTGGGAGAACAACTTTCACGTCGGCTACGGCCTGCTCGTGCCGAGCAACATCGCCCTGTACGACGACTTCGTGTGGCGCCTGAGCAGCGGCCTGGCGCACAGCGGCGAGCGCTTCTACACGCTGCCGCGCGACGACGACGTCCGGCAGCGCGGGCTGCCGGCGAATCTCGCGACTCTCCTGTTCGACGACGTGCTGAGTGCCGTCGACGAGCACGCGCCCTACGTGGCGAGCTGGTGCGTCGTGCTGCAGATCGTCAAGCTGGTCTGCTGCCTGTGCACGGAGATGTACGAGCCCTTGCTGCCGCCCGCGGCGGCGGCGGCGGCGGAGGCGGCGCCGGGCTCGACGAGCTTCGGCGCCGACTTCGACGCCGATCTCGGCGCTCTGCTCGTCGAGGTGCCGGCGCTCGTGTCGATCGCGCGAAAGCGCTACTCGCGGCCCGCTGGACTGCCGCAGCTGACGGCGCTTCTCCACGCGCTCGACGTGGGCGAGATGAGGCACCTGATTGAGGGCTACGAGTCAGCGGCGTGGACCGTGGGCGAAATCCAGAGCAAGGCCACCGAGTGCCTGAACGAGTTGGCGGCGGCCGGACTAGTGTCGCTGCTCAGTTACAGACGGGCGCCAGCGAGGCGCTGCTGCGCCCGAGACAACTCGGCCGACGCCGCCGCCACCGTGGCGAGCTGCTAGGTAGGCGAGAATACAAAGGTTGACGCGTCGATGTTTGCTCTTATCGCTTCGAGAAATCCGAGTCAAACTCGGCTGCAGAGCGACGAGCGGCCTCTGCGAACCCAGCTCAGCAGCAGGCGCTCTGCGCAGGCAGAGGCCGCTCGGAGCCACAGGCGTGCGAAGAAGAAGCGCGGCGACGCTCCCGCGTCTCGCTTCGAGCTGCCGGCTAGGACGCGACGCTCTGGCGTTGCGGTCCTGCTTCGCACGCGACGCTCTGGCGTTGCGTGCGAAGCAGGACCGCTGAGTCGTAGCAACAGGCTGGGTCCTTCCAACAGCCTGGGTTGGAATGGCTGCGGTGGCAGTGTCGCGGACGGGTGCAAGGTCCTCCGGTGGCATCGCGGTCAGAAGTTTGCTTCTATAATCTGTCTTATACGAGCTGCAATGTAAATGTAACTCACTGCTTGCTGGTCTATCTGCCTGTGCAATCAGTTGCTTGCAGCTGGTGCAAAACTCTGCAGCCAGGCGTGTCTATCCTGAGCGTCGCAGTTGCCACATCACACCACTTCTCGCCGACCTGCACTGGCTCCCAGTCAAGCAACGCACCGACTTCAAGGTTTTTTGTCACTTACTTTTAGGTTGCTTCATTCTTTGGCTCCAGCCTACCTGTCAGATCTACTGCCCCACCAGGCTGAGCATTGCACCACCTGCTTTTCGGAATCTAACTGTTTACCCGTAACTCATACAAACCTTAAATCCTTTGGAGACCCTTCCTTTAGTTCGTATGCTCCTAAAGCCTCGAACTCATTCCCGACTTGCCTCACAAAATCTCCTGACTTGTCCACATTTAAAAAGAAACTAAAACCGCACTTATTTATGGCAGCATTTAGTTTGTCCCTGTGATTCGTCTTTTATGTGCTTATGCATGCTGATACGTTTACGTGCTGGCACTAACCACACTTGAGTGCTGACCCTGTGTATGTCACCCCTTATTGTTCATGCTACCTCTAACTATTCGCTCGTGCTTCCTTTGCAGCAAATTTAAAGTGCCTAGAAAGAGATTGAGTTCTCCGAGGCTGCATGTCAAATGCATTGCTATTATTATTATTGGTGGGCTCGGATGAGTGAAGCTTGCTATCCTGATACCGGTTAAAAAAAAGTTGCGTTGCATCTCGTCGGTGCTAGCTCTCTCGGATACACTAATAAAAAGAACCCTTCCGACGAATCCCCGTTGTTAGCATATCAGTTCATCGGCTTCGACTTGATCGAGGCCGAGGCTCGACCGTGACCGAGGCTCGACCGTGACCGAGGCTCGACCGTGACCGAGGCTCGACCGTGACCGAGGCTCGACCGTGACCGAGGCTCGACCGTGACCGAGGCTCGACCGTGACCGAGGCTCGACCGTGACCGAGGCTCGACCGTGACCGAGGCTCGACCGTGACCGAGGCTCGACCGTGACCGAGGCTCGACCGTGACCGAGGCTCGACCGTGACCGAGGCTCGACCGTGACCGAGGCTCGACCGTGACCGAGGCTCGTGACCGTGACTCGACCGTGACTCGAGGCTCGACCGTGACCGAGGCTCGACCGTGACCGAGGCTCGACCGTGACCGAGGCTCGACCGTGACCGAGGCTCGACCGTGACCGAGGCTCGACCGTGACCGAGGCTCGACCGTGACCGAGGCTCGACCGTGACCGAGGCTCGACCGTGACCGAGGCTCGACCGTGACCGAGGCTCGACCGAGACCGAGGCTCGACCGTGACCGAGGCTCGACCGAGACCGAGGCTCGACCGAGACCGAGGCTCGACCGTGACCGAGGCTCGACCGAGACCGAGGCTCGACCGTGACCGAGGCTCGACCGAGACCGAGGCTCGACCGTGACCGAGGCTCGACCGAGACCGAGGCTCGACCGAGACCGAGGCTCGACCGAGACCGAGGCTCGACCGAGGCTCGACCGAGGCTCGACCGAGGCTCGACCGAGACCGAGGCTCGACCGAGACCGAGGCTCGAAACATAACAGCGGCGGCGGCGCTGCAAGTTTCGCCACAGACTCAGCCGCTTCCGAGCGCCCTAGCCGCTTACTTATTAGACTTCGATAAATCGGCAGCCATCGTAAATGGTCCGATCCAACTCGGCCGCCGTTTACAGAGTTTGCGTCTACGTTTAATACAATAGAATATATTTCTTATATTGCATATTTATAATAAAATACATTACAGTATATTGAATATCTAATTGTATAATATTATTTATGAAATACAGAGTATTTTGTATATACAATATGTAAATACATTCTTAGCGTTTACATTAAATTTAATTTCCGACTTGCTTTTACGCCGCTTACGCTGCGTGTGCTACGGCAGTAAAAGCTCGCAGCACACCTTCCGATTAAGGCTGCGAAGGTTTTGATAGCGATCGGCGACTTGGTGTCGTTTAGCGATATGCATTGATCGACGTGGATACGGTTACAAGTTAGCGGGGCTTTAGGGGAATGAAGGTGGATGACCGGGGGGGGGGCCACCCACCCTGCGGATTGCATCGCAGGACTGCGCGTCGGTCGGATGCTGGGACAGACAAGCGGAGCCGCCAGCCGGCATCGACTTTCACGCGACTGGCTGCCTCCTACCAAATCAAAGCCCCGACGCACGCCCCCTCGGCTCGATCTCGCGCGGAGACGACGACGCGACCCATTGCCCGAAGCGCCCACTTGCCTCGCTCGCTCGCTCGCTCACTTCTCGCGCCCTCGATCGCTCTCCGAATGGTCGGAGCGCTCTCGCGCCCTCTAGCGAGCGAGCAAGCGGGCCTGCGTGCGATCGTCGATTAGACGCTAATAGACGCGGTCAATACTAGCAAGGTTCGCAATTGAATTTAGCCGCCCGTTCCGCTCGCGCCGCTCTGCGAGCCGTGCGCAGCGCTTTGCGAAGCTTGCGTCGTCAACGAGCGCGAGCTGCGAGAACGGATCAGCGAATCGGAGATCAATCGCGCACGGATCAGTGCGCATGCGAGCTGAGGTCGCCGCTTCTCCGTGAATCGAATCGCGGTCGAGTGGTGTGTGCGTCGCACGGATCAGTGCTCGCCGCGCGATGATCCGTGCCGCTCCGCGGTCGGTTCTTCTTTCTCCGAGTTCGCCGGTTGCTGCGTCAGCTTCAACGACGCTTCAATGACACCTCAAATAGCTGTCAATGGCAACCAAGACGAAGGCCTGCGCGTCAGCGCTTTTAGTGCTGGAACCCTCGGGGGGGGGCGGCAGGCTGCAGTGGCGCGTACGACGACTGCGACTTAAGATGGATAAAGCAAGAGGAAAGAGAGGGGAGAGAGAGAGAGAGAGGGAGTGAGAGAGAAAGAGGGAGAGAGCAGAGCAGGGAGGGGAGAGAGAGGGATAGAGAGATAGAGAGAGAAAGAGAGAGAGACAGAGAGAGAGAGAGAGAGAGACAGACAGACACACAGACAGAGACACAGAGAGAGACAGAAAAAGAGAGAGAGAGCTTAGAGCCGAGGACACGAACTAGCAGACAGAGCGATATGCTCGAGCGATACGCTCGAGCGATACGCTCTATACTGTCCTCTTAGCTTCGAGGCTTCGGGTACTTGGCAAACAGGCGTCGCCTGACTCCCGTCGTGGTCGCTGACTGCACGGCGGCGGCGGCTGCCTGAGATACGCGATTTTTCCTCCTTACAATTGTTTAATCAGACCTGCTATACGGAGGTCACTACGAGGCTGCCGGAGGTCACTACGAGGCTGCCGCGGACCTCACTTTTGTTCCGCTTGCCGCTTCGCAAGTGGATAGACAGCTCCGTCTTTACTTAATAGTAACAATAATAATAATAATAAGAATACATTTTATAGCACCCTAAGAGAACTTAATCTCTTTCTAGGCACTTTACAGATGCTGTACGGAAAGCAGCAAATGATTGGCGGTAGCACCCGCAAGCATCAGGCCCAGTGTAAGCGGGCACATGCACACGAAAGACGAAACTCAAAGACCCAACCAATGCTTCAATAAGCAGGTGTGTCTTAAGCTTCTTTTCAAGTGTCGTCGCCTGTCAGCTGCCACTGCGGCGTGCGTCGGTAGTGTATAGTGTAGGCTTTGAGACACAAGGAACTAAAAGCACCGTCTCCCACGGTTTTGAAGCTCGAACGAAGTGTCTCCAAACGATTCGAGTGAGAACAGCGAGTTGTACGACTCTTCGCCCGGCGGGGGTGTAGCTCTGAAAGGTGCACAGCTGGAGCCAGTACTTAAGAGCAGATTTCGAGACCTCTACTTGGGCGCCTCCTGCTCTCACTGGCTCTATTTTCCTCGAGTTGCCAGTGCACTCATAAATAGCACGACGGACGGGCAGAGGACGGTCGATGGGTGCATGGGCGGAGCTCGGGATCTGTCCGCGTTAAGGCTGGTGCCGGTACGCGCTCGTCCGAGCGCACGCGTGGTCCGCTCCGAGCGCACTCGCGATTCTCGCTCGCACGTGACCGTGGCCATAGCACGCACGTGACAGTAGCCCTGGCGCCGCGGTGCCTTCTCTATCTTAGCAGCACCTTTGCTATTACTTATATATGCTATATATAGATATTACTTTTTATTATTATAAATTATTATTATATTACATTCTATATACTATTTAATATTATATAATGTGTATATATATATATATATATATATATATATATATATATATATATATATATATATATATATATATATGTATATATATATATATATTTATGCTATAGCTTAGCTACCACCGCGGGCTTCTTTGACGGCCCACAAGAAAGCAGCTTAGGTCAAGTTTACGGAGTCCATCCACCGAGACGGACGCGAAGGGCTAAACGTCGGTAACGGTTCAGCTGTTGCAAACTCGGTGCAGCGGCGGCTTCTCTACGCGCGGGCGTAACGCGGCGGCAAAAGCAGCGCTCGCAGCCGGCGCTCGTCTCAGCCGACGCGCGACGCACTACGGCGACGCTGCGACGCACCGAAGTTGCGGCTTTCGCGAGCGACTTGCAGGCGAAGCAGCGCAGACGGTCGCCCGCCGCCGGCGTACGCCAAACGGTACGAATCGCGCGCTCCTCTCCGGCGTTCTTGACGTATGGCCGCCGCCAGCTTGACCAGTTGAATAGCGCTAACGTCGACGTGAAATTCGCTTCTTTTTAAAGCCAGTTCGCCCCCGCGTGTGCGCGCGCGCGCGGCTTCTTCAGTCAGGGCAGCGATATTGCCTGCCGTCATGAGCTCAGACTCGCGGAGCCGACAGGCGCAGCATTAAGCTCGCTGTGAAAGCAACGACGACGCGAACGGCGACGCGAATCGGCGACGCGAATCGGCTCCGCATCGTCCTCGGTCCGGTTCTCTTCAGCATCGGCCGCCGACGGTGCGGTCAGCACCTCGCCTAGGTGACTGAAGCTTGAACTCACCTCGACAGCCTGTGCGTAAGGGGTGGAGCGAAGCGGCGGCGGCGGCGGCCTCGACCTCTGGCCGCCAGGCACGGCCTCCTTTGATCGCGTCCGCAGCCGCCATGCCGATTAAATTATTGCGAGTATTCGAAGCTGTGTGTAATTGGTCGCATCAATCCCCCTTGGAGTGTGCGCCATTGAAGTCTCGCCGCCCTGCCTACGGGGTAATGATGAGAGAGATGAAAGCTGGCTCCAAAAACTCTGGCTTCGCGCCAAAGGAGAAGGAGCCTGACTACCTAGCTGGCCTGGTCGAATTAGGCGGAGTTATTTGGTCCACGCGAGCTATCTTCTGTCGACTCTGCAAGCGCACACGCACGAAAAATTGCCTCCAAGCGGTAGCCATTTTGCCAACTACGAACGGGTCATTAAATCTGGGTCAGCAACACGCCATTCTAGTTAGAGCTTGCTAAGGTTGAGGTTCAGCTGCTCTGGTGCAGCTTTAAAAGAGCATTCGATTGGTACGAGACACGGTGAAAACGGGTTCTATCAGCAACTACGTGCAGCCCACCACAAGACTCGAGCAGCAGCACGCTTTTGGTTCGAGTCCCGGCCGATGATGAAATCGCCCTACCGAGGGCAGCTGTCGGCTACCTTAAGCTGAGGTATCCAAGAAAATGGGTCTGCACGTCCCAACGAGCGCCTCGACAAACGGTCGTCGTGCATCGTCTGGCAGCTGCTCGGCGCAGCGCGAGTGGCGTCCGCAGAGGGCGGTGCCAAAAACGAGAGCCTACCGATGCAGTGCCGGCTTGTGCGTGTGGAACGTCTGCCACGCAACGTTATAGACGAAGGGCAGGTGACGCTGGATGTCCAGAGTGGCCCAATCGGAGAAGAGAGCGTTCAGCAGCCCCATGGTCGCCGCCTGAAAGACGGGCACGCGAGTGGCGCAAAAGCTGCGAGAGCGCGAGCTCTCCGAAACTCTCGAGGCGCAGGCACGTGGCGGGTCGCGCCAAAGCAGTCAGCGCCATGCCCGAATTGTCTGCCCACCGTCAAAGCTGCCGTTGACGAGTGCGAACGGCAGCAGGGACTGGTAGGTGCACGAGGATGGAGAGAAGACGAACACGCCCGAGTTAAAGCAGTCGGGCCAACCGGGGTCTGGTGCGGCCGACAGCTCCTCGTGATCGAACAGCTCGTCGCAGTTTCGAAGCACCTGCAAGCGCCAGCCACCGAAAACGGTCAACGGAGTGTGTGCATTGATTGCAGGGGCAGAACGACGTCAGCAGCCGCCGCCGCCGCCGCCGCCGCCGCCGCCCGCCGCGGCGTCCGTGTCTCTCGCGGCGGCGGCGGCGGACCTCTGGCGGCTCAACGCGGCCGCGCGACCGCCTCTGGCGGCCGACCGCTCCCCGGTAGCTCGGTCGCGACACCTACCGCGCGTAAATGGCGGGGATGATAATAAGTGATGATGATAAATAAATGGAGGAGAAGACGCGGGGCAGAAGCGAACGGGAAACTTGACGTTACCAGCTCGCCCGGAGCGCCGATCGACCTTGCCCTCGACGGAATTCGAGCTCGAGCTTTGACAGTTGTGTCAAGACGGCGCGTACCTACTCCGTAACCGGCGACCTTCCTCACAGCCTGAGCGCAACGAGAGCTGGCTATTTTTTGAGCGAGCAGACTCGGCTCGGGCACCAGGCGTAAGGTGCTCGCCTTTAGCATTTGAGGACATTTGGCCGTTTGCTTGAGCCCCGTGGCAAGCATGACGCGAGGACTCGAGGCCGTAATACGGTGATCGTCGCTTCAGAATGTCAACTTTTAATGGCGCGCTAAGTCGTTGAGATATCGTGTACTTAACGATTATGACTAAGGAACACCTAAGCTCCAACAGAAAGTGTCCGGCCTTGCCAATTTGGCACAATTTTCACTGTGTATTCAGATTCTGTTAGTACGTATGTATACATACGAGTATTTACTCACGCACAGTGCTGATCGACCGACCCGAATGACCATTTTCCGGTGTCTTGCAGTTTTGGCGGTGGCACGCAGTCCTTCTGGTTTCTAACAGTTCTTCCAGTGGCACACAATTCTTCCGGTGGCTTGCAGTCTATCCGGTGGCTTACAGCCTTTCCGGTGGCTTGCAGTTCTTCCGGTGACACACAGTTCCGTTGACTTACCGGGCATAGCTTTGTATTATTATACAGCCATCAAGTCAAATCAAGCAAAGATTAAGGTCAAATAGATGCTTATGTAGTTCAGTATTGTGACAGTTTAGAAAAGTATGTCTGAATCCTTCGAGAACATCCACTCCAGTTTTCTTGTTGTCACGGCGGGCAACACAGAGTGACAGTAGTCGCGACTGCAGCTGTTGTGTCGAGCACTTTACTCTCTTTACCGGCGGCCGGGGTCTCTCTTTCCCCGGGCCTCCTGTGCTATCGCCGTTGTCGCCAGCACTTCTCTTGCTACGGAATTAACGTCGTCTACAAAACGTCCAATTATACTGAGTTGATTTTATTTCAATAGAGCGTGACTTCATCATATATATTATTTGATATGATATATATATTTGATAATATGTATATATATATATATATATATATCTGTATTCTTAGTTGTACATTCATCAACATAGGGGAGAAATGAAATGTCCTATCGGGGGGGGAATGTCCTAGGGTTCACCAGGGGGGGAAGTCCGGTGGGGGGGAGGGCAAATGTCCTACATTCGGCTATGGTTTAGGGGCGGATCTCCGATGAGTTGAGCGTCGATCTCTCCGTGCTGCTGTCGGACATTCTCCTCATTTTTGTCGGTGCCTTGTCCAAGTGTTTGCTCTCAACTTCGATAGCTTCAACTTCAACTGCAAGTGGCGGCGGACCGCGTGCGGCAGCGGCAGCAGTCGCCGGTGGCCTTCTCGTGATCTGGCCCGCCAATTTCGTGCCGCCGAGAGAGATATATATAATTCATTTGTATAGAGTATTCATTTGTATATATATATATATATATATAATTCATTTGTATAGAATTATATATATAATTCATTCGTATTCATTTATATATATATATATATATAATTCATTTGTATAGAGCCCAAAGAAAACGGAATCACTATTCAGGCGCTTCACGTATGCTTCGGGGCTCGAGCCCGCGTCCTCAGCCAGACCTTGACCGCTGCTCCAAACCATTCTCATCTCTTTCGTCGCGCGTCGCACCTCCTCCACCCCCATCAGCTCCTCCGACCCTCATCATCCTCATCCGTCGCACCTCCTCCTCCGCCCCCATCAGCTCGCGCGCGCGCGCAGCGGCGGACGCTGCGCGCCGAATGCGTCCGCCGCCGCCCGCCGCTCGAGGTCGAGGCCGCTAGCGCTCTCCGCACTCCTCAAGGCCACGCGGCAAGGTAACCCGAAGCCGGCCGGCGACCGGCCGTTCGTAACCTTGGGTGCTGTAACATTGGCTCGCGTCTCATTAGACGGCCGAAGCAGAACCGGGTGCCTGGCGGCAGCGGCGGCAGCAGCGGCCGCCGCCCGCTGCCGTCAGGGCCGACGCACTTCATCCGTCGCTCCCTTTTCCACCCGTATTTTCCACCCCTTCCCTCGCTCCTGCCATCCCCCTTCCCCGCCAGCCCGCCCGCCTCCGGTTTGCCTCAGCGATTTGGGGCAGAGAGTGAGGGGGCGGGGACAGAGCGAAGGCGGCATCTCTGTTGGCCAGCCGCGCGCGTGCGAGTCACGTTACCGTGCGGCCAATGGATGCTGAGCCAATGGATGCTCGGTGTCTCGCTCTGCGACGCGCGCTGCAGAGCGAGCGGATCGGCCAGCATCGATCGGACGCACGGCGAGCAGTCGCACGCTGCGGCGGCCGCGCCGCCGCCTCGTCGTCGTCGGACCGTCGGACATGGACCGGACGTCCGCCGCCGGTAAGCGAGCGAGCGAGCGGAAGCTGCGAGCCTGCGCGGAGGGCGGGGCGGCCGGGCCGCCGGACGTAAGGCTCGCTCGTGGCGAAAGCGAGCCCGGCCGAATGCTGCGCTCCGCGGCGTCGCCACTGGCCGCCTCCGCTCCGACGCCGCACGCGCGCCCGACGCTGCGGCGCCGCCGCGGGCGGGCCGCGGACCGCCGCCGCGCTCTCCGAACGGGGCAGCGGTTGCCGCGGTCGTCTGCTGCGCGCCTGCGCCGACGCGCAGGCGTTCGATCGTCAGCCGTCGTTTCGTTGTCGGCCGCTCGGTGAACAGCCCGTCCGGCAAGCGGCGAGCTGGCACGCGCTGCTGGGCGGCGTCCGGGGAGTGTGCGGCAGCAACAGCGGTTCGCACCCTCGCTGCGAGCCGCTCGGCGGCGGCGGCCGCCGAGCGATTAGCGTGAGCCAACGCCGTCTTGGCGGTTCCAGCTGTGGCGGCGGTCCTCCCCTCCCGCACATGAAAGCGTTCGGCTGATGGGGCGGCAAACGATCCAAACGATCCTCCCTCGCGACCTCACGACATCGGCCGTGCAAGAGCGGAAAGGGCGGGAGCTGGTCGATCGGGGCGCCGCCGCCGCAGCCGCAGCCGTAGGTAATCGATTTGACGAACTTTACCGTTTCGTGCGGGCGCAGGCGCGCTCGTGCGGCAGACGGCGGCCCGAGCGCTCGTGCGGAGCGCTCACTTTCGTTGCTCGTCGGCCTTGGGTCGGAAATGCGCACCGGACGCTCGCGTTCCCGATGTCACAATGCCCAATCGGGGCTCGCTCGGCCGAGTGTCCATTTCGCAGTTGCTGCGTGCAATGCTGTTAGCTCAGACCGTCGAGCCGAGCCTAAAAGGTCTTTGCCGGAATGTTAACTCCGAGGCCTGCTGCCCTTTGCCGACTGTCGCGCTTCCTCCTACGAAGCTTCCGCTCGACGGCGCCCGGAAGCGCTTGCGACTCGAGCCGCTGCAGCCGCTCGACCGAATGGCCGCTCGTCGCCGCGTCACCGGGTCGCCTGTTTGACGGATGAGGGTCACTGGATAATCGAACGGAATAGTCGCCGCTCGACGGCAGGATCGCCCGAGGACGCTGTTCGAGAACACGCGCGCGGCGCCGGAAGACCAAAGCCCTGGCGAGAAATCGACCTCCGGCTGGAGAGCGAAGCGAGCGACTGGCGCGAGCAGCAGACGGGTTCTCGGTGCGGGTATTTCTTTAATAACAACTCGATAAAGATGCGACGGGCTGGTTTAGCCCAGCGGTTAAGGGGCTCGCCTCAAACCTAGGTCGATGTGAATGCATATGCCGACCGAGGTCCCGGGCTCGAGCGCCGTGGCTCGAGCGCAGATGCAGCGAGCGCAGGGCGATCGAGCGTTTCTCGGCTTGAGAAAAATATTAGCTGATTTAGCAGCCTCGTTCGAACGGGGGCGGAAGAGAACCATGACGGCTTTCATCGCCGCTTGCAGTCGGCAACAGAAGAATCGCCCATTGCAGTATTCGAGCCCACGGCATTGGCCGGCGAGTGCCTCACCTGCTTGCCTACCGCCGCTTAGCGTTCGCTGTCCTGCATCTCGTCCAGCCGACGCACGGCAGTAGGATTGGCAATTGAATCTCTCGACTTGCCAAGAAAGATCGATTCTTCGTACTCGCTCTCACCTGCTTTCCCTCAAGAGCTCGCCGCGCTAGCCAGTTGACCCATCCGCGCGCTCGCGGCAGCGAGCTCAGTGCGCCGTAGCCGGTGCGAGCAAAGACCTCGACCTCAGCCTCGAGTCGCTGGGAAGGGATCTGACTGCGGCGGCGTGGGAATAGTGGGCGAACTGTCGAATGTGTTCAAGTCCGACGGGCGGAACTCGTAGTGCCCGGGTCTACCCGGCGCTGCGGCTCGGCTGTCCTGCGTCTAAAGCGCTGCCAACACTGCGAGCCTGCGAGCCGCGGTAGCCCGCAAACTTGCGTCCGATGTCGTCGGAGCACGGAGCAGAGCGACCGGAGCAGAGCGATCGGCTCCTCAGATCGCCGGAAGTGGAAGCGGGTCAGGGGTGGGGCGAGACGGAGCAGCGTGGCGCTCGCGACGATTCCGGCCAGACTCGCAGACGCGCTCGCGCGCGAGGTGCCGCCAAGAGAGGCTCCGCGCGCCGCGTGACCGTCGTGGTCTGCGCTCGTCGGTCGCTCAGTGCTCGCGCGCGTCGCCGAACCGAGCGCGTCCCGCACCGAACCGAGCCGCGCCGGCCGCGTCTTCAGCCTCGGGCGGCGGCGCTGCGGCGGCGTCGTCGGCCGAGGCGTGCGATCTGAGCGACCGACGCGCGCACGCGTCGTGCAGCGCCGAGCGGCGACCTCTGCACGCGGCGCTCCGCTCCGCCTGATGAGCGAGCGATGCGCAGCGTCGGTCGGTCGGTCGGTCGGTGAGCAGGCGGGAGGCTCGCCGACTCCGCCGCCGCGGCGGTGCGCACTGACGCGCGACGTCGACTACGCTGTCCTGACAGCGAGATCGATTGCGCCGCACCATTCGATTATGCCGCCAAAACCTAGACGGCTCGATGGCGGCGGCGGCGGCGGCGGCGGCGGCGGCGGCGGCGGCGGCGGCGGCTTCGGAGTCAGCGGCATCAGCGGTGGCGACGTCGCAGCGGTTCATCTTTTCTCTCGCTTTTTCGCGTCCCGCCGCCGCCGCCGCTGAGCTCGCTTTGCGGCTCTGTCGGCGCGCGCTTGGGCGCACGCGCGGCAAACCTCCGTCGCGGCCGCCTTGCCCGAATTGTCCCTCAACAGTGAGATCGACGAGCGCTGCATTCCTCGCGAGCGGAAGTGTTCCCAATGAACGAACCAGCGTTCGAACAGACGTGAAGGAGTGAACTTGACAGGGAAATCGCATTGAAACAAGCGAGTCACCCTCGGCTTCCACTTGCGTGTCAGTCTCGCGCTCGTTAGGTAGCAGAAATGGTAAAGTATGCCTCCCGCCATAGAGAAGCGTCTGTCTTCCGATGGAAAAATGTAATGCATTTCCGTCTGTAACTCAAGAAAAGCCACGTAGACCCGGTGTGGGTGTTACGTAGGAGAGCTTTCTATAGCGCCCCCAAAGACTAGGCGGTTTTCGGTACGCTTGCTTTAGCCGACGGACTTAATCTCACAAAATACAGAGAAAGTGAAAAGCATAGCCGAGTCAGCAGGGGTAGAGTCAAGGAAGCGAGTACACCGAAAGTAGCCGCTCAGGACAGTTGGAAAGGATGAAATATAGTCGGCAGCATGAGACTATATGTCGTCGCGAAAGGAATGGTGGAGGCGAGTTAAGCAGCCTACGACCAGCAAGGGCGCTCAGCCTTCGCCAACGCTCCGGCCGCTTTCACCCTCGTTCGCGCTAACCGCACCCGGCAGCCATTTGATTGACGGACGCTCGAGCGTCGGCGCCTACTTCCGGCGCGGGCTGCGCGCGCCCGCGCAGCCCGCGCCGGCTGCAGCCATCCGTCCGCCGGCCGGACCGGTCGTCTGCAGACGCAGCTCAGGCCGAGCGCTAATGAGCGCCGGGTGTTCAGAGGGATCAGAAAGCCAGCTGACTAGGCGCCGCTGCCAAGGTCAGTTCAATAGCGCATTCGGCGGTTGCAGTTAGCCGATATTATATGAAGCTCAGGCGGCGAGCGCGCGAGCGAGCGCTCGCTCGCTCCTCCGTCCTTTGCCAAACGTAGGGCGGCTCTCGCGAGCTAGCGAGCGCCGCTCCTGGATTAAGGGGCGGCGCCCCTGGAGTCGCGCCCGCCGCCGACTCGCTCGGTGACGTCCGTGCTCGCACGCCGTTGCTCGTCGTGCTGGCCATAGTGCGCCGACCGAGCGCGTTCGCGCGCGAACGCATTTGATTCTACGTAAATTTGTATCCGACGTAAATTCGTGCAAGAACTTTGCTGGCTGGGTTAAGCGTTATGATGTACGCGCTCGTTCGAAGAAGAGTCAATTGTAACGCGCCGACAGAGAGACGCCACCGCATCGCACTGCCGAGGGGGCGGGGCCAGCGTGTTATCCCGAATCGCCGTCTCGGCCAGTATAAACTTGCAACGGCTGCAAGCAAGCGCAAATCTACGGTGCGCTGAGAGAAGAGCGAGCAAAGTAAATGCATCGGAGACGATCTCCGATCGGTAATCGGTTGCCGATGTTTGTCTGTCAGTCTGTCTGGGAGCTCTGTGCTCGATGCATTCAATTAATCGCGCATCGATTCTAGGCCCGGAGAGCCTCTCGCCGCAGCGATCGGCGTTGGCGATCGATCAAATCAAGACGCCGATGGCGTCTTGATCAAACGATTGGCTTACTTGTGTTGCCGCATGAGGAAACATAACTCTGCCGCCTGCGAGAGCGCTGGGCGGCGGAGACCCTGCGAGCCGGCTCAGAGCAGGCTCCGAGCAGGCTCCGAGCAGGCTCCAAGCAGGCTCAGAGCAGGCTCTCCGACTGCCTAAGCAGCCGCAGGCTCTCGAGTGGTGCAGGGGCGCACAATGGCTCTCGGTGAATAACTCGGCAGTCCGACACAAATCACAAATGCGTTGGCAGCATCGGTGGGAGACATCCGTCTACCGCAAACTGCCGCCAGCTGTCAGGCGAGCTCGGAACGGACAATGGTTCCACAGTGCAAATATGATTCGTGCATGAAATACGAGCGCTGCAGAAAGAGTGCAGAGGGAGACGTGGCGAGATCCCTCGACGCCGGCAGCCGTCGGAGTGATTTTCTCATGATAAAGTGCTCGGTGTTGGATCCAGCAGACTTGTTGCTCGGTCGCGCCACCCAGCTTGACGACATGTTGTAGGGAGGGCTGTCAAAGGGAGATGTTTACTCTCTTGCCGGCGTGCCCGTTGACCCCCGAAAGGCCTTTCCTTCAGATTCCGTTAGGACAGAAAAGAAATTGAAGCATCCTTTTTTTAGTGCATCTGTTTTAAACGTTTCCGAACTGTACGAGAGAATGACGCTGGGAACGCCCGCAGCAGCAGCAGCAGCAGCGGCGGCAGCAGTAGCTCGGCGCTGTGGCTGCCGCCTGGCGCTCCGAGAAGAGAGAGCACTCTGAAAAAGAGCACCTTCTAAGAGGAGAGGGCAGTCTCTCCGAGAGCGCGCTGAGTGGCGCCAAGCGACTCTTGTATGCGCTCGCGTTCATTCGGACGCCGTTGGGAAGAATTCGCGAATCCTTGCCAGCGAAGCGTCGTACGTGAACGAAAGTAAATAATAATAATGCACTTGATAAAGGGCCCTCAGAGAACTTAATCTCTTTCTAGGCGCTTTACATCTGCTTCAAAGGGAAATGCAATTGAATGGTAAGTAAAATCATGCTTGGAAAAAATGAATAACATGGTTAGGGGTGGCATGCACAGGGTCGGCATGCAAATGTGGTTAGTGGCAGCATGCACAGTGTCAGCACGCATAAGCACGTGAAGGACGAATCGCAGGGACCCGCTAAATGCTGTCCTAAATAGGCGTGTTAATTAAAGTGAGTTGCTTAGCCGGTCGCGCCCTCGCGTCGAGGCTGCTCGGCGCTATCAGCTGCCGAGCAGCCTCGACGCAGCGCCGAGCAGCAGCGCCCCGCGCGCATTCTCTCCTCGCCGTCCCGCCGCCACTTTCCTGCTGCCAAGGCGGGCAGAGACGCTCCCAGGCCCGCGCGGCCGCCGCCTGCGGCCGCCCTCTGCGAAGCCGGAGCGTCTCGCGCTAGCCGCGCCGGCTTGGCGGCGCGAGTGTACCCAGAAGGACAGGCGACCAAAGGGTTCCAAGAAGGACAGGCGATATCTGCTGAAGAGCCGTCTCCGCCCGCTCCGCCACGTGGAGCTGAGGAGCGCGTGGCGGAGCGGGAATATGGAAAAGGCGGCGTCCTGGCTCGCCGCGTCGCTTGCGGCACCTCCTACCCACCTGGGCGCACGCGGCGAGCGCAGCAGCCGCCTGGGAGCGCGCGCGGGAGCGCCAGTCTATAAATACAGCGCTCCGCGCAATCGCTCGCTCACGGTGCGGCAGTGTGCTGGGATACATTGCCCTCAGCGTACGCGGTAGCGGCAGGCGTGCTAGCGCAATCTGCGGGCAATTTCCCCAGGCGCGGCGTGTACGCCGAGGTGATTGAACGCGGCGCTGTCGTCTCGACCGAGAGCGGCAGGCGGTCGCTCGCTCACCGGTGCCGCTGCGCCGCGCCGCTGCGCCGCACCGGACTGCAGAGCCGCTTCGCTAGTAGAGGAGACGGCCACCGCCGCCGGGCAAGCAGGAGCAGGAAAGACAATCCGGCGCTCTGCTTTCTAAGCTCCATAAGTTGGCGCCCGCAGATGACCTTGGTCGGCTCATTCGCACGCGCACGCGGGGCTCGTAACCCTCGAACACCGAACGAAACCCGTAACCTCGACGCGCGGCGAGTCGATAGGGCTCATCGCTTACACGCCGCGGGACTGGGGGGCGGGGGCTCGCAGCGTTCGCTCGCCGGGGGGGGGGCTCGAAACGGGCTCGCGGCGGCAGCGGCTCTTAGCTGGCCGCCGCCGCCGCCGGCAGATGGCGCCAAGCCGCTCACCGAGGCGCGAGTCTCTGAGCCTCGCGGGCGTTCAATTCGTCGGCGCAGCGGCGCGCTGGCGCGTGCCGCTGCAACATTAGGGGCGCGCGGCGTACGATTAAATGTCGCGAGAATGCCTAAAAAAGAACGCATCCCGCGCGTTCTCAACCCGCGCGCCCCTCCCTCCCCCCGCCCGCTGCAGCAGCTGCTGCTACCGCTGCTGCTGCTACCGCTGCCTCTGATGCTGCTGCTGCTACCGCTGCCTCTGACGCTGCTGCTGCTACCTCTGTCTCTCTGCTGTTGTTGCTGCTGCCTCTCCTACACTGCTACTGCAGCTTCCTCCATTGCTGCTGCAGCTGCTACCTCCCCTTCACTGCAGCTGCTACCTCTGCTGCGGCGATGGCGCGTATCGGAGCAGCTGCCTCGTACCGACGAGACGCCGGGCAGCAGCTGCCTCGTGGCCGCCGGAGTGAACCGCTGCCGCCGCGAGGCGATCGTCTCGGAGCCTGCGTCACGTCCGTTTGCGAGCGCTCGCTCTCGCTGCGAGACTCGCTCGACGGCGATGCAGCGCGCGGCCGCGCGACGGCGATGAAACGGAAGCGCGAGAAGCCAGCCCCCCCCCCCGCGCCGCTCCGCGCCGCCCTACCCCTCCCCCGCCTGTTCACCGCTAGGTCGCGCTCCGGTCGCGAGAGCCGAGGGCGCGGCCTAGCCGGTCTTCGAGTTCATAGTCTAACGGATCTACATCAAAGTCTAACGGATCTACATCAAAGTCTAACGGATCTACATCAAAGTCTAACGGATCTACATCAAAGTCTAACGGATCTACATCAAAGTCTAACAGATGTACAAGTCTTGGCGAGGAATTTGCCGCTTCGCGCGGGCCATCGTCGAGCTCGACTCGTCGGCTCGTTAGCAGCAGACGAAGGACCGACCGGCTTCCCTCGGCCGCGCACGCGATCGAAGAAGCGGCCGCTCGCGGCGCCAGCGGTGCGCATTAATGGACGAGTCCGGCAAAACGCGACCTGTGCGCGGCGGCGCAATTCTGCCGCCATTGTTCGCCAGTTAGTGGCTACTGCAGGCAGGCGGCATTGAACGTACGGTTGCTGCATCGCTAGGTAAATTGACGTGCCTTCTCTCCCGACCCCTCTCGCCGGCGCAGCATTTTGAAGGCGCGGCCGCCGAGCACGGCCGGCTCAGCCGGCTCGACCGGACGGCCACAGCCGTGGCGGCGCGCCAGCTCTACTGACCCCTAACCCCCACCGCCTGACCCCCTGACGGCGGACCGCGGCGCGGGTCGCGCCGAGCTCGCTCTCCGTCAGCCCTTGGCGAGAGGGAGAGTGAGAGTCGGCGAGCGATGGCGGCGACGAATCTCGGCCGAGGGATTTTACCGCGAGCGACAGCGAGTCTAGCTTCTAGCTCTGACCTCAGTTAGACTGAAAGCGAACGATCGGAAGTCAATTCATCGCGGCTTCCGGCGCTTCAGGCTTGCTACGATCCGCTCCCAGTGTTTTCTTTTCTTTGAACTTCCGGGGGTACTCGTCATCATTATAAAAAATTTCATTATAACCAATCATGTAACCCAACGTGTAACCCCTAACCATGTTATTCATTTTGTTTGTTTTTCAAGCATGATTTTACTTACTATTCTATTGCGTATCACTTTGCAGCAAATGTAAAGCGCCTAGAAAGAGATTAAGTTCTCTGGGGGCGCTTTATCAAGTGCAATATTATTATTATTATTATTAATCATTCAGTCATCGGACGCCAGTGGGCGGGATATGCAGATAATGAATGCACAGGCCTCCGGGTGATGGCCTACACAGGCACCACGAACAGGTGACCAGCGGGTGATGACCTGCCCCTTCCTCCGCATGCCCCTTCGTCCGGCCAAGTCCGGTACAACCCCGTCGACTTCTTCGTTCGGGCTCTTGCTACGGACGACTAACATGGCGGAATAGCATGGCGGAAGAGACCGTGCCTGGGCTGTGGGCGGTGGCGCGGACACGTTTGAGCTTTCAGGATGTAATGTAATGTATTGTAATGTATCTCCGTCTGTAGCTCCACAAAGTCATAAACACCATGTGGGTGTTACGCAGGAGAGTTTTGTATAGCCCACTCACAGCCTAAGCGGCTTTCGGTAGCCAACAGACTTCGTCTCGCGCAACAAAGAGAAAGTGGGAAGCATAGCAGAGTCAGGAGAGCAGTTGAGGTAGTGAGTAGCATAGAAGTAGCAGCTCAGGACCGCTAAAAAGGATGTGCCATAGTTGGCAGTAGGAGAGTAGTTGTCGTTGCGTAAGAATTGGGGAAGCGAGTTCCACAGTCTAGGACCTGCAGAGCTAAAGCTTCTGTCGCCAACTGTCTTTAAGTGCAGGAATGGGACAGCTAATTTATTGTCCACACAGGACCTTAGGGCACGAACAGGCTGAAACTGGTGCAGCAGTTCAGCCTGTTGGCTTTGGCAGAGCTGGCGGCCGCCGGTGGCACAGAAGCGCTTAGATCTGTCGGATCTAAAATAAATAAAAATGGATACCAGCTAATTAAATAGCCTCTTTTTGAGGCGAAAGAACCTTTAAGGCCATCGCCCCCGCCGCTTGCAGCGGCAATAAAAGGATCGCCCCCCGCAGGATTCGAACCCTCGACCTCGGTCGATCCCCGAGGTCGTGAAAAGCGTCCGCCTTACCTAGTATTTCTCGGGTCTCGGCTTTGTTGGCTCCGCTGTATCGGACGCTCGTCGTCGCAAAGCTGCTTCACTGCCGACGAGCTGCCGGTCAATGAGCACGGCCAGCCAACGGAAACGTCCCGGATATGCCGCATGTGCCACGCCCCGCCCCGCGACGGGCTCGAGCTGCCGGCGCTGCTGCTCTGACTTTGGCATAGCTCTGATGGTTCTCCTACGTCACAAGACGACAGGCTATTAAAGCGGAGGGACGTTGGGAATCAGCAGCCGAGCATTTCAAGAGACCCCCTCACCAGATAGAAGCGCGTCTGCAGACGGATTTGCTGCGGTCTGGCGAGGAGGGTTCGCGTCCCTCCGGCAATAATAATAATAATAATAATAATAATGATAATGCACTTGATAAAGCGCCCTCAGAGAACTCAATCTCTCTCTAGGCGCTTTACATTTGCTGCAAGGGGAAATGCAATTGAATGGTGAGTAATATCATGCTTGATAAACAAACAAAATGAATAACATGGTTAGGGGTGACACGATTGCATATAAGATGCTTGTGTGGTGTGAAGGTGCGCTAGCATACAGTGAGCTTTCAGTAATAGCATACTTTTAATAAGTAATAGAGCTTTTCTTGCTTTGTCCATCGCACTTGCGCTCGCCTGTCCGACTCTTTGTCTGTCCGACTCTTTGTCTGTCCGACTCTTTGTCTGTCCGACTCTTTGCCTGTCCGACTCTTTGTCTGTCCGACTCTTTGCCTGTCCGACTCTTTGCCTGTCCGACTCTTTGCCTGTCCGACTCTTTTTCAGCCTGACTCTTTGCCTGTCCGACGGCTTGCTATCGGACTTGCGGTTTGCATTCGTCGCTGCGGGAAGTAGCGCAGCGCCGGCAGCTGCAACTAACGCCGGCGTAGCGCGGCCACGGCCCGAGCTCCGCCGGCGGACCGCCTGCGTAGCTCGGGCGGCTACGTTTGCGTGCGCTTCTCTGCCTGCCGACACTCGCTCTCCAGAGCCGTCCGCCGACGAGCGCTGGACGCAGCGTCCGTAAATGGCGCTCGCCGCCATTTTCTCCTCCGTTTCAGTTCTGAAGCCCGAGGAGCAAAGTCAAGCAGCGACCAGCGCGGGTAAGGTTGCCTGAGCGTCCCAGTCCCAGCGTGCAACTGCAGCGTCCTCTGTTGCCGAAGCCGCCGCTTTCCCGTCCTGCTTCAGACTTCTCTGACAGAGACGATGATAATAATGTTAGTAAGAATACACAATTTTTTTGCGTAGCGCCACGAGAAATGAAATCTCTATCCTGGAGCTTTCAAACTTGCCGCTAGATAAGATAGATGATCGCGATTTAATAACCAACCAGTTACGCGCAGACAAGCAGGCAAAACACGCGTGTGTCGAGCTTAAGCAAGAATACAAAAAGCGCTAAGCAAGAAAACGCCCGAATCGATGGATAGGCGACGCAGATCGCTCGGGCGCGCTGGCTAGGAGTAGGACTTCCGGCTAGTGACGAGCAATGAATTGTGCGCCCAGGTAAGTGCAGTGCCCAGCGCACTCATTTTTCTTCCTGCGCCCACGGCGCGCAGAAAGAAAAAGGAATGCGCTGGCGCTCGAGGGAAAGCTGAGCGCTGAACAAACTTCAGCTGAGTCTCGACAGCAAAGTCAATGCAGGCAGGCAGCGGCGGAAGCCGAAAGCGAGTTACGGACTTCCGTTGCCTGCGAAACGAAGGAGCGATTGTCGGAATTACTGGAGATTATACGCGATTATCGGATTGGATATATATAATTACCAGATTAGTTATACATAATATATAATTATCGGCTATTATCGGAGAAAAACGACGTCAATTTACTGTCTGGTATATAATTCATTTTAAAATATAATTCATTTATATAGCGCCCCAAGAGAACCTTATCTCTATTCAGGCGCGTCACATATGCCTCGGGGCTCGAGCCCACGACCTCGGTCAGATCTTGGTCGTAGTATAGCGAGAAGGCTATAGCAGCCGAGGAACGTGCGAGTCGTGCCTCTAGGGCACACTGGTGGAGAACGATGGTGAATGCAAAAAGATGGATGCAAGACTCGTTGGAGCGAGCGATTCGGTCGTATGAACAGGCTCGCGCGAGTGAAGCGACCTGCAAACTGCGGACTGAGGATCTTGAAATCGATTCGATGCCTGGTTGGGAGTACGCGAACTGCAGGCAAAGGATCTTGTAATCGAAACGATGGCGACCTTCTCGCGCCATATTTGGATCGAAAGGTGACGCACATCTTATGTCTAAGTTTGGCGAGTGCTAGCTCCTATCGGTGGCGGAGGAGTGGCGCTTATGACCGTACGATCTCCGGTTTCATACTGTTTTTTGTAAAAACTAGGGATCGAGTCAATTTTTGACTCTTCGATCTGGACTTCGCTTAAGATTCACTTAATTCTATGTGGGGGATGCCCTATAGCCACACCCTGTTAACCTCAAGGTCGTGTAACTCGGACGCACCAAGGCTGACTCGAGCAGTGAGTGCGGTAAGAGGCCCTAGTGGGTCCGGGCTGCGGTTAATCGTCGCGCCGAGTCATTGCAAAGTTTGGCTTCGAAATTAGACGACGGCAAAGGAAAGCGCGAGCGCGAAAATGCGACCTTGACTTGACCTTGGCTGAGATGAAAGCCGATGCGTCTTACGCGTCGCACGAGTTGGGGCGGCTTACGCGAGCGTTAGCGCTCGGTGAGTTGAGTTGAGCGAATGGCGGACGGCATGCCCTCGACGCCGCAGCCGCCGCCGACCTGGCGAAATTAGCAATTAAGAGATCCCGCTCTCCGCGCGCGCGGGCGGAAGTCTGCCGTCGGGATCGCGCGTCAGCAGGAGCGCTAATAGAACGTTTGGGTGCAGTCTGAGTGCAGTCCGCTGCGCAACGCTCCGCCGCGGCGCTGGCGCAGCGCTTCGTCGTTGAGCGTACGCGTTGGCGTCGGCTCGCTCGACCGGATCTTTTAACGACTCTCGAGTGCGTCAGCGCCGCCGTAGTGGCTTGTAGAGCGACGCCGCGCACGCGCTGGATAGCTAGTCGCTCCGACGCGCGGCGCAAACGCAGCTCAGACGCGTGCGTACCTGTCGGCGCATATGAATGCCTACGTTTGCCGCCGTCGCAACTTGTTCAGTGCAGAGAACGAGTGGTGTTTTGGGCGATTAGGATTTGGCCGCTGAGTGCTCGGCTTATTTTTCTTTTTATTTATTTTATTTTTCTTATTATTATCTTTGTTATTTTGCTTACGTCAAGCCGCGCAGTTCTCACTTTGACGCTGCATTTACAGCTTGTCGCGATAGTCGATTGAGGGTCAAGGAAAACGCGAGCGACCTCGCACGCGAGCGAGCGTCGGTCGAAGAAGAGCCGGGTGCTCGATGCGCTCACGCAGCAGTTGGCGCTCCGTCCGAGCGGCCGAAGAAGTGCGCATGCGCGCACCCTCAGGCCATCGCCGACCGTTTCTGCGATCGTCGGTTCGTCCTTCCGACGCTCGCCGTGGGTCAGAGGCTTAGGGTTAGCGATCACACGCTTAGGGTGAAAGGGTACGGATCAGTGAGCCGCCGCTCCGGCGACTGCCTCCGCGGCGAGCGCGCGCCAATGCCCGCTCTGCGTTCGTCGTCTGAGCACGTTGCCCGCGGTCGTCGTCGTGAAGCGAAAGGTTGCTGGAACGTGACTCCGTCTGACTGCAGAGGAGGCGGGCAGCGGCCGCTTATTTAAGTCGCGCGCCACGGCCGCCGACGGAGCCTCTCGTCGCGCGCGTCAACTTTCGCTCGCCGACGATCGCCGCAAATCGGCCGCGCGTCTGCAGGGAGCTTGTGGCTCCGCTTGCAGCAGTCGTAATGTCGGCTGGGGGGGGGCGGAACCACGTGACGGCGATGACACGCCCACACTTGTGGCTACGCTTGCGTCCGCAGTGCGCCTCTCCGCTCTCGGAGCTCGGAGCTCGGAACCATTAATGAAGTCAAATAAAATAAAATACGAGCTGATTTAGCAGCCTCGTTTGCATTTCGGCTCGATAGCCTTAACGGCAATCGCCACCCCTTGCAGCTGGCGAGCAAGGATCGCCTGCTGAAGGATTAGAAGCCACGTCCTCGGTCTTGTAGAGCGAGCGCCTTACCTCACGGGCTATCTCTGCCCTTGGCCGAGTTGAGTCTGACTCATGCTCAGGCACGGTCATGTTCTTTGCGAGGGTGCCAAGGTCGAGAGCACTCTGAGTGCATGTGTGTGTGTGTGTGTGTGTGTGTGTGTGTGTGTGTGTGTGTGTGTGTGTGTGTGTGTGTGTGTGTGTGTGTGTGTGTGTGTGTGTGTGTGTGTGTGTGTGTGTGTGTGTGTGTGTGTGTGTGTGTGTGTGTGTGATCTTTACTGTACCCCACTCGTACCATTATCTGCTACCATTACCTTACTCGGACCGTCGCCTGCGAACGTGACCTTTACCTAGCTCGAACCGTTGCCTGTCCCTTCATTTATCGTGACAGTGAGGGTTTTTCGGAGTGACCTCGTGACGGTTTTTTGGCGGTCGGACGGGAGGACGCTCAGAGCTCTCAGCTCGTACCGTCGACGCTTCAAGGATCACTACCGCTTCAACTTCATGTCCAAAAACGTAGCCGTGGCTAAGTCCGATGAAGCTTGCGTGCGAATGAGCACTGTTTGTTGTATGCCGACGGCCCCGCGCCGCGGCCGCGATTACGATCGAGCCGGCGGCGATCGATGCTGCAGCCAGCTTGAAAAGACCAACTGCTATAATTGGCAATGATTCCTCTTCTTCTCGGTCTCCTCCGAGAGTCGTAAGCCTTCGGCGGTCGTCTGCAGCCAGCCATGAACGAGTCTTTTCCAGATGCTGCCACATATAGAAAAAAAGATGTCGGCCGCGCGCGTGCTTGGGAGATTGATAATGCGCACGAGCTCGCGAATACTTTGGCAGCCGCGGCGATCGAGACCCTCGAGAGCCTCGGCTGCGCTCGCTGGCTGCGACCGTCGATCCGAACTTGAGCTTCGCGCGGGCGCTCGTTCCGCTCGGTTGCGCTTCCGGCGCGCGCACGAGCATCCTCGGGTGAGCGTACGCCGGCGTAGGTCGAGCTGGACGCGCGACGGCGCTCGACGCAGCTCGATCGACGCAGCGCGTCGCAACCGGCTGGCGCGGGGCGACGCTAGCCGGAAGGAGTGCGTCCGACCTTGAGCTGGCCTTCGAAAAACGATCTTTGCGGAGCGACGTGCAGTTTTGCAGTCGCACAAGCGTAGCGGCTCTCTCTCTCTCTCTCTCTCTCTCTCTCTCTCTCTCTCTCTCTCTCTCTCTCTCTCTCTCTCAGGCGTCCCGAAAAGTAGAGGCCTGAGCGGCTCCTAGATCGTTTTAGCCTGCCGCCGGCTTGCTCTGCCTGGCGGGCGGTGAGTGATGGTGGCACGCGAAGGCCGCTGCGACGATAACCCGATTTATCACGAGGGGGGAATTCGCAGGGGGGAGGCGAGTTGCAGGGGGTGGAGGCGAGTCGCAGGGCAAACCGGAGCTTTGGGGGGGCGGGGCTAGCGAGGCACGCCGGCGGCTTTCGCGGGCAAGCGCATCGCCGCTCCGCGGGGCTACTCGCGAGCTCCATCGAAATAGGCGAGGCATTCGCCGCTGCTAAACGTAGCATTTTACGACGCTCGCGCCGCAAGGCTAGAGTCCGTCCGACCTTTGCGGCGATAAAAGAAAAGCAGCAGGCCGCGGCGCAGCAGCCTGCGGCCGCTAACGCGCGAGCGAATTGGCAAATGCAAATGAGGCTGCGTCCATCGAAGCCGTGCGGCGCATTCTTCGCGCAGAGCAGCGCGTCTGCGACGTCCGCGCCCTTTACGAAGCGCCGGAAGCTGACGCGCGAGCGGGGCGCCCCGCACGCTCGCGCGTCATTCTCGAGCCGCCGGCGCCGGCGCGACCCAACTGGCGCCGGCGGCAAGATGCGGCGAGTGCTCGCCGAAAGCGCGAAATCGGCGCGTGTTCGGCGAGCGGGATCGTAGCATCCGCGACGATGCGCGCTCCCCGCTAATCCGCTCGCGCGAAGCTTCTTCCGCTTCCGGCCAGTGGGACTCTGGACTACGCCGGAGCCTCGCGAATTGGTCGAAGCCAGAAATTAAAAGAATCCAGGCGGAGCTCATTTTTAAGGCGCAAAACAACGCTTCCCGAGCGAGAGCGCTGCCCTCGCCGACGCAGCAGCGAAGCCAGTCCCCGCACAGCGAGGCGCCGGCGGCGTCCGTTGCTAAGCAGAAGCGGCTACTGCAGCCGAGGTTAAGATCGGGCCTCAGCAGCAGTGGCTACTGCGCGCGCGCGCGAGCGAACATCAGCCGCGTCGCGCTGCACATCGTAGTCGGTCGGCCATGTTTTAGCGGCGGCGGCGGCGGAGGCGTCGTCGGACCAGCCGATGCCCTACATCGGCCTCGCTATCGGCCTCGGCACGTGTCTGCTCCTGCTGGCGCTCAGCGTCGGCGCCGTGTTTCTGCTGAGCCTGAGGCGACGCGGCGGCAAGCGACCGCCGCAGTGGCGCACCGGCTCGTCGTCGTCGTCATCGATGACGAAGTCGTCGACCAGATCGAGCGCACGCGGCGGCGGCAAGGCGCAGTCGCAGACGCAGAGGAGCGGAGCGCAAGACGTGAACGTGCTGCCTCTGATGGGCCACTTTCAGGGCATCCTCTAAGCGACGCTCTGCGTCGCAGCCGCAGCCGCTCTGCGTCGCCGCCGCAGCCACTATTGGTCGGACCGACGCTGCCGACGCCGCCGACGGCGGCGGCGGCGGCAGCGCATTAGCCGCGCACGCCGACCCTTCCGACATCGCCAGCGTCTTCGTGCGTCGTCGCGCTCATTCGAGACGTTAACGCGTGCAGCGACGGCGGCGGAAAAAGATGTTGTGCCAACCGGCTAGCGCCGACAATTGCTCACTTGTTACGTAGAGGTTCGCTATTGTAATGTGCGAAACTAGTTTTTGTTTCGATTGGACGGTCGAATTCGGCGTGCTGCTTCGTCGGTGATTCGCGGAGACCGTCGATGGGAGAGGCAGAGGCGAAGGGCTTGAATTGAAGCGAAGGCGAAGGGCAGCACGGTGCGATTGAATGACGTCTGCTGCTACTCTGAGGGGCGGGGCGCTTGTCGTCTGCTGCTACTCTGCAGGGGGCGGGGCGCTTGTCGTCGCCGCCGCCTGCCGGGACGGATCGAGTGCTCGTGAGAAAATGCCGTTTCGCGCGCGTAGAAATGTGAACTGAGACCGCTGTGTACTCTCTAGCGAAGCAGGCAGCACTCCGCTTAGCAATGGAGTGAGAAAGCGAGCGAGCAAAAGATGGCGATCACTTAGCGATGATAATTCTGCAGCGATGGCATCGGCTGGCAGCCGTTGACCGTTGACCTCGGTCTGCGTTTTATAGAGACCGACGCCTTTGTAGCGGCTCGTTCGTCTCACGAGAGATCACGCCGGTGATCACGTGACTGCCGAGATACAGCTGCCCTTTTAATATGTACATTTTTTAATGTCTAAATGGCGCAATTATTGCGTCAGATCGTGGAGTTCTGTCTCGCGACTGCCGTGAAGCTGTAGGCCAAGAAATTGAGTGACTGCAGGGAAATCTTGGCGGATTCAATGGTAGTTGGAACCGTGTCACCTCTTATGAATATAAATTTGCTTCCCTTTTGTCGGTTTATTGACTATTCTAAACTACAGATCGCAAGCAATTTTCAGTGATGTATGCAACGTGTGAGAGAGCGATTGAGAGACTTAGAAAGACAGAAAGGTAGAGACACCGACATGAGAGAGAGAGAGTGAGTGAGAGAGAGAGAGAGAGAGAGAGAGAGAGAGAGAGAGAGAGATAGAGAGAGACAGCGAAACAGAGAGATTGCGAAATCTAGGAGTCATATTCCGAAGCGACCTCTCGTTACATGACCATATCAGCTCCACAGTCAAATCAGCCTATTTTCAGCTTCACAACATTGCTAAAATTAGGGCTTGTTGAAGTAAGGATACCACGTCCAAGTTGGTCCATGCATTCGTGACATCCCGTCTCGACTTCTGCAACTTCCTGCTTTCTGGCTTACCGGCATGTGCCATCAGGCAATTACAGCTGGTGCATAACTCCGCAGCTAGGCTTGTCTGTTGTGAGCGTCGCAGTTGCCACATCCAACCACTTCTCGCCGACCTGCACTGGCTACCAGTCAAGCAACGGATCGACTTCAAGGATTTGTCGCTCACTTAGGTCACTTCATTCTTTGGCTCAAGCCTATCTCTCAGATCTACTGCCCCACTAGGCCAAACATCGTACCAACTGCCTTTCGGTATCCAACAGTTTACCGATACCTCGTACAAACCTCAAATTCTTTGGAGACCGTGCACATTTTGTTTGTATGCTCTTAAAGTCTGGAACTCCCTTCCGACCTGCGTCAGAACATCCCCTGACCTGACCACATTAAAAAAGAACTTTAAAACACGCCTATTTAGGACAGCATTTAGTGGGTCCCTGTGATTCGTCCTTGATGCACTTATGCGTGCTGACACTGTGCATGCTGCCACTAACCACATTTGCATGCTGACCCTGTGCATGTCACCCCTAACCATGTTATTCATTTTGTTTGTTTATCAAGCATGATATTACTCACCACTCAATTGCATTTCCCTTTGCAGCAAATGTAAAGCGCCTAGAGAGAGATTGAGTCCTTTGAGGGTGCTTTATCAAGTGCATAATAATAATAATAATAATTATTATTATTATAGAGATACAGAGAGACAGAGAGAGAGAGAGAGAGAAAGAGACAGACAGAGACAATGAGAACGAGAGTGACAGAGAGATAGAAATATAGAGAGACAGAGGGAGAGAGACAGACAGTGAAAGACAGGGACAGAGACAAAGAGAATGAGAAAGAGAGACAGAGACAGAGAGATAGAGATACAGAGAGACAGAGGAAGAGAGAGACAGAGAGAGACAGCGAGAGTGAGAGAGAGAGACAAAGAGACAGACATTTACGGAGACATAGACAGAGACAACGAGAGAGAGAGAGAGAGAGAGAGAGAGTGAGAGAGAGAGAGACAAAGAGACAGACATTTACGGAGACATAGACAGAGAGAACGAGAGAGAGACAACGAGAGAGAGAGAGAGAGTGAGAGAGAGAGACAAAGAGACAGACATTTACGGAGACATAGACAGAGAGAACGAGAGAGAGAGACAACGAGAGAGAGAGAGAGAGAGAGAGAGAGAGAGAGAGAGAGAGAGACAAAGAGACAGACATTTACGGAGACATAGACAGAGAGAACGAGAGAGAGACAACGAGAGAGAGAGAGAGAGAGTGAGAGAGAGAGACAAAGAGACAGACATTTACGGAGACATAGACAGAGAGAACGAGAGAGAGAGACAACGAGAGAGAGAGAGAGAGAGAGAGAGAGAGAGAGAGAGAGAGAGAGAGAGAGAGAGAGAGAGACAAAGAGACAGACATTTATGGAGACATAGACAGAGAGAACGAGAGAGAGAGACAACGAGAAAGAGAGAGAGAGTGAGAGAGAGACAAAGAGACAGACATTTACGGAGACATAGACAGAGAGAACGAGAGAGAGAGAGACAACGAGAGAACGAGAGAGAGAGAGAGACAACGAGAGAGAGAGAGAGAGAGAGAGAGAGAGAGACAAAGAGACAGACATTTACGGAGACATAGACAGAGAGAACGAGAGAGAGAGAGAGAGAACGAGAGCGAGAGAGAGAGAGAGAGAGAGAGCGAGAGAGAGAAAGAGAGATCATTACGCCAGGCTTGGCACCTGCACAGAGACTGCACAAAAGACATGTCCGCGTGCCTGGCTCACTCTGCTCAATGTTGAGAGATTAAATGAGGGTGAGGTATTAAAGGTGAGGGATTAAATGCTCAGAACGTTGAGAAAGAAGCAGAAGTAAAGTTAAAGCCCGTTGAAGGGTGTCACTCCGACTTGTGCAGACTTGTCACACAGTATGAAGTTGTTTTTTCTTGTGCCATCGCATTTTCCATAGGCAATAAGCACAAACACAACCGGAAATAACTAAAAAGGAAGACTATTTATTCTATTAGGGCGCTATTTAATAAGAAGCCTTCGAGCCAGCGACTGTATCCGACGTCGACGCTCGCGCCCGCTTTACCTGACGCAGACGTTTTGAGAGAGTTGGATACGGGTCAGCGTTTTACCCCTTGGCAGTTCACTTTAGAGAGGAAAGAGGCGGATGTTGCATACATCTTACCGATGCACAGACGGATCGGTAAGAATGCCTGCCAAGCGCGAACGAAGGAAGCTGCGAGAATCTAGGGCAGGCTGAGGAGGGCTTATTGGCCGAGCCAGCAGAGTAATCGTGGGCCAAAGGTCAACACAGGTCAAATTTCAATACAAGTCGAAGGTAAGGACAACCCACGATAAAGCCGCTTAATGTTAGAGGTAGTTTCTCATTTTTTATTAGCGGTGTAATAGCCGGCATTTTAAAATTAGTTTATAAAAAGTCTTAAAAACTATTCAAATTATTTGTTAATAATAATTATTATATTAATAATATAATAATAAATAACAATATTATTATAATTAAATAATAATAATAATACGTAATAATATTACTTATTTTATTAATAATAATTATTTATTATATTTCAAATGATTTTTTTTAATTCAAGCGAGATGTTGCCTACTATAACGACAATCTCTTCCGACTCCTCGCCCCCCCCCCAAGTATTGATCCATAACGTACCCAGCTTGTCAGCAATCTAGAATTAAGTCTGAATGTCACCGATGTCGTCATTTCCTTCCTCCTCTTCCTTTCCTTGCTCCCCGATCCTTTCCTTTCCCCTCCTCTTGCTGCTGCTGCTGCTGCAGCTTCTGCTGGGTTTTTCATATTCAATTGAACCAGTAGCCGCCATTAGCTTGGTATACGCGAACGTGTGAGTATAATATCCGAGCGCTAGCACGACTCAACCTGAGCGCTCAAAGCGCGGTTCACCGGAACGCTTCAATGACGAGTGGCGAATCCGTCAACAGACGCCACACCCGGCTCCGTCTTGGCGGCCCGCTCTGATCTGCTCCGGATGTCCAAGGTGACAACATCAGCGTCAGGTTAGATCCGTGCGAGCTGAGACGCTCGCAAACGACAATGCACATTCTTAAACTTTAACGCACAAGTCGTCTTAGAGATCTCCGCAGCAGAGAGTCGACGGAATGGGATTCATATTCAAAGGTGTGGTGGCATAGCCAGTGGGGGGATGCTACAACCAAAAAGGCTTCACTGTACTTATTAGCACTTTTCATACATAAGAATGAAAAACCAAGAGAAGCCATCTTCCACACTGCTTTGGTTACCACAAATAATGCCTCTGAAGCAATGGACATCAGCAATGGCGCGAAGTGAAATTTGTAACTTTATCCCAGCATGCCAGTGAGTGAGGTCATTTGATTAATATGGTGGTGCTAATTCCGGAAGCCGAGTGTTGCCTGTCAGTCTACAAAGGTCTTCAATTTACGAAAATCTCAGCTGATTTAACAGCCCTATTTGTATTGCTACAGAAGAGCCTAACAGGCTATCACCACCTCTCGCAGTTGGCTATAAATGGATGCACAACTGAAGGATTCAATCCCACGACCTCGGGGTTGTGGAGAGCAAGTATCTTACCTCCTCAGCAATAAAGCACAAAGCCTATTCCAAGATTCTCAGTCGGGATAGATGGTCACTTCACTCACTAACATTTATTATACTTCATTGGTCATCTAGTCTACTCCCACGAAACCGGCTTTTGCTTATCTCAACGCCCCCTCGAACTAAAATTAAATTGTCTACTGTTCCAGCTTTCAGCTCGTTGGCACCTAAAATCTGAAAATTGCTTCTTGCCATGATCATTACCTCAAATAATCTTGCATCATTTCTTGTCTCAGGTTACTAGCCACAGGTCTTAGTTCCACGATAGCCACGAGCGACTTCGTACGTGCTTGAGCATACTGACCTAAGCATGATACCCGTGTGCTTGGGCATGCTTACTGTAGTGAATGAAACTAACCCTGAGGACTGATTCTCCTGCAGCGAGCTTTATGGTGACTCAGTAGAGATTAAATCTTCCTAGGGCACGATCAAAACTGAGCCATCGTGGCTTTGCCGTCGTTCTATTGGTTGAAGTTTTAGCTTGATCAATCTGCATTTTGCACAAGGCTGTGCATGGCGATAGAGATGCTAAGGGTTATTGTTTTAAAATTTAAATACTTTCGCATTCGAGAGTGAAGGTTGAAACTGGGTTGCCACCAGTTGAACGGTATGTATGGGTTACAAGGCAGTTGAATAGATTCTGAAAATGCAATTAAATTCGTCTTCCTCTTTTTGGAGTTAGGCCATTCTCCCAAGAGCTACCAGTGTAAGCCTGCGATTCTTCTGAGATTGTATAGTCAGTCAATAGTCATCCACAAATCTTAGCGATATATATTCTCCTTAGCCGAATAGTACGTTAGAACGGTTGGATTTTGATGGATCTCAGTTATTACGTATATTACCGTGGGCATGAAATGCTGTTACTTTAAATTTACTCATTCTCCGTGGTGCCTAAGGTTATTGAGATTTTTTAGTCAGCGAAGTCTAGCGTCCACTAGAAGTTCGCTGCAGTGCAAGCCTTGCGAAATCTGATTTACTGGTTCTTTGGTCAAAATACTTGCTTCCTTTTTAGCAGCAATTATCGCGTTCCTATTTCTATAGAGATCGAGCTGTAAGCAGTATTGGACTTGGAGAGCGAGCCACTCTTCGTGCTCGCTTTGCAGCAACTTCTGTCAGCGCTGCTGTCAGTGCCGTCAGGTTCGTGGCCACCCAGAGTCGGATACTGCTCGCTGGCCTCCTGCACGGGTGATAAGCATAAAAGCCGCCATCGGCTGCTGCTATCAACTATGGTCCAGTAGCGTAGCAATGACAGCGACCTGCAGCAAGCCGGGCTGAAACTGTGCACCTATTCAGAGACAGGGTCTTAAAACAGAAATTACGAGGGCAGAAGGCCGGCAGGTCGAACCAATTGTCGAAGCTTGAAGGCACACATGAGATTAGCTATATTCATGTGAGAATAGCTTGAATAAGAGATGTTCTATAATGATAAAACAATAAATTATATATAGATATATTATATATCATTTATTATTATAATAAATGCAATAGTATATTATATAGAATAATGTATAAGAATACATATTAAGAAATATTCTCATTGTAGCTATTCTCAGGTGAAAATAAAGTGAGAGTAGCTATAGCCCACTCCCTACCTCAGTAGTAATGATGCCTGCCGACAATGCCCATGTCACGTGCTCTCACAGCTATTTCTTAACAATAACCTTATAAAAAGTTGTCAAAAACTACGTAGCCCTCTAGACCATATTCCCACTGTACCACTTGCGCAACGTACAGATCTACTGCTGGCATGCATGACTAACATAATAAATAAATAAGTCCTTAGCTTTATATTTTGTCCCTGCATGCTTCGAAAAAGAATTCAGTTGTTAGGCCACTCGTTGAGTAAGCAACATTAGACCAAAAAATATTAACACATAATTCATTTCAAAGAGGCACTACGAGAACTCAATCTCTATTCAGGCACTTTCATAAGTAAGGGGCTAGGAGCAACAAACCACTCTCATTGGAAACGAGCACCTTACCCTGTCATAATAATTAGTATCAAAAATTGAACTAGCTTCTTAGTTCTGTCTTGGCTTGATTATTGCAATTCTCTATTGGCTGGGCTGCCAAAGAAAGCTATTAGGCCACTGCAGCACACTATGAATATGGCTGCAATGCTAGTCTTCAAGTCCCAGCGGTTTGAGCACGTGTCTCCTTTGCTAAAAGAGCTAGGATGGATGCCGGTTGAGCAACGGATACAGAGCAAAGTTCTTACGCTGACCCACAAGGCCCGCCACGGCTTGGATCCTTCGTACCTAGCTGAACTGCTGCATCAGTTTCAGCCTGTTCGCGCCCTCAGGTCCTGTGTGGACAATACATTAGCTGTCCCATTCCTCTGCTTATAGACCGTTGGCGACAGAAGCTTTAACTCTGCAGGTCCTAGACTGTGGAACTCGCTTCCACAATTCTTACGCAACGACAACTACTTTCCAGCTGCCGACTATGGCTCATCCTTTCCAGCGGTCCTTAGCTGCTACTTCCATGATACTCACTACCTCAACTGCTCTCCTGACTCTGCTATGCTTCCCAATATCTCTTTGTTGCGTGAGACGAAGTCTGTTGGCTACCGAATGCGTACCAAAAGCCGCTTATGCTGTGAGTGGGCTATACACAAGTCTCCTGCGTAACACCCACCTGGTCTGTATGACATTGTGGAGTTACAGACGGAGATACATGACATGATCACTTGAGAACTTTAGCAACTTTCGCACAGTCACCCTACTGCTGCTCTTATTAAAGACGATAGAATTATTCGTGGCAGACCAGCTAAACTTCCAAGATTGAACTTAAAACCAAGCAACTAAGTTCTAGTAAAATTTTAGAGCTAATTAAATAACAGATTCAGCGTTAAATTAAATAACAATTATTAATTAAATAACAGATTCAGTATTGTTACTTGCGAGATTTCTGTAAGACTGCAGAAGTAGGTACAGTGTCCTTGCTTGTCTTCTTGATAGTTTGGCAGCTCCGCACAAGCTCTGCCCGCACAGCATAATTTTGGGCGATGGAAAGGGAATCAAAGTTTAAAAGTGCTCCGCTTTCAATGGTCAGCCATTGGGAGGCTAATTGCACAAGAATGGGAAAGGTCAATGTCATGAAGTGTGGCTGTAAACACAAAACAAAATTGCTCATAAGTGGACTTTAAACCACTAATTTGTGATGCTTATTCTTGAAATGGCAGGTAGGTAGCAGTTATAAACAGTTATATCTACTGTCCCACCAGGCCAAGCATTGTACAATCCGCTTTTCGTAATCTAACTGTTTACATATACTTCGTGCTAACTTCAAATCCTTTGGAGACCGTGCATTTAGTTCGTTATGCTTCCAAAGCCTGTAAACCACTCCCGACTTCCGTCACGACATCCCCTGACTTAACCACATTAAAACAAAATTAAAATGCTCTTATTTATGACAGCATTTAGTGGGTCCCTGCGATTCGTCCTGCATGTGCTTTTGCGTGTTGACACTGTTGCATGCTCCCACTAACCACATTTGCTTGCTGACTCTGTGCACGTCACCACCTAAGCATTTTATTCAGGTTGTTTATCAAAGATGATAGCATTAACCATTCGATCGTGTTTCCTTTGCAGCAAATGTAAAGCGCGTAGAAAAGAGATCAAGTTCTCTGAGTGCGCTTTATCAAGTGTAGCATTACTACTATTATAATTATTAAGAGCTGCAGTATTCCGCTGCGTCTGTAAGATATTAGTTTATTTTAGTTTATCATAATATAAATAACATGATATTATATTAGTTATTATAACTTATTTTAGTTTATAAATAAGACAATTTATTTTACGATCGCTACACAGAACGGTAAGAAACCCGCCGGAGGGTCCGCACAGTACTCAGACCTCCGATGAGAACTGCCCACCTTAAAATTTGGCGAGCCTCGGCCGCTTTCGCTGACGTCACGAGCACGACAGCAGGCGTGCCGAAAGATGCTGTCGCCTGCTAAAAAGGAGCCGGCTTCTATTGATAGTAGCGAGGCTTCTCTCGGTTCAGTCTTAAGCGTCTGGCTGTTACTTTTACAGCCAGGATTCCTTTGACGCGAACTTTGAGAACTTTGGCGCGAACCAAGGAAGCTGAGAATGCGAGCGCTGGCCGAAGAAGGCTCGCACGCAGAGCGAACAGAGTAAGCGTAGGCGGGTCAGCCCAGGTCAAAGGTTAATACACATCGAAGGTAAGGACACCTCGCGGTAAAGCGGCGGAATGTTAGCGGTAGTGTTTCGTTTTTTATTCCTGGGGTAATCGCCGGCATTTTAAAATAAGTTTTAAGAAGTCTTAAACAATATTTTAAATGTTTTTTCATTCAGGTGACATGTTACCTTCTCACAGCACAAT
This sequence comes from Cristatella mucedo, assembly GCA_009760855.2. NCBI lineage: Eukaryota > Metazoa > Bryozoa > Phylactolaemata > Cristatellidae > Cristatella > Cristatella mucedo. The sequence continues at coordinate 716,639 of WPIO01000054.1, read as the reverse complement.
CTCTTCCGACTCCTTGCGCACCAAATATTGATCCAGAATTTCCCCAGTTTGTCAGCAGTCTGGACTTGATTATGAATGTCGCCCTTGCTGTCATTTTCTTAATACTCTTCCTTCCCTTCTTCTCCTTCTCGCTGCTATTGCTATATGCAGTATCTGCTGGGCATTTCGAATTCGACGGAACCGGTGGCGGGCATACGATCGGTCTACTAGAACGTGCAAGACCACCCAAACGCAAACACGACTCAACCGAGAGGCGAATCCGTCTATGGACGATACATCCGGCTCCTTCTTGGCTCCTGCTCTGACCTGCTGCTGATGTCCATGGTGACAATGTCAGTGTCAGGATTGATCCGCACCCCAGAGACGCTCGCAAACGACAGTGCACATTCTTTAACTTAAACGCAGTAACAGTCTTAAAGATCTTCACAGCAGGGTATAGACGGAATGGGATTCATATTCAAAGGTGTGGCATAGCCGGTGGGGAATGCTAGAACCACTAAGGCTTCGCCGTACCTTTTCGTATGCCGATACATACGTATGAAAAACCACGAGAAGCCGTCTTTTCAAGGTGCCTTTGGACACCACAAATAGTGCCTTTGAATCAATGGACACTGGCACTTGCCCGAACCTAGCATAGAACCTAGCATCATACCAGTGATCCAGTGAGAGAGGTCATCAGATTAAACATGGCGGTGCTATTCCCGGAAGTCGAGTGGTGCCTGCCAGTCTACATACGCCTTTCATTAAAACGAATCTCATCCGACTTAACAGCCTCGCTTGTACTGTGGCAGACGAGCTTTACCGGCTATCACCACCCCTGTCAGTTGGCTATAAATGGATCATACTACTGTAGGATTCAATCCCATGACCTCTGTCGTGGAGAGCAAGTACCTTACCTCCACGGCTATCGAGCATACAAGCGATTTCAAGATCCTCAGTCGGGCTAACAGGTCACTTCACTCACATTTATTTTCATTACCCTCTAGTATGCTAGCATACAGCCGGCACGGCGGCTTTTGGTCATCTCAACGCACCCTCGAACTAAATTAAATTTTTCGTGTGTTCCAGCTTTCAGCTCGTCATCACCTAAAGTCTGAAAATAGCTTCTGGCGACAATTGTTACCTTAAATTAACTTGCTTCCTTTTAGTCTGAGCTCAAGACGCATATGAGAATATCGTCATCAGGTCAGGTTTTCTTCGCCTCAAATGAATTGTCTTTTTTATGCCGGCATGCATAATCAGCGTGCCTGTATACGATTCAGCGCCTATTACTAGCCATAGGTCTCAATTAACGGTAGCTACAAATTACTTCGTATTTGCTTGAGCATACTGGCCGAAGCATGATATGTTCGTGCTTCGGCACGCACGCTGTCATGAATGAAACTAACCTCGAGGACTGATTCTCCTGCAGCGAGCTTTACAGACTTAGTAGAGAGTAAATCTTCCTAGGGCTCGACGAAAAAATATCTACTGTGGCTTTTCTGTCATCCCTTTGGTTGAAATTGTAGCTTGATAAATTTGCATTTGGTTCAAGACAATACATGGTGGTAGAGGTGCTAAGGTCATTTTTTTAAATTTAATACTTGAGTATTCGTGAGGGAAGGTTGAAACTGGTTTTCCAGCAATTAGAATGAAGGTAGGGCAATAAAACAGTTGAATGGATTCTGAACGTTTAATTTAACTCGTGTTCCTCCTTTTGGAGCTAGGCCTTTCTCCCAAGAGCTATACGTGCAAGTCTGTGATTCGTCTAAGATTTTAGAATCATCCGATAGTAATCTACTATTCTTACGGATGTAAGCTGTATATCCTATTTTGCCAAATAGTTCATACGAGCAATTGGATTAGATGGATTTTAGTTGTAGTACATATATTACCGCTGGCATGAAATGCTGTTATTTAAGTTTATTCATTCTCAGTGGTACGTAAGTTTATGGAGATATTTTAGGCATCGCATTATAGAGTACATTAGGTCACTGCACTGTTAGCCTTGCGTAATCAGACTTACTCGTTTTTTGGTTTAAATATAAGTTGCGCTTTTAGCAATTATTGTGGTGCTATCTGATTTCTTTAGAGATCGAGCTGCAAGCAGTATTGGATTTTTAATTTTCAGTCTTAGCCAGAGTGAAATACAGCACGTCAATTAACAAACATAAAGGAGCACAAATTTGTGTGAGCACAGACTCACAGCTCATACAAACATACCCATGCAGCTGCATGCTAGCACACACAATCGTTGAATGCACTCTTGTATATGCGTGCTCATCACATCCACAGGACATGGGAAGAACTGCATACAATCGAAGTGATGCACATTCATGAACCCGGCCACAACAGGAGCACCCATGTGCACACCCCAGCATACACAATCACTCACGCGAATGCGAACCTACATGTACTCATGCACACATCCTACACATACATACAAGCACAACTGTATGTTTCCACACATAATCCAAAGCATACGGGAATAAACTCACGTGATATCAGATACACACAAACGAACCCACAGTAACATAAGCATCCGCACCTAAGCATACAAAGCGAATGAGATTAGCTTTTTCGAAGCTTATTTGTGGCAGCTATTTAAAAAGGCAGTCAGAGATCATCGTCAAAGAGCTGCTACAAAGTAGCAACACAGGCAAGCAAACAAGCACACTCACAGATTGGCCCTGAGATCTAAGGACTGAGGAAGCTTTCTCTTGTGTGTGCTTTCATTGGAGAGGAGTTCTAAACTACTGACCTGTGACGCGACTTTAGTACAGCCGCTAAGCCAAATGAGCTTAGAAGGTTGAAAGACATCGAGAAAATGTGAATAAGATAAGTGTCCATTCATAACTCACATGTTTATGGAAAGAAGAATCAGCAGCTACAAGCTATCAAAGGAAAAGTTATGGTATGAGCGTAATTAGCAATTAAGTAATTAGCATAATTAGCATAATTAGCCAAATATGAGCGCCTGCTCATGCAATGCCAGCGCCCAAAAAAGTGTATTATATTATATATAATAGTATCTTAATTTTTATCTTAATATTAATATTTTAATTACTATTAATATTAATAATAATATTAATAATATTATCTTAATATAATATTAAGTAATTAGAACGGCCATATATGAGCGCCTGCTCATGCAGCACCTGCGCCTAAAAAAAGTAAATTTTATCCATTTGTATAGCACCACGCGAGAACGAAATGTCCATTCAGGCGCTTCACGTTTCGCCTCTGAGCTCGAGCCCACGACCTCAGCCAGACGTCATGGTCGGGGCAAGCACCTTAACCACTAGACCAATTCAGCTCGGCCTAGACCTCATAGGCGTTCCAGTAACAATAATAAGGTAATAATAATACACTTTCTAAAGCATTCTCAGAGAGCTCAATCTCTTTCTAGTTGCTTAAATTTGTTGCAAAGGAAGCGCGATCGAATGGTGAGTGGTATAATGCTTGATAAACAACATGAATAACATGGTTAGGGGTGACGTGCACAGGGTCAGCATGCAAGTGTGGTTAGTGGCAGCATGTACAGTGTCAGCAAGTATAAGCACATTAAGGACGAATCACAGGGACCCACTAAATGCTGTCCGAAAAAGGCGTGTTTTTAGGTTCTTTTTAAAAGTGGTCAAGTCACGGGATGTTCTGACACAAGTCGGGAGGGAGTTCCAGGCTTTGGGAGTATATGAACTAAATGCACGGTCTCAAAAGGATTTGAGGTTTGTACGATATATTGGTAAACTGTTTGATTCTGAATAGCGGGTGGTTAGATGCCTGGCCTGGTGGGGGAGTAGATCTGAGACATAGAGTGGAGCCAAAGAATGAAATGACCTAAAAGTGAGCGACAAAACCTTGAAGTCAATCCGTTGCTTGACTGGTAGCAGGTGCAGGTCGGCGAGAAGTGGTGTGGTGTGGCAACTGAGACGCTCACGACAGACAAGCCTAGCTGATGAGTTTTGCACCAGCTGCAATCGCCTGATTGCACATGCCGGTATTTAGCTGAAAGTACGCAGACTTGACTGTGGAGCTGATGTGGTCGTTTAACGAAAGGTCACTTTGGAACTTGACACCAAGATCGCGTGCAGATTTAAAAAGAGATATGAGAATGCTTGCAGAGCCGATTTTGAGCGTAAGCCTTTCCAATTTCTGTATCACACTTGGTTCGCCCCCAATTAGTAAGTGAGTTTGATCATAATTTAATTTAAGAAATTTGCTGCCATCCATGTGCAGAATCTTCGATCAATTGGATTAAGTGAATAGCTGAATTGCTGTGAGCTATTAAGTAGACGATCATTACCTCAGAAGCTAGTCGTACTTAAAATGGGGCACACTTTATTACAGACGCCAGGAAAGACGTTGCTATTGCTGTGATTCTTTTAGTTTCTTCGCCGCACCTATTAAATCATCTGGTAGTCGAGCGACTGCTACACCTGCAAAAAGGGTGACCGACAAATTATCTGCAAATTCACCATACGGAATATATCCACTTGTATTAGAAGTCGATATGTGCATGGTGTCCTTGTGCATGTCACCCTTAACCGTCTTATTCTTGTTTCTCCTTGAGTATGCTGCATCTAACCAAGCTTGAGTATGCTGCATCTAACCAAGCTTGAGTATGCTGCATTTAACCAAGCTTGAGTATGCTGCATCTAACCAAACTAACAGACTAACAAACTAACTACAAACAAACTAACAGCCGAGCAGAGATGCGACCAAACTAAGCAGCGTGGCGACACATTTAGCTCTGCTTGAGAGGCTGTAGGCACAGTGCAAGAGCTGAAGGTCAGATGCTGCTGTCTGTTTCATAATACTTTGTATGGCAGCAGTGAGGGTGGCTAAGTGCTGCTGCATGGCTGCATAGTAAGAGCAGTGCCGTAAAGTGGGTAATTTGCCTATTTTCTGGGGGGAAAACGCCATAATCATTTGCATGCATAGCCAGCATATCTAGGCGACCATGGTGGTGTACAGCTTAGATTGTGTATCACATAGACCAATGACGGACGCTAATTACGTGATATTTACTCAATCCGACTATGCGACACCCATTCTGTATTTCGAGGTCACGATGTTAATATAGAAGCTTATCTGATTTAAAAGGTTCATTTATATACTCGCAGAAAAGCCTTGAAGGATATGACCACTGCTTGTGGTAGACAATTAAGGATCGCCCACTGCAGGACTACAACCCATGACCCGGGTCCATTTAAAGGGAGCATCTGACCTCCAAGGCTAAGATCCAAGAGGTCCAACAGCATAGCAGCTGTTCACTGATGATGCAATTACCCAGTATCACAGTTGTACAAATCTAGATGCCACTAACCTTATTTAAATGTTGATCTGGTGCATATTAAGTATAACCTTGTTGTGCTTGTTGTTCATTGAGCGTGCTACCACTAACCATGCGATCATGCTTTGGATACAGCATATTCAAAGGGCCAAGAACGCTATTAAGTTCTGCGTAGGCACTGTAAAAATGTATTTTTATTATTAGATCAATTTTCAGAGCTCTTATTTTCAAGTTTGCTATAGGCACCAATTTCGGTGCTTTAGTTGTTTGGGGCAGCTTGTGCGGCCATCAGCTGAGCACCTCGGAGCCTCACAAACACCTCACTTCTACTGCTGAAGGCGCTCGGTAGCCGGTGTGGGTGTCTTGGTTCTGACCGCACAAAATGAAACCAATGCAGACGCCCCTGCAAATATCGTGTATTTGGTAATGCCATTTCAATTTTTGGTTACACGAAGACGTTCCTTGAACAATTCTCGGAGAACTTTACGAAAAGCACAAGGTGTTGTTGGCCAGGCGTTGTCACCGAGTGGCATCGGAAGCTGACAAGTGGTTGCAAAGCCGAGTTAATATTCGGTACATGATTTATTATTTGTGAGTAAAACTTTAATTGTATACCGAATTATGACGACAAGCATCTGCTCCGCCTGGTACCTCCTCTAACAGGTAGGAATTTATGGGCATCTGGAAAAACGCTCCTGTGAACGTGGGAGAACGCCTCAAAGCATGGATGAAGAAGCTGTGCCACCCACACAGGTGTTCTGATGACTGCTTCAGGATCGTGTAAAATGGCGACTGTCATAGCGACAGCTATGTTTTCGCTTCCCAGTACCCGCACGCTGCCTGAATTACCAGGCTCCGGGGCGGTTTCGTCTTGTGAAGCTGTGAGCAAGGCATTTTCAACTCTCAACCCGGTCACTTCGTTACATAGATTTCCCTGAATAGAAATCACTCGACCATTTTCCACTCACCATTTTCCTGCTGCTGCTGAGGCACCGCACTCTTTTCCCCATCAGATCTTTCGCTAAATAGCGGGCATGCGTTTCGTCCAGCTCCTTCTCGAGTTTCTTCCAGCCACTAATAGCGTAGCGCGAATTGCTCATCAGTCGCCCTGAATGGTTGCATGTGTGTGACTGGCAGCTGTGGCAGGGGCCTCGCACTTCGTGCATGCTCACTCCTGCTGGCATGCCACTCTGGAATGCTCTAGATTGATATGCTTCGGTCAAAGGCACTGGCCCCATCATGATGTCCACTGAGTGACGGAGAACTTGTCCCGTAGTATTCTTAGGAGCTTCCAGCCAGCAAGCGTGCGGCGTTGGCGTTCTGATCGGCCCCTCGTCGTCAGGCATTTTCAAGCGGCAAGGTGTAAACCCACCCTCGACGCCATTGTGCATGAGACTAGTTACCCTGAGCTGCTCATGTGCGTTTCCGCCGGTTTCACTGTGCGGCAAATAGTTGTGTGCTGCAGAAACCCAGTACACAGCACCTTCATATTGGATGTACATCCCTACTTGCTGCTTGTGCTCATCACCAACTTTCAAATCTGCCCCGATGCCTTTACCACACAGCTTGGCATCGATCGCATTGGGAAAAAATTTCGTAATAACGTCCACACTAGCGCATCTTTGACAAATCTCTGCAATTGAATCCTTCAACTTTTCGGCGTTGTCTCTCGCCTTCTTGTCCTCGGCGTGCACTACGACAGTGTTTCCGTTGACAACGTAGTACGAGAATGATCCCAGATCTTTACGTAACCTGTAAAAGCATAGTTTAGTTTTTAACTCTTGCTAAAATTCTGGAACCTCTATCAATGCTAAAAATTACATGCAATAAAAAATCTCAATGTAACTGGTGTGTCACAGCATCAGCAGTTGTATCCTAAAATCGGAATGAATATAAAATGGTGGAATGCAGGGAATGCAGGAGCTAATGTGAAATGTACGGATCTCTTTACTGTTACATCGGCTTCTTGCAACAAGCTAAGCTCTCAAATCAACATAATTTCAAATATCCTCAATTGCTTATTTAATAAACAAATTCAAAAATTATGCCAATCCGCTTCATTAAACAAGCACTGATAGCCAGTATCATCATGTAACCTGCTGCAGCAAATTATTTTAACAGACAATACAGTTTAACAAGTTATTCTTCCAGTCTGCCATTATCTGAGCATATCCAAAATACAGTTGTGAACAGCTAAAATTCTCTCCACGTATCAGCAAAATAATGTTAACAACGTTGTTTAACTTTCCGATTAGAAACTAGGCACTTTGTAGGCTATAGTCACTGAACCCAAAATTAAAAGTAATTTCATAATCGAATTTAAATTTAAAACTAAAAAGATCCAGTTACTTGCAGTAAGTTATGTTTTTGCCTCATCTGAAATGTTTATCACTTATTATGCAATATCAGTCTTTCACTTACGTGGAAGTTATAGGATTGCAGGAACTTCCCTCTTTCAATGGATTCTAGCATTTTTACCTACTACTTGTTTGCTCCTGAAAATGGAACTTGCTTACTAATCCATGCAGGTAATCCTTAATTGTGTACCGCCGATCCTGCAAGCAAGGCAAATTCTTTCACACTTACAACTACACTATCATGATATAATCTCTGAAATATCATTCCAAGGCTCAGCCAGTAAAAAGTAGGTTCATAGATCCAAGAAGCCCATTTTATGTGTCTACATCGCTAAGCAAAAGTTTTATTCACTTGGATTGAGATTCATCATAAAAGATTAGTTCCGTGCAAAACAAGGTTCTAAAAAATTCTTTGTATACCCGTCAAAGATTGGATCATTTAACGAGTTAAGATGCCACCGAAGTTTTATGGCAAGCTAATTGCTATACGCCAATTGAAGCACACGTTGTTCGCTGATGAATTTAATGTGAATGGAAGAAGTTGTACATATACTGTGGTAGTTACCGTACAATTTTTAAATTACTAAATTAAAGAGTTCTATAGATTCGTGAACAAGTATGCCCGCTTAACCTCCACAGCTCAGTTGCTTGAGAGCAAATTAGCGAGTGTGAGATATAGTTAGTTGGCCGCTTGAAGTTTGCTTAATTGTTTTGCCACTTACCGGTCAAGATCAGCCATGGCTTTGAGATCAAATTCGACATCGGCACTGATGCTATCCGGGTTGGGGGTCTGAGAAACTAGCTTGGAGTTCCTTTCTGCAATCATGGAAAATAGCTTTGAAATTCCTGAAAGCCTTTAACTTGGCTGATCTTTCATCCTCAGACAAAAACTAAGCAATGATTATTAATCTATTTTGAAAATAGAACGAATGTATTACGGATCGCATTTTATCCTTAAAGAAATCCTGCTTCTCTAAATGTCGCGACACGATTGCTGGAAGTAGACGAAATGCAGTCATTTAGAAGTATCATAGAAAGCCATTTAGAAACATCAAATAGACTGGCTAATGAGAGAAACTTCATGTAGCCAGATGAATAGCAGTGACACATACCGGAGCCAAAGTGATTAGAAGAAATAATATGGCATGACTCAATTGAAGTTCTTGGTTGACAGACAAATTCATATGTGTGCTGTGCACAGAGCTACAAAAATTGAATGATCAAGAGGACTTCAACGGTCAACACTTTGCGACAAGTTAAGAGATTAAACTGAAGTGGCATTGACGACCTATAATTCAATTGCATTTTCTAACTTTATAAAACGTTCTCATTAGCATTTATCTACGCGCAGATCTGTCTAGCCACATCAATTTTAATGTGCATAACTTCTTAAAAGGAAGCCGCTTTGCCCAAGGGTACAGTGCTCTCTTTATTCGATCCGGTTGGTGGGCTTGAGCCCTGCAGCACATGTGAATCGGCTGAATAAAGTAAGTTCTTTGGGGTGCTTTACAACATAATTATTGTATACACACGTATTTAAATGATAAATAAGTATATATATATATATATATCCTTAATTATATATGTATGTCGTTATATATATATATTAATTAAAGCAAGAAAGGCCGTTCTTCTGTCCTGTCCATCCGTCAAGTGCCAAAATGGCTCACTTCTGTCACTTGGCTTATGAACAGTATTGTATTCTACTATGACTCAGCCAAGCGAATCCACTGGCTTAAGTATACATTTATACATGTGTGCGTGCGAGAATGTGTGAGTGTGGGTGTGCCTGTGCATGTGTGGTTGCTAGAGAGCATACGTGTAATAATAATAATAATAATGCACTTGATAAAGCACCAGCTCTTCACATTTGCTGCAAAGGGAAACGCGATTGAATCGTGAGTAATATCATGCTTTATAAGCAACATAAACAACGTGGTTAGGGGTGACATGCACAGGGTAAGCATGCAAGTGTGGTTAGTGGCAACATGCACAGTGTCAGCACGCATAAGCACATGAAGGACGAATCATAGGGACCCACTAAATGCTGTCCTAAATAGGTGTGTTTGTATGTTCTTTTTAAATGTGGTCAAGTCAGGGGATGTTCTGATGCAGGTCGGGAGTGATTTCCAGGCTTTGGAAGCATACGAGCTAAAATGCGCGTTCTCAAAAGGATTTGAGGTTTGTATAAGGTTGTGGTGAACTGTTGGATTCCGAAAAGCAGGTGGTAGGTACTATGCTTGGCCTGGTGGGGGAGTATATCTGAGAGATAGGCTGGAGCCAAAGAATGAAGTGACCTAAAAGTGAGCGACAAAACCTTGAAGTCGATCCGTTGCTTGACTGGTAGCCAGTGCAGGTCGGCGAGAAGTGGTGTGGTGTGGCAACGGCGACGTTCACGAAAGACAAGCCTAGCTGCAGAGTTTTGCACAAGCTTTAATCGCCTGATTGCACATGCCGGTGGGCCAGCAAGCAGCGAGTTACAGAAGTCAAGTCGGGATGTCACAAATGCATGGACCAACTTTGACGTATTATCCTTTTCTAAACAAGCCCGAATTTTAGCAATGTTATTTAGCTGAAAGTAGGCAGATTTGACTGTGGAGCTGATGTGGTCGTCTAATGAGAGGTCACTTTGGAACATGACACCAAGATTTCGAGCTTATTCAACAGGAGATATGCTGGCAGAGCCAATTTTGAGCTTCGGCCTTTCCACTTTGTGAATCACACTGGATTTGCCTATACCTAGTAAGATGTGTGTGTGTGTGTGTGTGTGTATGCGCGCGCACGCGCGAGCGTGTATCACTGCTGATTCACCAGCTGGCACAGACAAACGGGAATATCATTACCTTCTGCATACATAATGACTAATGACAAAGCAAACCCCCCCCCAGCTACTATTGAAAACTAAATCTAGCTAAAGCCCTAAGCGTTTTCTAGTACCTCTCGCTACGTAGCTCTTTTAGTTTGATTCGCCGACTCACTGCCGCCGTATTAACAAGCAATCTCCGAAGCCAGGCTGCCACCAAAGTTACTATCCAAAAGGCGTACACGCCAAACGCCACTACCCTCGCGAAAGCATTCAAAGAAGACGATAGCTCATCCCCGCATCTGGCTTCAGTAGACGTATATTTACACGGACGCTAAAGTGGGCCTGTGTCCGACCGCCCTGCCAAACGTCCTAGTTGCAACTGTCTCACCTCTACATGCAGTTGCTTAATATTGGTTAAACTACAACAAATTAAATTAATTAATTACCACCATAAATCGCACTGGCTTATTAACGGGAAGCAACATCCCATATTCCACTCCACAATAAACTGGCCTCATCAAATAATAAAAAGGCCATCAACAATACTAGGCCATAAGCTGGCTGTAACTGAAATAACAACGTCATAAACAAACTACGAATACTATAAATCAGCTCTTGCAGAAATAAAGCTCATTCTAGGGAATATTCTTCTAAGGAAGCTTGCTACATTTCGTGTGATAGTATTCACAATTGTGGCCTCAAAAGCTAATTCAATAGGAGTAGTAAAGCGTGCTGGAATAACTGGTGCATTTATCTTGCTGAGTGAAATCGATCAGGCTAACGTTTTTATTTTAGTCCCTAGAAACATCCAGGCTTTGGATGCATATAATCTACGGCACGGTCGCCAAGGAATCGAATTTCATTGGATGCACCACTAAGCAGTCGGATACGGAACGATGTGGAGCCTTGTCAGGAAGAATTAATATTAAGATCCGTAGGATCAAGAGATCATGGGGGAGTAACAGGATGTTCATGGCGGTACACTGCTTGAAAAGGAACCAATCAATGAAATATGGTGTACTATTTTAATGTAGAGTTTCGCAGACCATTGTCTTAGTCACGGAGTTTTGCCAAAACATCGAGTATTTAAAAGTTATCTTACGTAGGCTGACCTACCAGCAAGTGGCGAGTAACAGATTTTTCGACGTAAGCTTGAAAGGAACGAAACAGCTTCTTTGTTAAACGATTATGTAAGCTAGTCAAAACGTCGGAACGTTACGTAGCCAAAAGCAGGCAGACTTGACTGGCACGCTTATGCGTTCATCAAATGGTAAATCATTGTGGAGCCAGATTACTACATTGCTAAAGTAGGCAAGAAGAAAATATGCTTACTTGAAGTCATTTTAAGTTTTAAACTTCAAAGATCTTGTGAGCAATGAGAGAAATGACTGCAGAATTTAGTTTTTATTTACTATCACCTAATATGAGAAAGCATGTTCTGCCATCTAACTTCTTATATTATCGAAACAAGCTGCAAGAAATCTGTGAGATTTGTGTGACACTGGAAGGCACAAAGAATGCAATCGCAGGTAGCGAGGGGCATAATTTTCATAAATACTGCCTAGATTACGCTTTCTTATTATAACAGCCAAAGTTTTTTCTTAAATGCAAATAGAATGCACCTGCAATTTATTCCTTGCTGAACTCATTCTTAAAATGCTCACTGGTTGTATAGTGCCTTTTGTCATCTGAAATCTAATACGGATGTTGAAACTATACATAGCAGTGCAGTGTTTACGATGTTTTGGCCTATGAGGATATAGCAGATCAATAAAGAACTGGTTATTAATTGTATCAAGGGTGGTCTAGATTCAAAACCCGAACAGACTGTACAAAAAATAACCAATTCTAAGGTCATTAGATACATGCATTGCAGTGCTGACTGATGAGTAAATTTCACTAATATCTGGCACATTTATTCACTAGGATGCACATTTCATTTTAGAAATTTAATGGTCGTTTCTGTATCCTTAATAATGACAGTGGGTAGACTAGGTTTAAGTAGCTAAAGTAAGCATTTCACTTCCACACGAAATGTTCATCACACTGTTATAGAAGTACAGATAATTGCACATAACGCGACCACTGCAATTTTAAGCGGATTTCTGAGTAGTATGCTATCATTCGGCTACAATGAGGGTCTATTACATCCCAACTGTTTCAAAGAGATCATTTATTCAAGCCCAAAACGCTTGAGGGAAACGAATTCTGCGGTAGTTGCCCTACATACTGCTATGAACTTTTAGCGTTCTTTAGCCAAGCCCACCCAAAAAGGACAGTTTCCAAGCAGTACTAAATTATTCAATACAAACTCAATATAACACAGAGAATCTTCAATGTATATGTTATCACGTTAATAGGTTCTAATAACTGAGTTGCCTTTGTATACATATCAGAAATATCCCCCATTCAATTCACACTAGAATAAATACCGCACGATGAATTTTTAGTCTTTAAACATCACTTCTGACATTATATACACAGTCTCAATGAGAATAGCGAGAGGTTGTGCTGCTAGTATATGGTGTAAGCTCAGAATATTGCAATGTAGGCAGCGGATGCGCTCTGTGCACAATTTTGTAGTTGTTCAGTCACACTATATAACCAGCTCAATGGTGCCTGCTATGGCCAAAACTACTGATAAAACAAATTTCGAAATTGCCACTCTACTGCAGTGGTAGAGACAAATAGGTCGCCTATCTACGACTCAAGCTCGAGAGATGATGCAGCAAGCTCGGCAACTAGTCGCCATTGATTAGCCATTTGTCTTTACGAAGTATTTCAGGGTTTGGTACGAGCACTTCAGTTTAAATAAAGGTAAACCCCCTGCCCAGGTGATTAGTAGGGGATTAATAATCAGATATAGATAGTGGGAATTACGTATTTTAAAAAAAATGGCGTTGAATAGCGCTCAATGATTGACCTTTATATTAAAAAGAAAGCCCACTTAAAATGCATTGAATTGCTAAGTCTAAATCCGGCGGCGTGAGCTTGGCCTGATGAGGGGCTAAAACTTTCCACTCGAGCTGGGGTTTATCCCACAACTTCAGGTCGCCTGGGTCAGTACCACACGATTTAAGTAATAAGGCTTCCATCGCCAACCCTCAACACGTCGATTGCAGCTTTGACCCTAAATAATATGGCAATGCATCAGAGTCACTGAAAGTCACTTACCTGGAGTGAGCGAAAGACGGATGAGGAATTTTCCAGAGTTGGAGTGATATCAAGCCTAATTTATATGAGAAATCCTGTAAGGCCTTACTACGAAATAAAACTATCATGATGGACTTTGCTTTTTCAACCCCATCATATCATGAAAGCGAGTGAGCCCGAAGACTATGTAAATGTGGTATCATTTTCCATCATTTTGTGTATCTGTATACAGTTGCTCAGTCATTGATGTGTATGATGTCCAGATGCTAGCATATTATAACGCTGTGTACTGTGTAGAATTATTTCACTGAGATGAACTAAATGACATCTAATGTATACTGGTTCGTTTATCCACGGGTATCTCTTGGTACTCTGATTAAGGCAAGATGTTAGCCTGTGTTCTTGAGGCGACCGCATGGAAATATACATTTTTCGCTATCGTTCTTGGAAGCTTAGGTAATAATTAGGATAACGATTATAGTCGAGTTAACTAGGCGCCGGTCCGGAGAATTTTCTATCTTAGGGAAAGGAGTGGTCATTTTAGCGATGCCGCTTTTATGTGAAGCAGCAAACCTTTGGGACTCACTATAGTATACAACAAATCTATTTTAGGAGGACGAGCAAACAGAAAGAGAACCAATTCAAAAATTAAATTCCATGATCAGGAATAAAAAATGAAGTAGACAAACTAACTGTTCGTTTGAAGGCTTGTGGACTCAACTTCCAGTGACGGCATTAATCAATTTTATTTTAAAGTACTGTAATTGCAGCAAATGTAAAGCGCCTAGAGAGAGAGATTGAGTTCTCTGAGGACGCTTGAAAAAGTGCATTATTATAATTAATATTATTTTTATTATCATTAAATCTCTTTTTGCTCCTTCGAAAATTAAAAATGTAACATTTGGTTAATTTTAAATATAGCATTTATAGAGAAATCCTAAATAAGTAAATCCTCACTGATACTAATCCGAAACACAATAATCTGCTAGAGGTATAATATTCGCTTTTATCTTTATAAATAAAGCATTATGGTCGATTCCTGCAGCTACTGCCACTCTAAAAAATTACCCCAAATTGGTTGTCTTCAGGTAGCACTATAAATAATCAAGTAAGATTAGCTTTAATTCTGACATAAAAATGGCTGCTCTAAAAAGTAACAGTTATAGATCAGAGCAAGATTGCTTGAACGACAACTTACTGCTGTGCAGCCAAAATAACGCCAAATATAGGATAGCTGCATAAGCATCCAGGTAATCCATCGTCAGATTAGTCGCCAGAAATTTAGTCAACAAACGCAAAGTCTCTATAACGAGATTAAGTTCTCTGATGGCGCAATACAAACACACCATTATTATTAACAATATTCTCGTAGTCAAACCTGTAAAAGGCTATACAAAGTTTCGCACTGAACATTGTCGGTCACAATGAAAGCGAATGACCGCTCGATAGAGGACTAACCAGCCTCGTCATCCTATCGCGATAAATCTAAATCGCGTGCATTTCAAAATGTATTATCGCTAGAAATATTTTCCAGCGTCCTCGGAGAACTTAAATTAAATTCAGGTGCTGTATTTCTCGTACGGTTGAAATAAGTGACCGGCAAAATTTACTGTCGTGCAATCGTGTATCGTGCTTAGGCGAGCAATCAAAAGCTCCAAAATCATCGTTGCACGTGACAATCAATCGACGCACGCTGAATCGAAGATGCTGAATGACATCAAAGTATCAAATTAATCAGTTAATCAAACCCCTAGCTATTAATATGTAACGTGAAAATAAACCCCTATTAATATGCTATTAATATGTAACGAATCGCGAACGCGCAAGCTAAGCATACAAAAAAAGGGGCGAGTTCAAAGGAGCAAAGTTCAAAAGAGCGCGGCGCAAAAGCTTCTCGCTCTCTTCTCATTGGCGAGGTTTCGGTTCTGAATAGCAAAAAAAAATACAATTTGCTCTGACTGAGCAAATTGCCAGAGGAGCACGTGGACTTTCAGCCACTTTGAATTTCTCTTACGCTTAAAGACAGTCGGCAGCAGAGGCTCCTGCTATGCTCTCCTGATCATTCATAATGTAAAGCGTTGCAGATAGCCCAGACAGACGCCAAGTTCTATTACTGACGTTACAATTATTACTATTAATATTATTATTATTACACACCTAGAATCGAGAATTTCACATTGCAAATTATTAGACGAGCAAGACTATATCCATGTGATTCTGAATATTTAGGATTACATTATGCTAATCTTACTAGCCAGTTCATTTACTAGTCCGAAGCTTGCAGTCACAGGCTTGACATGCCTTACAACATTCTTCACTTGCAAGCATTCAAACTTGAATTTCAGCCAATTTACATAAATCATGCACGGATAGGCCGATCTCCTACTCATATAGCACCCCAAGCGTCCAGCTAGACTAGGGGACAAGACTATTTTAACTGGTGATGCTGTTGAGCGACCTTGACCATGTGCTTGTAATTTATGGGTCATCATTGAAAACCGTTAAAAGTTTGAAAGCTTCATTAATAAGAACGCTGCTAGAAAGTCAGCCAAGAAAATTGAGACACTGATGTTGAGTAGGCTCAGACATCTGACCCCGTGGGATCAGGGTCAGATTGAAGCACGGAAAGAAAAGAAATAAAATAGCGAGTCCAGTTACCACAAGCAGACAGCTCGACGGAAGCTCGGTAGCAATAAAGCTCGGAGCATGAAACCTCATTAGAACTTGTTAGAATGAACCTCGTCGGTCATGCGTCTCGATGCAGCAAGGAATGCATGCATGCATGCAGGCCACGAGTGGTCCGCAGCGGTGCCCTCGGCCGAAGCAGAGCAAACCTGCCATAGGGTGAGCAACTTTGACTCTCAAAGCTGCGAGCGATAAGCCTCAGCTTAGCTGGTGTAGCTTATCTATCTCCGACTGGCACCAGACTGGCGGGCGGTTGGTGCAGTAGCCGTACGCAGGCCGGTTCTTTCTCTTCCCGAGCTGCTTGCAGGAGCGCGTGAAAGTTCGGCGCGGACGCAGAGAGCTCCCAGAGGCAGCATATAGTCGCTCTTCGTCCGGTAACGTGCATGCTTACACTGTGCCTGCTGCTTGTGAATGTTACCGCACAATCATTCGGCAATTCTTTTATATAGCACCTTAAAGTGCGTAGAAAGACATTCAGTTCTCTGACAGGCTAAATACAAATAAATCTTCGTTATTACTATTATTATTATTATTGTTGTTATTATTATTATTGAATATCTAATTAGTCAGCGGGTAGTGACATAACAGACATGGTTTTTGAGCCTTCATTTTTGCTATTTACCATTCAATTATTTTCTTTCAAAGTTAACTGGCAATGCGAACTGAAAAGCCATATTGACAAGTAATTGACGACTAACCAGAAGCCGGAATGATGGAAAGCTCATCATAAATCACGTTAAATAAGGGCTGGCGGTGATCTTGATCAGATATTAGATAGGGCCATATGACTTCCAGGAAAATTTGAGTAATGAGATTGGTTAAAAATCAGAAGCTAAAAACAAGTTCGATGTTACCTAGCCAATTGGGCCTGACTGCCGCGACTAATTTACAGCAGAGGCAGTGTTACATGTTTTTCGTATAGGTGTTGGGAATGTCTCTGCACTAAGTTACTATACACCCTATTCATTGACATGTACGAGGTGTCAGTCTTTTACCAATTCCGGATGTTCCTAATTACTAAAAAATGTCTAACCAAATCCACGTTAGCAATCAGGCCGGTAGGCAAAAGTAATTTATTTATATACATATTGCTAGCGATCTATAAGAAAGGAATAATTAGAAAGAAAAACTCTAGTTTTGGTATTAGGATTAACTGTTACGTGCGAGTTATTTAGGCTAACTGTGCCAGGAGCGGTTCAAATCATACCGACCCCACTCCTAAAAAGTAGCAGTCCGGAGACTTCTTACTGACGAGACTTTCGCTGTCCCTCAGGAAGTATAATGCCAATTTTCCAGCATTTCTGATGTGTGTGGCATTAATAAGTATTTAGAAAATACTTATTTATTAACTAAAAAGGAGTCATTGATTATAAAAATCAAGAATCCTCTCGTCAGCCCCCAGCTGAATGGTTCTCTGCTAAACTATGCATTAGTCGCTGATTGTGTTGTTTTGCTATTTTTTAGCCGCAATGCTCTATTATGGGGCATAATAGGAGATGCAAAAGCATTCACGTTAGTCAGTTTTCTCATTCTTTCTACCTACCGGAGATGCATTTAACATTGCGGCAACTAAAATTTATGGCTAGTGTATGAACCCTATGCGAGCGCATATGCGATTGAATTCCTGGAACATGTAACGTTACTTAGCAATTATGGATCAAATGATAAAGACTGCAAACTAGTTTATATCTATTTGACAATCTATGCGGATGACACTCAGTTGTACCTTTGCTTTGATCCCTCCCAGCCTTCGAGCACCTCAAATTCTCTCAACTCACTTGCTGCATGCATTGATGACATCCGATCATGGATGGCAGCAAATTTTCTAAAACGAAACGATGATAAAACTAACTTACTAGTTATGGGCAAACCTAGTGTGATTCAGAAATTGGAAAGGCTGATTCTCAAAATTGGCTCTGCCAGCATATCTCCAGTTGAATCAGCTCGAAATCTAGGTGTCATATTCCAAAGTGACCTCTCGTTAGACGACCAAATCAGCTCCACAGTCAAATCAGCCTATTTTCAGCTTCATAACATTGCTAAAATTCGGGCTTGTTTAGATAAGGATACCACGTCCAAGTTGGTCCATGCATTCGTGACATCTCGTCTCGACTTCTGCAACTCACTGCTTACTGGCCTACCAGCATGTGCGATCAGGCGATTGCAGCTGGTGCAAAACTCGGCAGCTAGGCTCATCTGTCGTGAGCGTCGCAGTTGCCACATTACTCCACTTCTCGCCGACCTGCACTGGCTACCAGTCAGGCAATGGATTGACTTCAAGGTTTTGTCGCTCACTTTTAGGTCCCTTCATTCTATGGCTCCAGCCTATCTGTCAGATATACTACCCCATCAGGCCAAGCATCGTACCACCCGCTTTTCGGAATCCAACAGTCTACAAATACCTCGTACAAACCTTAAATCCTTTAGAGACCGTGCATTTAGTTCATATGCTCCCAAAGCCTGGAACTATCTACCGACTTGCATCAGAACATCCCCCCCCCGACCTGACCACATTTAAAAGGAACCTAAAAACACACCTATTTAGGACAGCATTTAGTGGGTCCCTGTGATTCGTCCTTGTTGTGCTTATGCGTGCTGACACTGTGCATGCTGCCACTAACCACATTTGCATGCTGACCCTGTGCATTTCACCCCTAACCATATTATTCATTTTGTTTGTTTTTCAGGCATGATTTTACTTACCATTCCATTGCGTATCACTTTGCAGCAAATGTAAAGCGCCTAGAAAGAGATTAAGTTCTCTGAGGGCGCTTTATCAAGTGCAATATTATTATAATGTGTAAGTAGCAACTTTGAATGTCCTTGGCGTGATTGGCTATTTTCTAATGATGTTGTCATTCTTATTGAGGTCAGCCGTTACAAGCGCCGAGCGAAACTTTATATGTGCCATAGGTAAAAAAATATACCAAGCGGCCGTTTGAACAGGCATTTCAGGTTTCTTTCTTTTTTTCAGCCTACGTTGAATGAACTACGCAGTAGAAGTAATAAGTTTTATATTTTTAAATTAAAGTTTAATTAGTTTTATTTTTTAAAACTACGCAGTAGAAGTGCTAGAGCCTAAGAGCCTAAGAGCCTCATTTTCACAGCACGAAAAATCCAGTAAAGCAAGATAAGAACCTGATTGTTTTCATGATGACACGATGGGCTGCTAACATAGTGGCATTATTTCCAGACGTGGTATCTTACTTAACTGGTCATTCACCTAACTAATTGCAGCCTGATGAACCATTGTTCAGCATCTCGTAAGTAAACCACTCTTTAGAATTTTTCAAAAGAAGAATCTACATTGCACGTAGGGTGCTCTCAATAGGTCATCAAAAATTTCGGGACAAATACTAAGCTCCTTAAGATGCGCCGTGTTAAACGAAGGCTGGAACGTCGTTTCAAGAAATCGGGGTCTGAGGCAGACCTAGTCAATTTTAAAGACTTCCTTCGAGTTTACACCCGAAAGCTTAAAAAAGCCAGGGCTTCTTTTTTCATTAGAAAGCTGAATTCCTGCCAGTTGGACACTAAACAGATTTATAAGACAGTAAACCATTTTCTGGCCAATGCTGTCAGGTCTGACTCTCCAGATATTAAGGGCCCAGCCGAAAAGTTTTCAGCCTTCTTTACTGAAAAAAATTATGCACATTCGTGCCTCCATTAAGCCCCCTCCGACCAAAGCAATCGCCGTTCCTCAACCTGTGACCTTTCTTGAAAGGTTCTCCGATGTTTCTGCCTGTGATGTGGCTGCCTTAACAAGGTCTAGCAAAAAGAGCTCGTCTCCTGAAGACCCTATACCTTCATCTCTGTGGTCTTCACTGGCAGACCAACTTAGCCCTGCCATAAGCAAGATTTTTAATGCTTCTTTTGGAAAAGGGGTCGTCCCCAAGTCCTTCAAATCGGCAATCGTTAGACCTATTCTTAAAAAGCCTGGATTAGACACAGAGGTCCTTGCAAACTATCGGCCAGTTTCCCTTCTTCCGTTCTTATCAAAGATTCTTGAAAAAATAGTTGCTAAGCAGCTATTTGAACGTATTGAAAATAATAGAATGTCAGAAACACATTTCAATTAGGGTTCAAGAGGCTGCACTCTACTGAAACTGCTCTCCTCCGTGTTAACAATGACATTCTAGGTGGCAACGACGACGGGAATGTCACTGCCCTAGCTCTGCTAGATCTGTCTGCTGCCTTCGACACCATTGATCACGAAGTTATGCTTAAACGATTGAGAACAACGATCGGTCTGGCAGACGAAGCACTGGCGTGGTTTAAATCATACTTGTCTGATCGTGTTCAATCCGTGTCGTGTGGGGGTCAGGTCTCAGATACGAGAAGGGTCACTTGTGGAGTCCCTCAAGGGTCTGTACTCGGTCCCTTGCTGTTCTCCATTTATACACAACCTCTGGGAAAAGTGATTAAGGCCCATGGAATAGGATATCACTTCTATGCTGACGATACTCAGTTGTATTTGTCATTTAAACAGTCGGAATCTACTGCAGCAACTGAGAAATTTAATGCTTGCCTTGCCGATATTCGATCCTGGATGTCGGAAAACTTCCTGAAATTAAATGACGACAAAACCGAACTGCTTCTCATAGGACGCCCTAAGCGTGTGGCTGGATTCAAAGGCTTTGCTGTTCTAATAGGTGATGCTATTGTGCGACCTTCATCACGTGCTCGTAATCTAGGTGTCGTGTTCGACAGCTGCCTCAATTTCCAAAGCTTCATTCAGAAGACTGCCTCTACAGCTAGCCATCACATCCTATCCCTATCCAAGATTTGAAGCTGTCTCCCACAGTGGCTTGTAAACAATTTAACTAGCTCTTCAGTTCTGTCTCGGCTTGATTATTGTAATTCCCTTTTGGCTGGGCTACCAAAGAAAGCTATTATGCCACTACAGCGGACTATGAATATGGCTGCAAGGCTGGTCTTCAAGTCCCAGCGGTTTGAGCACGTGTCACCTTTGCTGAAAGAGCTAGGATGGTTGCCGGTTGAGCAAAGGATACAGAGCAAAGTTCTTATGCTGACCCACAAAGCCCGCCACGGCTTGGCTCTATCGTACCTAGCTGAACTGCTGCATCAGTTTCAGCCTGTTCGCACCCTCAGGTCCTGTGTGGACAATAAATTAGCTGTCCCATTCCTCCGCTTAAAGACAGTTGGCGACAGAAGCTTTAGCTCTGCAGGCCCTAGACTGAGGAACTCGCTTCCACAATCCTTGCGCAACGACAACTACTCTCCTACTGCCGACTATGGCACATCCTTTTCAGCGGTCCTGATCTGCTACTTCTATGCTACTCACTACCTCAACTGCTCTCCTGACTCTGCTATGCTTCCCACTTTCTCTTTGTTGCGTGAGACGAAGTCTGTTGGCTACCGAATTCGTACCGAAAGCCGCTTAGGCTGTGAGTGCGCTATACAAAACTCTCCTGCGTAACACCCACATAGTCTTTATGACTTTGTGGAGTTACAGACGGAGATACATCATCTACTCATTCCTGAGAGAACACCAAAAATAAAATTGAAATTTTGCCATTTCAAGTATGACTTTGAAATATAGAGCACCTTCTTTAATCAGTACAAACGATCTGCTAACGCTGTATATATGCACAAATCGTTTCATATTGCCGCATACGACCATACTTTGTCAAAACTGAGAACTTTTAATAGCGAAAGTAAAACATAGAAGTAAAAAGCGTAGCATTATCTAACTAGTTTATTTTATAAAATTGCGAATTAATTATGGCTGCAAATAATTTTAAGGTTAAGATTTCAGCAGTATTGCTGGTGCAACAACCACTTCTCGCTTTAATAATAAGCACAGGCTGGTTGACAGCAGCCGTCTTACCTTTAACAGTCTCCAGGCGTGATATGCCTAATTCTGAAAAATTTAAAAAATACCAACAAAATACTAACATAAGTTTCGAAAATTAAATTACTTTTCAAGAAGCTGTATAGCATTTGCCAGGTAATATGTCCACAATCTTATAAACGCAAAGTTGTCACCGCCGATCATTCTTTCACACTGTAATAACCAACCAGGCTGAGCTTCAGTTGATAAAATAATTAAGAGACTGAGCTCTCAGTGTTAATAGTTAGATAGCCTAAGGCTATAATTGAAATCAATGCATAGGTTCTAGAGCGACGGATAATTTGAATGCAAACATTATAATCTTTACGTGTCTAGATAAATTGCCCTGAATGTTGAGAAAAAGCTCTCTAGTTGACATTTATGGACACCTAACAACCAACGACAGACAGATCCTTCTCGTGATTGATTTTAAATTGAAATTAATTATTTTCCCCTTGCTGCACATCCAGTACAAGTTTTTAACATATGAAAAGTTGAAATGTAAAACCATGATGCCTTGAAAAACTCATTGGTGGATCCAACTTTCCGGAACTACGTCATACGTTGAAGACCTGAAGAACTTCCTTGCAGATGAAAAAATGGATCTAATAACGATTCCAGCCAAAAGGACTGCCTCTCACCAGACAATGCTGAAATAAACAAGGTCCTCGAGAACCATTTGCGCATGGAAATGAGTAAACGCAATGACATTAGAATATGCAGAACTCAGCATGGAATATTTTGGAGGCACAGTATGCATTAGTTCGTGACTTGGATTAAGAGCTCATTAGCGAAAACACTGACAGCTTGGCTGACAATACGCTACGAGCAGGCTACATGCACAGGAAGTGCTTATTAAAGGAGAGCTCTGTGGCTGCACGTAATAGATTGGGGCGAATGGTTTGTAGCGAAAGAAAATAGCACAAGTGTCACGCGTATAATATTCTAATAAATGTATCGAATTTCGAATCAATTATTGGTGCAAACAATGTTTGAAGTTAAGATTTCAGCAGCGTTGCTGGCTATAACAATGACTGTTCGCTATGAATATAAGCACAGGCTGGCTGACGATTGCCGTCTTACCTTTAACTCTCTCCTGGAGGAATATAGTGGATTCTGAAAAACGTTGTAATTACTGGCATTACTTGAGCCAACGAATTATTTTTGCATGAATTTGCATAGCATGTGCCAAGTTACATATTCACAATCTACAAACCGCAAGCTTGTCACTAACGAGCAAACTTCGAAGCTTTAATAACCAACCTGGCTGCGCTTCAATAGATAAAATAATTGTGTAAACTTGACTCGTGTTAATTGCAGTAAAGAAACCTTTTAATAGAATGGACGTAAATACATTGGTTCTACAGCTACTCATATTTTGATTGCAAGCAGTATTAACTCAACCTGTATACATCGATTCCAATTGCATGCTGACTAAATGCCTCCTACATTTAAATTTATGGACACCTAACAACCCATGGCAAACTCTTCTCACGATTGATTTGTGTAAATCTATTTTTCCTGTTGCTGCACGGCCAGTACAAACGTTTGACATATTGGAAATTTAAATCGAGAAACTCTGATGCCTTGAAAAACTATTTGGTGGGTCCAACCTTCCAGATAAAACTCATACATCAAAGACCAGAAGAACTTCCTTTTAGAGAATTTGGGGTAAGAACTCATTGGAAAAAGAGCTGTGACAGCTTTGTTGACACTGCACCGCTTGCCGGCTACACGCACAGAAATAACTTATTAAAAGAGATCTCTACTGCTGCACGTGAGATATGGAGACCTACGGTAATGCAACGTATGGATTCTGACGAAATTTATGCTGGAACTTGGGGTTGAAGGTTGATGGCCGAGCTGGTTTGGTCTAGCGGTTAAGGTGCTCGCCCCGAGGCATATGTGAAGCGCCTGAATAGAGACTAAGTTCTCTTGGGGCGCTATATAAATAAATTATATATATATATATATAAATATTATATATATATATATATATATATATATACATACATATATATATATATATATATATATTATATATATATATATATATATATATATATATATATATATGGCGACTTTCCCAAAGAAGATGAAATGGCTGTATTTAAGAATTCAATATTGAACAATTATAAATGTTTACTTAATATAGATGAATAATTGCTACATTTTATTCATGTCATTATTAAATGTAGATTGATTTGCATGACAAAATATATCCCCTGAAAAAGAGCTCAGTGCAAGTTTTTGAGCAAAGATAATATCAGACCCAGTCTTATTTTCGATGAAGTACAGTACGGACACAATACATTGCAGAGCCTTCAGCCCACAAGTTTGTTTTACTTCCACGTGCCTAAAAGGATACATACATGTATTTTCTGAGGTGGCATCAAATGTTTGCAAGCATCCGGCAAGCGCATATTACTATTTGTGCTGCTCATTTATCAAGACCTAAGTGACCAACTACTTGCCACACGGAAGCATTTCTTCACCAGGCTCTTTCTCTTTCACCTTCACAAGAAAAGAGCTCTTTCTCTTTCACCTTCACAAGAAAAGAGCTCTTTCCAAGCTCTTTCTCTGGCTCACGAATTGCATCTGCAAGAGCATTATGGTCACATAAAAAATTTGACGAACGCTTTGAATTGTGGGGATTTTTGCTTAGAAGGTCTCTGGATTTGTGAAAACGCTGGCATTTCAAATGGGACGATGCTTCATCAATTTTAACTCGCTATCTCTGACTTATGGTCGGCGAAGACTGCATAGCTCCCTGATGCTGCCTAGACAGTAGCCACGGTAATCCGAGTTACAGGCGCTGTGAAACATTGGTCAAATAAGATCGCCGAGGCAGACTCTCGCCCGGTGCTCGCTGAGGCGATGATGCACGATGCATAATATCAGACCCAGTCTTATTTTCGGTGAAGTACAGTACGAATAGAATAAATTCCAGAGCCTTAAGCCCACAAGTTTTATTTTACTTTCACGTGCCTAAAAAGATACCTACATGCATTTTCTGAGATGAGACTCTCAGCAGGTGCTCGCTGAGGCGATGATGCTATCCCTGCACGTCAAATTGCACCTTGTGCAGCCACATGCCGCTGCTTTAAACAAGATTTTGGCAGCCTTCGAGTGCTTTTGAAGCTTATTCTTTAAGCAGGCTGGTACAAAAGTAAAAGCCAGTATCTTTGTGAGACAATGTATAGAGCAGACGATCTCATGTAGAGGCTTACCCAAGTAGCTATTTACTAGTAAGGAGAAAGAAACTTGGAGCAACCTAACGGTCGCTCCAAGCTTCCGTTGTTGTAACCAAGCAACCAAGTTGCAGTCCTACGTTTCGGTTTCCTGGGCGATCAGAAGGTTGAAAACTGTTAGCTAAGGCACTGGCGAAGAATTACTTAAATCCCCACGGGAAACATTATGTACTTATCGTTGAACTAAGTTCAAGGAGAACATGGAAGCTTGCACTGAGTGGCAACCGCTTTCACCGGGAATGTAGCTCGACGTTAAAAGCTGCTAACACGGACACCATAATGAAAACATGGCTAGAAACTGCGTTTGTATGCTGGTTCATAAAAGTTATTTACACTACGGTCTTAAAACTCAGTAACTGACTTATAAATATGTTGAGGTATTTTACTTAAATACTTACTCTAAATATATTATAATTGTGTTATATTCTTTTTAGTTATTAAATGTGATGTACGTGATTTAGCACATCATCAGCATCCCACTTGCATTGGAAATATGTAAATTTCAAGTTGCTCTCTGTCCTCGACACCAAAGCTAGATTTTAAGGAATAATGATGATTTTGTTAACTTGTGACGCAGGTCTTTAAAATAATACTGACTTGTAAATGTAAATTAATACTGACTTGAAAATAATAACGACTGCGGTTGTTGCCTAAACACCCAAATTAGTCGTTGTGTTTTTTCTGATGAGTCAAAGCACTCGGAGAGGGATAGTCTCATTCCTTAAGACAATAAGTCTGTGCCGATAATGTATAGAGTTCTATTCAACAGTGAGTGACGCTTGCTTTACCGGCATCAACAATGGCGTTCAACAACTCTCTTAAAACGCCCAGTGAACCGTTGGACTGCCGCAATAAAACCAAAGTGTTCAATTGCAATTCTCAAGTACAAAACAATCTTGGCCCACTGCTTGACATTGACTTGAATACCGCCAGTACACAGATAAGGACATAACCTGTCTAAATTGTTGTGCTTTGGAATGCAGGGAGTCCACAGCCATAATTCGGCTGATCTAGAACATGTACGTTTGACTACTTACCGCTGCTGAAGCCAGAGTTTAGTAAACGTTAAGAGATCATTGAAGCGACGCATGTCATGAAGCATCTCACTTGTCAAATGTATATTTGCCTGGGCCACGTATACGGACTCATTATGTGTTACAAAGGTGTCGTCCTTCCAGTGCCGACTGTCGTCGCTGTGAAGAATGTGTCTACAGCTACTTTTTTGACACAGGGCGTAAAAGTGTTATGATTATCGAATGATGCAACGCTTCTAGATTTGCTCTGCTTTACTACTCGGAACTCATGTTTCTGATGGTCACTATACAGCAGTCATCTGACGGTCGTCAACCTTATAATGAAAATAATACATTTGTATTATGCCCTCAGAGAATGTAATCTCTTTCTGGGGACATTAAATATGCTGTGAATGAAGCTCGATGCTTCGCCAGACAAGGAGCTGCGTGTCGGCAGTGTTCAGTGGTGTGACAACGCTATGTATATCATATCCACTGACTCTCCTACTTCGGTGACGTCTGCTGTTCAATTTACGGTGTACACTCTTCAATGATACCTCGTGGTTTTTCAGAATTATGAAGAAATAATAATAATAGAAGGAGACTCCTCTGGACTCTGGCTACTTCTCATTTTTAAGGTGTGGGCACTCTTCGCCGCTGCCGTGTTTCGCTACGGTCGGAATACCTGCGTTCATTGGCAGCCTTCATATCAAGAACATGCCTTGTATCAGTATCTGTCATGACTCGGCAAGCAACCACTGTCACAATTACCAACGCTGTCTTTGCGGGCCGGACACGAAGTTGCAACACCCAGTTTGTAATTCACATGATTACCTGTGGGCTAAAGACTATTTTAATTCAAACCAATACCAGCGCAGTGCAGTGGTCTAATTTAAGGGTTTCTCGGTCGGACGCATAGCAAAGAAACAAATATCGATTAACTTGTGCCGATAAATGATGTCAATGACGAAACTGACAAGTCTTCCTAAAATCTCAAAGTCTTTTCTCAGAGCTCGTTTTTAGTAATAATTAGTGATTAAATTTTAGTAATCATTTTTAGCCTTAAAACATGATCCGTGGCTCCTGGCTTCAGGTTTTCTAACCAAGCGTTTCTCGCCTCGCGGTGTAGAGCTAGCTGGCCCACCACTTTCATTGCTCGTTACAGAATTCTTCCGAATATCGAAGTTCTTGCGAACATCGTATACGGAAAAGGTACATCTAAGACCTGTTTAAAGTTATTCCGATTGCTGTTTGACCGTAGCCCTAAGAAATTACGTGTCTACGCATATCTAAGCGATTCTAGAAGCTTCGGGCTGCTTTATCTTCCACACAGGCAACGGCGTTAGCTACGCCGGCGGCTAGTAACCTGGATGCTAATTATGATTGTGCGCAGCTATTATCGCTTCTTCGTCGTAGATCAAATGCATTCCTAGATGCTACTGTTGTTGCTAAGATTCGTCATTGATACACTTAACAAAAAAAGGCACCCGGTCCGCCTCAGTGGCGAGAGCCGCCTGCTTAGAAGTCGCTCGTTTAGCGGGAACTGCGAGGTGAGGTGAGTACCCGCTGGTTTGGCATTCCTAGCATCGCCTCGAACCGCACAGCATGCTCACCCTCATGCGTCACCGTGAATCTCTCTGACTTAGTGGTCATCACGCCTGCTATAACTCGGCCGGCCAACATTACGCTCGCCTTTGGAATCGCAGTTCGATGTGTAATAAACCTCTAGTAATAAGCGACCTTATTTCTGAAAATGCTCTTGACCTGCTCGCCTTGACTGAAACTTGACTAAAATCTGTAAACTGCCCGACAAGTAAAGACGCAACCCGACTGGTTTCTTATTCTTTCAGAAACTAGATCAATCAAAACTGGAATTGCTGTATCGTGAGCTCTAAATTCAACTTCAAGTCATTTGCAGTACTCTCGAAGCAGTCTTTTGAATAGATTGACTTGATTTTACCCAAAAACAAGCTACTGATGGTGGCAGTAGTGTATCGCCGGACCAGATATTAAATCCTGCTTTATCTCAGATTACTCCGATCTCATTTCGATTCTGTGTGCAAGAGATCGATCCTTCCTCGCTATTACTTTAATGTTACTCACTACCTCGACTGCTCTCCTGACTCTGCTATACTTCCCATTTTCTCATTGTTGTATTAGACGAAGTCAGTTGGCTACCGAATGCGTACCGAAAGCAGCTGTACCGAAGCACGAAACCGAAACCGCGTACCGAAAGGCTGCGAGTGCGCTATACAAAACTTTCCTGCGTAACACCCATATGGTCTTTATGACTTTGTGGAGTTACAGACATACATTACATTACATTATGGGTAATTTCAGCACATTCACTTTGATAACTTATTCGACGCCTTCAACACTGAATTTCATGCATTAGCTGACTCATCGTCATGTTGCGGCTCATATGCATGGGCCTACTCACATCAAGGGTCACATACTCAATCAAATTTTCTCATACAGCTGCACTTTGTCATCCCCGATTTTGACCGAATCCTGCTCATTTGACCATGTGCTGGCCTCACTCAGTCTACATTACGTGCCCTCCACCTCCTCTAAAATCACCTGCGAATCGTGAAACCTCAGGACCTTTGACATTGATGCTGTCCGAGCGGAGCATATCTGCCTCGCCTCTGCTGCTCAGTTCCCCTCCCAGCTGTCATCATTGGTAAATAGCTACAACACGACACTAACTGACACGCTTAACAAATTTTACACATCTGACTAAGCTCTCTGTGCGCTCTCGTCCAGGAGGCCTATGGTTTACAACAGACGTTAACCAATTATACGCTCAAGCTTGAAAAAGCGTACAAAAGATCAGGACTGACTGTCGATCGATAGGCATACGAAGACTATTGTAGGTCATACCAATAGATCCTAATAAAGGCCAAGCTCCCTTTGAAGCAAATGTAAAGCGCCTAGAAAAAGATTGAGTTCTCTGAGGGAGCTTTATCAAGTGCATTATTATTATTATTATTATTAAAAACGCTAGCTTCTATAGAAACATCGTTGAATTACAATGCGAAATCCAAAAATGCTAATGTCGACGACCAACCGTCTCCTCAACCGCTCCCAGGTTAGCTCCTTACCTGATGATCCCTGTGATGATCTAACTGATCGCTTCTCCAGATTCTTTTTCCGGAAGATAGACAAGATCAGAAAGTCCATCCTTGCGATGGTAGCATCCAACCTAGACTGCTATCCCTCAATTCCTTGCAGCACCTGAATGTCTACGTTCAATCCGGTCATTAGTGATCTCGTCCTGAAGTTCATATCCCAATCAGAAAAGACAGCAAGTCCTT
Source organism: Cristatella mucedo (assembly GCA_009760855.2). Classification (NCBI taxonomy): domain Eukaryota; kingdom Metazoa; phylum Bryozoa; class Phylactolaemata; family Cristatellidae; genus Cristatella; species Cristatella mucedo. The sequence continues at coordinate 686,931 of WPIO01000054.1, read as the reverse complement.
TGGACTCTATTTCCGCTGTCCTGCACCTACGTTGCATTGATCTGCTATTTCCATGCATAACTAACAACATTAATATGTCATTAGCCCCAGCACCTTTCCATGATAATAATAATAACAATAATAGCATTGCACTTGTTAAAGCGATGGAAGGGATAAAGCGATGGAAGTGATGGAACTACTATGATAAAGTAATAAAGTGATGGAACTACTGTGACTTAGCCAAACGAGTCCACAGATGGCGAGCTGCTTCGCGGCATTCAAATAGACTTTTCCTTTACGAGAGCTCAATTTGTGGGGAAACCCGGGTTTTTCGGATTGTGCCCTACTTGAGGCAAAACATATTCAGTTTTGCCGGTTTTCTTTTTTGGCAGGCCTTCTTTCGTTCCGCGAAAAAAAAGATTCATTCGTCGCATTCACGAAGTGTGAGTACGAGATAACGAGTACCACTTGTCCCCTCGGCAGAGTTCTGGGGAGGTAATTTAGCCGCCCTCACCCCCTCCCGAGATAGCGAGCTGGAAGCACCAACACTGGAAGCATAAAAATAGCTGCGGCTGCCTAAACGCTGCTTTCCCCGTAGGAATGGGACCAACTCCACGTGACTAACAGCGATAGGCTGCTCTGGTGAGCACGACATCACCAGTATTGCTACTTTTCAACTGCCCATGCTTAGCGAAAACACTTTTTTATACAGCTTTAGTGGGAGCTACCGAGATTATCTTATAACGCTTCAAATTCGTTAATGACGATTAGGCAGTTATATTTCAAAGCATAGTGTAAGTTATGACACTACGTTATAATACTGATAAAAGCCTTTTGCATAGCGACCTAAGGGTACCAAATGTCATATAATGGAAAGTATCTCCGTCTGTTGGCAACGCAACAAAGACTAATTGGGTCTCACAACTTCTGCAAGAGAAGCAATAAGCGTAGGTGATCATGCTTACACAACTATACAAAGCACACAAGAAGACAGTCAGTGCTGCTGTTAGTAGGACCCCTAGTTAGTAACATGTACTGAATCATAAGCAGGTAAGCGCGAAAAGCACAAGTTCACCGGTGTGTCTTGAATTGAGACTTAAATGATGCAAAGAAAATCAATGTAACTGGGGACAGAATACATATAAACATAATTCCTTTGCATAGCGCCCCAAGAGAACTTAATCTCTATTCAGGCGCTTCGAATATGCTTCGGGGCTCGAGCCCCGCGACCTCAACCAGGCCTTGGTCCCCGGGGCGAGAGCACCTTGACCGCTGGACCAAACCAGCTCGACAAGAAGCTCCACAGCTCGGCGAACTTCCGTTTGCATCCGAACCCAAGGCCAAATCACCAAACGTTTTCAATTTGGTGCGAGGGACGGCGAGAGGACCTGAAGCCGAGAAGCTAGCTGGTGGCTGCCCATCGGACAAGGGCCGATATAGTCCAGGAGGTAAGGTGCTTGCTCTTCACGACCCAGGTCGTGGGTTCGAATCCTGCAGTGGGCGATCCTGCATCGCCTACTGCAAGCGGTGGTGATAGCTGCTAAGTCTCTTACGCAGCTATACAAACGAGGCGGTTGAATCAGCTTTGTTTTTAAGGTCATATGGGTACGCTTGTGCCACATAGTGGGGCAGTCTGTAGATAGGCCGGAGAGATTTTGAGGTCAATTATATGCTTGATTGATAGTCAGTGAAGCTCGGACCTACGTGGTCCCCTTATTTCATTCTAAGTTAATGCAGGTAACTTTGCCTTAGTACGTAAGGGTAGCTACAGATAAGCTTTTACTTCCTGATATCGTGTGACTATCTTGTTGCTGTGCCCGGGTAAGCAGGTGGCCAATTAACCGTAAGCTAAGGGTTTGAGTCGAAAGCTAGCAGATTTCTCCTCCTAGCAGATTTTTCTTCCATGCAACTTGCAGGCCTAAACACACAAGTCCATCATAAAGAAGGGTTCAATTCGTTTGGTCCAGAATCATTAAGTGATCGGTATCAAGTCAAAATCACGGATGCTTTTTGAAATAAAAGCTCAGTCCTGAGTAGTGCACAGGCACGTGTACGTAAGCGATCAGTCCCTTAAAAAGATTACGGGTTAGATACACGTGATACAGCCCATACCTAGGCCACTATTTGCCAGCAGTCAATCCGAGCAAAATTAACCAGTTGACCAGCGAGATGCATTCAGTAAAAACCTCTATGAAAGTAACGCCAAAACTTTATTAGGAATCTGCCTCACAGAGGCCAAGGTCGCTGGGCTGCTGGAATCGGAAGGGAGAGATTCAGCTCAGTCGTCGTCGTCGCTGTCGGTCGTTCGACGCTTCTTCTTGCTCGGAGCACCGACATCCGAATCGTCCTGCAAGACAATCGCAAAGCGTCGCCCAATAAATACCGCACGGGAGCGATCTTCAGCTCGCTGCTACAGGTGGAGCCGGCCAGCAACAGACAGCCGCAGCAGCAGCCAATGGCGATAATGTCGGCACTGAGCTCAGCTAAACCACCAGGCTGCTAAGCAGCAGCACCCTGGTAAACAATGCTACGCCAAAGACCAGCGTCTTCAGGCGGATTGTGGAGGCCAGGGACAGTTTCGCCCATCGAATTAGCTAATTTGGTAACACGTTACTGACTGAGCACAGCAGCAGCAGCACGACAGCCTGACTACCTGAACACTGTCGCACACCAGAATGGCGATTACTTGAGCACTTGTGGAAAACTTATGGCAAACATGTGCCAGCCCAGCATTAAAACAAGACAACATTGCAGAGCTAGTTCCTACAAGTTTTGCCATACGGTGATATAACTGCGCTCACCAGTTCAACTGATTCTCCGGACAACTCGGTCTGAGACAGCCTGCAATGGCTCTAGTGATTCCTTAGTCGCACAGTCGAGAAGAGCACAGAGCACCGTGCAACTCTCCGTCTGTAGCCACTCAGTTGCAACTCTCTGGTGATAGCAACGCACCTAGCAAGTAGAGCCTGCCGGACTCCGCTGTGCTCCTTAGTCCACGGTGAATGGTCCGACGCTGAGTACTCGAGGTAACTAAGCAGATGGCAGCTTCCAGCTTGTCCCAGGTCTCACTAAAGCAAGACCAGGACTCGACCACCGTAGGGTAGCCAATACACGCACGTTGGTTCCCCTCATATTTTCGGAATGCACATAGAAAAATTAATATATACTTCAAAAATTACTTTACTTGAAAAGGTCTCGTAAAACCTTAAGGTTCCGAACAATTCTATCAAAATCTTGCCAGGTTCCCCCACAGATTTGACTATGTTTTTCTTGCAGATTCCATACAGATTTTGGCTTTTTCTCTCGGCAGATACCATTGAGATACCAGATACCATTGACTGTACCATTGAGACTTCAGCAGGCACAGCTAGGTGGTTGCTGGCAGCGCTAGATTAATCATAGCACAATTCAAAAACGGAGGCATCAACAAATGTTGGATGTAAATCATAAATAAACCTCAAAGGCTCCGCAAGAAGTCCGACGAGAGCGCCTTTGGAAGCGCTCTCGTCGCTGCCATCCGTCCTTCCGTTGCTATAGCCCTCTCGCGCACGTCCCCAACCCGGATCGCTCGCGAGATTATGCAGATTATGGAAAATTATTTTTTGTACAAATTATACAAATTACCTCGGCAGCAGCCGACGACGAGCCGTCATCTCCGGCATCTCCGTCGCTCGCGTCCTCGTCGTCGTCGCTCGCGTCCAGCTTCTTTGCCTTCTGCAGACGTCTCTTGCGCATGTCCTCGGCGTCCGAGTCGGCGCCCTCGTCTGCTTCATCGTCCGAGGAGCGGCGCTGGCGCGCCCTCGCCTTGTCCTTGTACTTCTTCTTGATGGCGGCCAGCGACACGCCACCGCCGGCGCCGTCATCGTCGTCCTCGTCGTAGGCGCCGCCGCCCTCGAGGAAGCGCGCGCTCACCGGATGCGCGTGGGCGCGCTCGCGAACGCGCCGCTGCTGGTTCTCGCGCCGGATGGTGGCACGCAGGCTCTCCTCGGCTTCCTTGAGCTTCTTGGCCTTCTCCGCCTCCGGGTCGACGCCGATCACGGGCAGCACTTTGATCTTCTGCAGCTTCGTCGACCGGTCGGCGAGCGACATCGTCATCTTGCGGTGAGTGAACGAATCGGTCGAGTACGGCCTGTGGAGAAGGGCAGTCCTTCCGGCTTGCAACGGCAATGAGCGAGCGGCGGCCACCGCGAAGTGGCACCGCGAAGTGGCAGCCACCGCCGAGAGCGGTGGCACGTGAGCCCTCACAGCGAGCCACAGCCCGAGGCTCGTCCTCCGCCTTCCCTTCAGCCAGAGCCAGCGCGGCAGGCGGGCGAGCAGACGCGAGCGCCGAGCGGTTGGACGACGGCTCGTTGTCTCCCCCCCCCTTCGGTGCTGCCCTCGAGTACCTGAACGTCAGCTTCGTCGAGAACAGTGACTGGCCGTGCAGGCCGGTGCCCTGGCGCACGAACAGGTGATTGTGGTCCTGCATGGGCATGACGTGCACGTCGAATATCTCGTCGCCCAGATGCAGCGACATGCTGCCGTCCGACCAGCGGACGACGCGCGCATTGCTCTGCCGCACTCGCTCCCCGCTCTCGTCCAGCACGTCGTCACCGCTCTCGGTTTTGGCATAGCGCCACCTGGCGGAATAGACGATTGCGTTGGCATGCGTGCCGGTGGTGGCAAAGGGGCGATGGTTAGAGAATATGCTTGATGCCACTTCACTCACTGCCATGCCAATCATGCCGAAATTATGTGGCACACAACGGACTAGGTAGACAGCTTCCTCTAGTCAGAGGCTGGTCAATAGTGGGCAGAGTAGGAGAGACAGACAACAGACAGAGACATAGAGGGCGAGAGCGACAGGCAGGCAGACATACGTGCAGACAGACACACATACAGACAGGCAGACACACTGAGACAGAGAGGGTCTAAGGTGCTTGAATTTAACGACCAAGGTCGTGGGCTCGAGTCCTGCAGCAGGCAATCCCTTATTGACCACTGCAAGTAATGCTAATAATAACTAAGGCTCTTCTGCTGCTAAATAAATAAGGTATTGATTGAATCACCTCTGAAAGACAGTTGGCGACAGAAGCTTTAGCTCTGCAGGTCCTAGACTGTGGAACTCGCTTCCCCAATTCTTACACAACGACAAATACTCTCCTGCTTCCGACTTTGGATCATACTTTTCAGCGGTCCTGAGATGCTACTTCTATGTTACTCACTACCTCAACTGCTCTCCTGACTCTGCTATGCTTCCCACTTTCTCTTTGTTGCGTGAGACGAAGTCTGTTGGCTACCGAATGCGTACCGAAAGCCGCTTAGGCTGTGAGTGCGCTATACAAAACTCTCCCCCTGCGTAACAACCACAGTCTTGGTTGCTTTGTGGAGTTACAGAAGGAGATACATACACTATCGACTGCAGTTGACTGTATGTATCCCTACATGATTATTCCCCGGGAATCCCCGGGTATCCCGACATCATCATGACTTCTAACGGAGACACATTACATGTGCATTGAAGTTATGGAAAAGAAAGCCTTCAGTGTCCCATTAACTCTGTGGACTCTTGTGCGATTCGACTGGCCGATCACGTGGTCACTACATCTTTCAAAGCAACTAAGAAGCCATGCCCTTGAACCTTGCCCTTAACGGCACCTTTGATTGGTCGTTTTTTCCTCAATTCAGTTGGTCATGGCCAAGCAATAGAGCTGCACTTCACGTCTGTCTTCATTCGGTCTTTGACCCAGTCTCCAACCCAGTCTTAATGACGTATGCACCAATGACAGAAGCAAGGTCGAGAAGACACCCAAAGACCTCGTAAAAGCTGCTGACGAATAGACTGGAGATGATCCTTTAACCTTTTTCTTTTAGTACAGATCGCAACCACGACCGTTAGGCTGCATCTGCTTGCCTCTAACAGAGGCCTATGAAGCACGTTCTGGCTACAACGACCACTTGCCTGCCCACAGCTGATCACTACAGCGCGTGAATGTACACGTGCACGCAAGAGAAGAGTGCGATGCGCGAATGAAGGCATGTGAAAGCATGAGCCTAACAGCCAGGGATTCGGTATCAGCCGATGCAAATTTATCGAGCTACCTGATGGTGTTCTCCACTTTAAGCTTCATTCGGGCATGACCCTCTTCATCCAAAACGTCCTCCTCGTCTATTTCATCTTCATACGTCGCTGGATCAAATGGGCTGGAACAGAAAGCAAGCTGACTGAGTGAGATCTGCACTTCACCAGCATGCGCAAAGGCCTGCATGCGGAAGCACAGCGCTGCACAGCATCGAAAACAACGATAGATCACGATAGATCCTGCTCCTCAAAAAAAAAACTAAAACAACAACAACAACAAGCACGATAGATCATGCTCCTCAAGATGTACGGCCCTCCGCTCAGGAGGCCGCACGCTTAGACCGAAGGCCCGAATCCAGCCCGGCTGAATTCGAAATCCTGACGAGGTTTCTAGTACTTAATCAATCCGGCTGATGATTCAACCCTATATTTCTGAGCCGGTTGCACATCAGAAGATAGAGCACTTGTTCAGGGGCTAACTTCCAAAGGCCTCATTGTCCTGGGATAAACATCCAAACTGGGGTCACTGCCCTAAAGGAAGGCGATCCTCTTAGGGGGGGAAGGGCAGCAGACTGATCTGGGCGACCGACCCGCTACCACGAACCTGCACAGCTGAAGGGCTACAGGCAGATTCATACAGTGCTGCCCATGAGCCGCTGAAGAAACCCTACATGGAGTGGAAGGCAATTGAGAACTGCTCCACCAGCTGCTCTCGATTGAGAGATGAATCCCGGGGCGAAAGGCTGAGGGCAAACGTGCTTCGGCCACACGCCAATCTCAACGATCGCACGAGTTATATCCTCAGGAGCACCGAGGGAGGAGGAGGAGGACCTGTCAACGATTGCAAACAAATCTCGTCCGAGCGAGAAACACGGGTTTTCCATTCAAAACCGGTGACCATAGTGTCGACGCTCTGGCAATGACGGGACGACGGACCTCGTCCGTGAGAGGCAAGACAGATAAGAGATTGCCGCGCTGCCTCCGAGGCCAAGCAGCTGCCTGACTGCTCCTGACTGCTGACGAGGGTTCGACAGCAGCTGAGTGCACGAATTGCAGCAAGAGGAGGCCAAGTGTCTGCACAAGGGCCTCCTAGCATGCGTGCACGTGTGCAGTATATCAACAGCCAGAGCTCCAGAAATATGCTGATCAAACAATTAGCTCGGTGCCGAGACGGCCCTAACTCGGAATTCGGTTAATGCTGTACATGAGAAATTGCACGTCTGCTTTGATCTGCTACGTCTGGCTCAGATTGATTCCTCACTCTCCTAGCTCCGCCGCTACCACAAGGACAAAGAAAGAGATGTCCTGCGTGGCAAACCAAGGGGTTGGGTCTGAGAAAATGGGAGCAGATAAGCAAACGGAGTGATCAGGGCTTACGAGAGAGCGCTCACGATTGAACACCGTTCGACATCTTACTACAGTCCATCCACTCTTGAATGCGAGGACACTACAAGACCCTCCAAGCCGGTCAACAATACGACAGTTGACTGACCACACGAGCTGATGCAGCCATGCATGCATGCGGCGCCCATCGTCGCCAAACACTTGTGAGCGGCCAGCCCCGCAGAGTGGCTAGCCGACGCGAAAGCCAATGAGAACCGGTGGTAGCAGCACGGCACGGATGCATCTTACCGAGTGTCGACACTTAAAAAGTTGGGCAGCTTTACGAAGTGCACGTTCTTGCCGAGGTCGGCGGCCACGCGTGGGATTTCCACGTCGATCCGCGTCTCAGGCAGCTCCTCCTCCTCTGCAGCCACCTCGGCGGGCGCCTCCTGAAAAAAAAACCACATGATACGTCATGTCACGTCAAAGCTAGCAAACGGATCGCGCCTTCTCAGAGCCCAGTGGTTAGACCGATAGCTGCAAGGCTGGCGGTTAATGGGTCAAGAGGTCATAGGCGACCGAGTTGGCAAGATCACCGATGGTCGGCGCAGCACCTGGGCCACCTTGTCCTTTCCTCTGTCGTCGTCACTCGAGTGACCTTCACCTTCGCCATCGCTAATGTCGTCGGCATCGCCGAACAGGTTGGCGGCAGCAGCTGCTGTGGCAGACTCATCCTCGTCGTCGCGCGTCACGGAGCCTCGATCGTTGCTGTCCTCGCTCGGCGACCGAGCACGAGGCTTGCGCTCGACGTCGCTAGCGTCACGTGAGGCATCAGAGCCTCCTGAAAACAGCAGGCATAGCCGAGGCTGGCATGACCGGCAAAAACTCTCTGTCTCGCTTCGTTTATATATATATATATATATATATATATATATATATATATATATTTATATACATATATATATATATATATATATATATATATATATATATATATATATATATATCTCTCTCTCTCTCTCTCTCTCTCTCTCTCTCTCTCTCTCGCTCTCTCTCTCTCTCTCTCTCTCTCTCTCTCTCTCTCTCTCTCTCTCTCTCGATGCTGGGGTGGTGCGTTTTGTTGCACAAGTTTTGTTGCACAACAAGGTTTTGTTGCCTAGCTTTTGACAGCCTTGATTTGCCTCAACTCCATCACAGGTGTCGCTGATGTTGGCATGCCTGGCAGCATACACACGGGGTCGGCTTCGGGGAGAGGGAAAGAGGAAGGATGCTGCCGTTTGGTACGCCTCCTCCTCAATGCCCATGGTCTCCATTTGAAGTCTGACTGCAGTGGCAGTCAGAATGCAACAGCAAGCACATGCAGTAAGAGGCATAGAGAACACTTCTTAAAAGAGGGTGTAGCAATCGCATGTGAGAGTGCAGTGACCCCAGCCTGTTGCAGTGCTGCCACCTAACTCGTATCATATGCCGGTACTAGGCTGCCCGCCACCGACCTTTGGCTAGCGAATCAGAGCGCAGCGTTCGTGCTGCTAGGCGCGAGCAAAGTCGCTAGCCAATCGGAGCGCAGCGCTCCTGAGCCAAAGAGGGCAGAAGTTCCTGTTCGGGCAAGCGGCTGATTTTGAGTTGATAACTACGCGTTGTTGAGTACGGTTGCATGAGAGTGCTCTATGTCGCTTGATGTTTAGCAAGACCACACACTATTGCACATAACAAGGGGCATAACATTGACGATGCTCGGGCTGGCTAATCACCGTGGAGCCTGAATGGGTGCCTTGTTCATTCTGGGGCGAGCCGCTCAACTCTGCTGCTGGGCTTGCCTGTCTTGAGCTTTGCAGCTACCACGTCACACTACTTCTCGACGACCTACACTGGTTCACAATCACGCAGCATGTCGACTTCAAGGTTCCACCACCCACTTTTAGGTTCTTTCATTCTCTGGTTCCAGCTTAGCTATCAGAACTATTCCCCCACCAGACTAGGCATCGCACCACCTGCTTTTCTGACTCAAATCGTTTAGCTATCCTCAAATCCTTTGGAGACCGTGCCTTTAGTTCTAATGCTCCCAAAGCCTGGAACTTAATCCAGATTGACATTAAAATATCCTCTGACTTGACGACATTTGAAAACAAGCCCAGAACGAACCTGTTTCTCACAGCAGTTGCTGGGTCCTAATGCTTGATGACACTGTGCATCTTACCACAAACCATGTTTGCATGTTGACACTGTGCATCTTACCTCTTATCATATCATGCTTGTTGACAGTTTACATGTTACCATCAACCATTTGATAATGCTTCCTTAACAGCATATAGAATTTTACAGGGCTCAGCTTCGATGCAGGTATCACTGGTAGCACATCAGCACACACGCAACAGCTGCGGCTGGAGAATCACGCTACATCACGAAGAGCTACAGAGATCAACGCCCCGTGCCCTGTGTCCTCACCAGGGGCTGCTGCCAATGCAGACAGCGATCGAGTAAGGAAGCCAATGAAGGATGCCTAACAGAGCTATTCGACAACGATCACGGCTGCCATGGCAAGCAGCCTGGCAAATGGTCTCCCTTGTAAGACAAGACGTTGGCGTGACGACCTCCCTGCTCTAGCCTAAGCCCTCAGCAGAACATGCATCAAGCCGCAGCAGATCTCTGTGGCGATCGGTCGAAGCTCTCTCACACCGAGCCGAGTAGACTGCGCGAGTTATCTGCAGGCATCGGCCAGTTGCTCGTGGGCAGGAGGAGAGCAGGCCAAGCATCGCGTGACAGTGCAGCTGCAGCGCTCAAAGGATCAGATAAGGGGTGGACCAGTGCGTAAGATTGTGCAGACTATGGCTGTTACACACTCTGCTACTCACATCCCTGAAAATTTCGGTCACGGTAAAAAGAAAATCCTCTACTGATGATAACAAGGAAAATCTTACTCGAACATAAGGCCAAACAGATAGTGGTCAGACCAGAGTGTTATCTTAATCAAGGCTTCATAGCACAAATTCAGCCTGTGATGGAGACCAGCCTACCATCAATATCTCAATCCTCAAACATGACTTCTCGTCATTAAGAAAAATGAAAAACATTGACAGCCATATACCAGCCTCTCCCTTCCTACGAGCAGCCATCCATCTCATCCATCGCGACCTTCCATGATAGCAGCAGGAAGTCAGCAACAGCACATCGAATCACGTGCTGCCGCTGACCTGAGTCCGAGGTATTTGCACCCAATGACGACTCTCGAGAGGCACCTGCCCCTGTGGAGGTGCCCAAAGCCGGCTAAAAGACAGAGTACCTACTTAAGAGCATTTCCGTGCGTTTGCAAGGTTGTACAACGCGCCAAATCAATTTGAGGGATCGTAGACCCTAGGGAAGGGGCTGGGCACAGCCATGCTTGTTCACTCCCCTCAGGCCGAGCTGAGCGAGAACAAGGCAGGCAGGCAAGAAAACTGCGACGAGTGACACTCGAGTAATCCGGGCAGCTGTTGGTGCCACCAAGGCAAGGCACAGTCGGGAGAGCAGTCCTATTGTAGCAACTCACTCAAATCCCCGCACAACAAGGACGAGCCACATCCAAGCATGGGGCGCCGAGCTCTCTCATCAAAGCTCAGCAGCAGCAGCTACGATCAAAGTTTAGCTCGTACGCGCGCGCGAATGGCTACCTGCAGGTGCTTCCTTCTCCTCCTTGCCTCCGTCGCTCTGAGCCCTGGAGCCATCGCTGCTGCCCTGGTCTGACTCGCTGCCGACGCCTTCGGCAGCACCTCTGTCGCCGCCACCCCCACCATCCTCCTCTTCCTCCTCCTGCTCTGATTGCTCCGAGTCGTTTTCTAAGGGCGACGCGGCACCATCGCGTCTGTCGTCATCGTCTGACGGAGAAGCAGCCGATTGTCTCCCCTCAACTGCCGAAATCCCGGCTTCATTATCGCTTTCTGCCTCGCTTCCGGTGCCGCTCCTTGCCGGCGACCGATCGGGCGACCCTGGAAAAAGCCACAGTCGGCACTGCAGTAGCAGAGGCTACACACCACCGACAAAGAGAGAGAGCAGAGAGAGAGAGAGAGAGAGAGAGAGAGCAGAGAGCAGAGACCAAATAGCAAAGTGCCACACAGCAGAGAGACATAGTAGAGAGAGAGAGAGAGAGAGAGAGAGAGAGAGAGAGAGAGAGAGAGAGAGAGAGAGAGAGAGAGAGACAGGGAGATAGATTGAGACAGAGAGACAGAGCAAGAGAAAGAGAGAGAGGGAGGGAGAGATGATGATAGCAGGTGGATAGAGAGGAGTAGAGGAGGAGAGTGGGAGCAAGAGCCTCTGCCGAGGCTGCTCTGCCTGTGCAGGCACTCGGCATGCCGGCAGTGTGGGCAGACTTCGTCACTAGCTACTGTTACAGACCAGTCAAAAGTGGAGAAATGATCTGCTGATGTAAGCTCACCCAGATGCACATAGCTACCGAAGGGTGGCAGAACAAAGCAAAGCCGATGCAATGCCATGCAAAGCCGAGAGGACGCACAAATGTATCCGGTGCTATGGACTTCTGAGCTGGCTGGCAGACACACAACAAGTAACAGCTATCTAGCCAGATCTATCATCGCCATATGCAACTATCATCAAAGAGCTACTTATGCAAATAAAAAATCGTAGGCAAGAGCTTGAAAGGATCGCACACCCATCAAACGAGCCATAACCGAGCAAGCAGTCTTGGCACAAGCGGCCGGACCTGTATGGCTGCGTAACAACGAGAGAAATGTTAGTGACCAGCTCACTCAAAACATGTTACCAAGCAAGTCCGGATTAAGACAGAGAATAAGCATAGGCTCAGCGCGAGTAAGAAGATGAACGAATGACTAGGTGCGCTCAATTAGAGCTACCCTAGACCAGCCCCGAATCGATCACATACTACCTGGCTCGTAAGTTCGACGTACTGGGCACTCACGTTAAGATATAGATCACATCAATCATTATCAGATCAATGCGACATCTCGCGGATGATAAGCAGGGGCGGCATTTGTCTCGCGACACTGCCTGCCTGCCGGGCTGAACTGGCAAAAAACATTTCTGTAGAAACGTGCTCAGCACATTAGCAGCCAAATATGGTCGCACCTCGACTATTTTTAAGAATAACGGGAGTCACTAATTTCTGCCGATTCTTTCGGCGACTCTTCGAGCCCCTAGACGAAACTTGACACTTGGTGTGACTGAGTACCTATACGCACCCAGAAATCCACCTATGCTATGGGTGCGCAATTGAGACTCTTCAGCGTAACACCCGTTTAGTCTTTGTGGCTTTACGGGAGCCACAGATGAAGGTACATACATACATGGCTCTGCTTTCCCCGGTCGCGGATAATACTCTTAAGGATGACGCGACGTATTCTTCTGTTCTAGCGCCTCCGTATTCCGTCGTGTTTTTATCGCCATAAAACCTGCAGCCAACGGTACCGTTTCTACACAACTGTTTAGCCATTTGCGATTAAAGAGGAGAAGGCAGCGCCATGAATTTTCACAAAAAGGGACATAAACTCAAGAAGGATACAGCCAGGAACGGCGCGCTCTCGAAAACAAACTGCCAGATCCAAGCCGCCGGGCAAGCGAGCATACTTCAAAGAAAAGCAGCGACGCCAGGAGGTCGAGACGACACGTTGCGACCGACGCAAAGTATTCAGACCCAGGCAACGCACCAGAGCGTATAATTTACGAGAGTACTACTGTGCTCGGATCGCTGCGCCAGGCGACTATGCTACCTTTGCCGCTCTCCGAGTCGCTGCCGAACAAGTCGTTCATTTCCGCCATGTCCGCCCGGCGGCAATCACGCCTTACATACAAACTTGCCCTACCCGTTGGATTAGCTACTCTTTAAGCAGCTAAGTTTTTCTTAAATTTACTATCATCGAAAAAATACCGCGGCACCCTTAGGGCGAGAGCAGCAAGTTCAAGCGACCCTCTAGGCACTGGCATCCCACGGGCGAGTCGGTGAGCGGGCGACAACCCGCCGAGCGAGCATGGCCTCGAGCGGCAGCGCCGGCCTCGCTCCGTTTGGGAGGGCCCTTATGAAGCGCAAGACAAACATTGTGAAAGAGTTGGACATTAACCATGCAATGTCGGCGCTGTGGAGCATGTTCTCACGGTCCGAGGAGCTGGACATAACCAGCGCGCCCGATGCGACCGCCAAATCGGAACTATTCTTGAACATCTTGGCTCGCAAAGATGCTCAATGCTACCAGGACTTCTGCTCGTACCTGGAGAAGAATCTGCCGCACCTGCTCGCTAAGCTGGCTATCGACGGCGGCTCGGGTGAGTGGCGCCCGCCGGCTTTTCGCGCGTCACCCCACCCCACCCCCGGGTCTGCGAGCCGGGCCGGTTGGTGTGGGGGAGCAGCGTCCTCTCTCCCTCCTTCCCCCTTCTCCGCGGGACTGTCGTTGGCATCGTCGAGCGTCGGCGGATGCCGGGGGCGGGTGGGGTGACCGAGATGGGGGGAAGGAGAGGGCGCTGGCGGTACTCGAGCAGTCTTTTACGGCACGGCGAAGAAATCCGTCGGACGCATCATTGTCTTTTTCGGCGGCGCCGCCGCCGCCTGACGAACCGTGCGGGCCTCGCCCTCGTGTCGTGCTTCTTCGCAGCGGCTCTGCCGCCGGATTCTTAGACCTGCCCGGTCATTCGTCAGTAGCCCGCACTGTCGGCCGGGCCTCGCCGGAGCCCTTCCCTGGAGCACATCCGAACGGCTGTTGGACAGAACCGCAAATTTATTGTGTCACCCCCTCCGTGTTTCGCCAAAATGTGGCGAGCCTGTGCGTCTTGCGTTTCCGAAATAGTATAGGCTGTTCGAAAACGACCGTGCAATGTGCTGCTGCTGCTGCAGCAGCATCAGTCAAGTTGAAGGGACTCCTTGGAGGTGGCGCACAAATGTTTTTGATTCTCATGTCCTCTTGAGCAGACGTTGTTTTACTATCGATAGTGGACCGCTCTAGCTCGACTGCTGCCGCTGCTCACTTTTTGCTAGCTGTGCACCGGAGCTAGTGCTCGAGCAGTACTATTGGTTTAATTAACCATTAGGCAGTTGCCTGCACGGCAGCCGATGCTTGTACGATGCCAACGAGCTGCCTGACTATCTGACGGCGGCAGCAGCCACAGTTCGTTAAATTCTTGATGGATGCCACAGTTGCAGCCACCCCCTTTGCCTTTCCACCTGAGCTGTTTATTCACAAAGGCTAGGACCCCCCTGTCAAACTGTATCTGAGTGCCACTGATTGTGCTTCCAGCCGTGCCCGGCTGACCGGTCGGCTCGGCTTGCCACACTGGACAAAGTCTGGTTGTGGCCCTCAAAACAAGCCGGAGATTCTCGCTAGCTCCGATGCTGCTGCTGCTGATCGAAGGTGTGAAGGAAGCTCGGCTTAGGTCTAGGGGTTACATGGTGTCTGGTCACGTGATCACACTACCCTGGAGCCGGGCTCGTGGAGATTAGCTATTATTTATGCTTGTGTTGACTTGCCTTGGTGCACATGTTTTATGGCCGTCATCGGGTTACCCATTCTCTCTCTCTCTCTCTCTCTCTCTCTCTCTCTCTCTCTCTCTCTCTCTCTCTCTCTCTCTCTCTCTCTCTCTCTCTCTCTCTCTCTCTCGTAAGTTGCTTAAGGAGGCCTGGAGCTGCCAGTGTGCATGTGTGTGCGTGCATGTCTTGTGTCTGAGAGGGAGAGCAATGACAATAGATGCTGGTCCTGCCTTCGGCAGGAGATTTCTGGTTCAGTCGACAATCTGCTGGCAGCAGCGACTTTCGCCAGTACAATTTCTCATGAAGATGGGCTGTCACAACAGCCAGTCTAGTGGAGGACAAATGGCAGCTGTGTTCTGACTTGACTCATTCTGTGTATGGGGGGTAGGTGATAGCCATCTCTGACGCCGACCTAACTTGCCTGATGCAGTATTACTCTACCGGTCCACGCCTGGCTGGCTGGCCTGTCTCTCTTGTTGTCACCTTGGAAGGGGGTCGGGCGGTGGCGGCATGGGGGGGCCTTGCAAGCAAGGAGCTGGTGAGAAGGGCTCCTTTGCCTATCAGCCCAGGCCCTTATTTTGTTTGTTCTGACTTGCTCTTTGTGGTAGCATTATTAACCAGGGCCCCATGCCTGCGTCAGCAGCCTGCAGGACTGGTTCTGTTGGACAGCTGTCATTAGCATATGCTTCTTTACCCTAAACCGTCGCTTGCGTGGTCGAACCCATTGACGTCCCTTACAAGGTTCTCCGTGCTCCCACGGTCAGACTCGTCAGCCTGTTTGCTCCGCAGGCCAGGCCATGGATTTCACGTGTTCTCTTCCCTAATCTCCTCCCTCCCTCATAACCTCTGGATCCCTGCATGTCTGCTGCCTCCCCCCCCCCCCTGTTGCCAAGAGAGAGAGAGAGAGAGAGAGAGAGAGAGAGAGAGAGAGAGAGAGAGAGAGAGAGAGAGAGAGAGAGAGAGAGAGAGAGAGAGGGAGGGAGGGAGAGACTGCACCAGACTTGTCTCACGCTCGGCTGCAGCTGTGCTGCTGCTGGGTACATCGTGTATACTGCTCCTCCTCCTCCTTTAGACCCGCTTGGCTTGCATAACGATTTCTGCTTTCCGATCGCTCGTCGTCGTCGTCTGACGTCGCTGTCCAGACGCAAAGTGCTTGCCTGTATCTTAGCCTTCTGCCTCAGGTCCTCATTCCTCTCTGTAGTGATACTGTTGTCATTCTGAATCATCCAGTGATAAAAAATAGCATCGGACCTGCAACCTAAACATCAAGGAGTTAGACTGGCCGAAGCCAGCTTGTGCACGTGCTGCTAATAGATAATAATTGACAATATCCAGCACAGAAGGGGTGGTTGGTGCTGGAGCAAAGTTCAGTTGCTTCTGGTGGCATCCACCCCCACCCAGAGCTCTGGCTCCGGAAGGTTCTTTACCGGCTGCAGCCCTTGCCACCGCAAGCAGGTGGTCGGGCATCTTTTGCCTGCATGGCATCACTGCTGCCATGGCAACCAGTTAATCTGTGGTGGCATGCCGTCTTCCCCCCCCCCCCATCCAGTCGTCCTGTCGACAGGTCACAAAAGGATACCACTGTCATTTTTTATTGACTTCTTTCCGTAAGAGCGGTCGTAAGGATTGTATCTGCTTTTGGTCCACAGCATCTAAATTGGCTGGCAGCTACTTCCGGCTGCTGCTGCTGCAATTAGCACCAGCAGCAGCAGTTTCGGTGTTGGCAGCTGATTGTGGCAGCTGCCAACACATGGCTAGAACCCAAAGGGCAAGCTGCTTTGTGGTTGCTATTGTTGCCTGATCCGGCGTCGTTTTGTTTCGTTGTTAATTAGTGGTTAGTCGTTCTGCTTAGCTTGTTCCATTGTTTCTTTCATGAACTCTGCTGCTTCGAGAAGACTTGGGGCTACAGCACAGAGTTGCTAGGAGGCCTGCTGTTCCTGGTCCCTGGCGAGTCTTAGCCAGCCGACTGCAGACTCATCGTGTGGTCATTCATCGTCTGCTGGTCGGGTGTTTCTTGTGACCACACGTATTCTTTGTGGGCCGTGCTGGGCCACTCCCTTCCAGGCATTTCGCGGCGTCCTGACGTAGGTCGCGAGCATGCGGCAGGCGAGCAGAGCAGGAAGCGTGTGCACCAGTGCAGCCTCGGCTCCGGGGCAGCTGCAGCCTCGCCCTCGCTCCCTCGGGTATCGCCCGCTCTTTGGTTGCCCGCGTTCAGGCACCACACTCAGAGGCACCGGCAGCTGCTGCTAGACTGCAAAGCTGCTGGCTCGTGGCCCGGCGCCGTCCCGGGCATGCCCAGACAGGGGGGACGACTCGGTGGGGATGGGATGTCGAGCCCAGCGCGGCACGATGAGCGTAAAAGACGAGTGGGAGCGCCTTGTCTAGGCGGCTGCTGCGTTATCTTACTCAGCAATCCCTAAAGAAATGTACATGTCGGCCCATTCAACGGCCTCATTTGCGTAGCTGCAAAATGCCTTAGAATGTAGCATTCCTGCTTGCAGCGTAAGATTAAAAAAATGCCTGCCCCACGATTCGAGCTCACGTCCTCGGGAGTGAAGTGCCTCACCACCCCCCCCCCCCGGCTAAAACGACAGGATGGGGTAGTAGCTAGTT
The DNA here is from genome assembly GCA_009760855.2 of Cristatella mucedo. Lineage (NCBI taxonomy): Eukaryota > Metazoa > Bryozoa > Phylactolaemata > Cristatellidae > Cristatella > Cristatella mucedo. The sequence continues at coordinate 669,493 of WPIO01000054.1, read as the reverse complement.
ATTAATCAACCGGCTCTGACAGATGCCTTGCGGTGAGTTAGCTGTCTTAAAGCAACCGTGATCTGGCTGTCAAAGCACGAGGCCCCGTAAGGAGTCCAGATCGCCAAGCAAAGATTGGGTGATTGATCGATAGGTCTTGTAGATCTGCCTCACCCAGGCTAAGCTTTGGAAACTTATCCCGTGCTCTGCACATCTTGGCAGTCTGTTTTCCACTCAGTCAGTTTTGCTGTCAGCCGGTCGCACTGTCGGTTCACTGGCGGTTATTTGTCCATGCATCTTCCTACCAGCTTCTTATTCACTGAAGTTGCCAGTCGTCCAAAACAAATTTCCCATCTTACAAATATTCCCTGCGTCCTCCAAAGGGATGCTCCTAGCTAGTGTAATGTAATGTATCTCCATCTGTAACACCACAAAGCCATAGAGACTATATGGGTGTTAAGCAGGAGAGTTTTGTATAGCTCACTCGTAGCCTAAGTGGCTTTTGGTACGCATTCGGTAGTGTGTATGTGTGTGCGCGTGTGTCTGTGTGTTCCTGAAGATGCCTCCATTGTCATCGGCCAGTTCATTCTCACATTTCTCTGATCTCATTTCGATTCTGTGAGCAAGAAATTAAGCTTTCCTTATTATGGAGGATTTAAACATTGATTTTGCTAACTTATCTGGCGCCTTCAGCACTGAATTTCATTCACCGACTATTGTGGCTCTTGTGCATGGCCCTACTCACACCAAGATTCACACACTCGACCAAATTTTCTGATGCAACTGCACTTTGTCATCATAAATTATTACCAAAACCTGCTTATCTGACCACATGCAGATTTCATTCAGTCTACAGTGTGTGCCTTGCTCCTCCTCTTTTAAAGTCACACGTGAATTGCGAAACCTCAAGACTTTTGACATCGAAGCTGTCCATTCGAGAATATCTGCTTCGCCTCTGCTGCAATCCCCCTTACGACCTGTCATCAGTGGTAGATTGCTACAGCACGACACTCGAGCTGACATGCTCGACGAGTTTGCACCTCTAACTAAGCTCACTATGTGCTCTCGCGAAGACCGCCTATGGTTTACCCAGGACATTAAGCTAGCTAGATCTACTAAGCACAACCTTTAAAAAGCGTTCAAAAGATCGGGACTGACTGTCCATCGACAGGCATACGAAAGTTAGATCGTACCATTCGATCCTAGCAAAGGCCAGGTCTAGCTTCTATGAAAACATTGTTGAATAGCAGATGCACAATCCAAATATGCTATGTCGACGATCAACCATCTCCTTAACCGCTCCCAGGTTAGCTCCTTACCTAGTGATCCCTGTGATGATTTAGCTGATTTCTTCTCTAGCTTCTTTGTCAACAAGATAGACAAGATCAGGTAGTCCATCCCTAAGATGGCAGCACCCCCCCCCCTGGAATGCTGTCCCTTAATTCCATGCAGCATCTCTTAATGCCTACATTCAAGGCGGTCACTAGTGACCTCGTCCTGAAGTTCATATCCCAATCAAAGAATACAACTAGTCCTCTAGACCCTTTCTCACTGTCTTGCTTCTACGATGCATTGGTCTGCTGCTGTCATGCATAAGTAGCATCATAAATATGTCATTAGCCTCAGGTCATGTCCCAGCACCTTTCAAGAAGCCTGTATTCAGGCCACTAATCAGGAAAGCAACTCAAGACCTAGAGAACTTGAGCAGCAACTGCCCAGTCTCCCTTCTACTGTTCCTATCAAAGGCACTGGAATGAGTCGAGGCAGACCAGCTGAACTCGTGTGTTGAAACTTCAAACCTAGCTAGTAAGTTCCAGTCTGGTTTTAGAGCTAATCACTCTGCAGAGTCAGAATTGCTTTGGGTGTATAACGACCTACTTATGAATGCAGACTTAGGTCGAGTGTCCCTGCTCGGCAGCTTTTGATACTATCGATCACCAAGTCCTTCTTGAGCGCCTCACATCTCGCCTGGGAATTACTGGCACTGCATTGCAATGGTTCATGTCCTATCTCAGATTCCAGAGTATTGATGTTAATGGACAAAGATCATCCGAGGTACCTCTGACATATGGGGTACGTCGGGGCTCTGTACTTGGTCCAGTTCTTTTCACGGTTTATACTCTTTCTCTTGCCGATGTGATTGCCGAGCATAATCTAGGCTTTCAGTGCGGATGACACCCAGTTGGACGTTTGCTTTGATCCCTCCCAGCCTTCGAGCATGTCGAATTCTCTCTACTCCATTGTTGCATGTATTGATGATTGTATTGACATCCGCACACGGATGGCAGCTAATTTTCTTAAATTGAATGATGATAAACCCAACTTACTAGTTATGGGCAAACCAAGTGTGATTCAGAAATTGGAAAGGCTCTGCCAGCATATCTGCTGTTGAATCAGCACGAAATCTAGGTGTCATGTTCCAAAGTGACCTTTCGTTAGACGACCTCATGATCCATAGTCAAGTCTACTTTCAGCTGCTTAACATTGCTAAAATTCGGGCTTGTTTAGAGCAACAGGAAGTTGGCTCGTGTACTGGGAATGAGGGGAGGTTGCATCTGGTATAATCTGGTCGAGTGTGGCCTGGAGCCGGGCTCCTGGGCCGATGCCTATGTTACCGAAACCCGACGTGGGCCTCGAGGGCTATCCGGCTGTGCTGCCGATTGCTGCACTGCGCAATTGTTTGGCCGAGCTTGTGCCGTAGCTGGAAGCCGCTTCGGGGAACAAAGCTAGGAGGCAAACTGTGTGCGTCGACTTTCGAAGGATGTAATTTTCCAGCGAATGGCTATGAGAGTTCACCATCTGAGGAAGCACCATAAGGCTGCTGTGGGTCAAACGCCATGTCCCCTGTACTTGGAACGTCGGTTTAGTGAATAGATGAGATTAAATTTCAACTCTTTGCTGACAACCCGTTGGTTTTAAGTAGGCAACAGAAAATGTGATGCCTGCAGCACACTGCCAGTGCAGCCTCGCTCGTGTGCTCGGCCTCCGTGTCATGCCAAAGCTAAAAAGATGGAAGGTCATTGCAGGTAGACCGTCCTCGGAATCGAGTTCAGACATTTCAGTTCGTCCATTGTGTGTTGACCTCTGGATGTCCCTGACCCCTACTCCTCGTCGTCGGTATTCGATCGTTGCTAGATTCCGGGCTCATCGCATTGTGGTTCGCTTCCACCAAGGATTCAACGAATTACCATTCGAACAATGACTCGAATTAATTAAGCTAAAATCGGTGGCACGAGGCTCGTATTTCGAGTGAATATCTTAGCACAAGGTCATCGCAATGTACCCACCAAATTTCGTGCCATTCCGCTGTCGCAGTCTCGTCCAAACGGGCTCTAAATACTCGGGCCGCTAACCGCAATCCACTGGGAATCGGCAGAATGGGCAGAGCTCCAATTAGGATTGCATATTAAACCAGACCGTTGTTTTTCGAGTGTAGCCAAAAATTTCACACCTTTGCACACGGTCTCATGCAAGCCGAAACAGTCGACCAGTACCGAAATTCGCCGCCAGGTGGCGCTGATGGCATGGGAACCAGTGAGCAATGGCGCGAAATTGTGTGCCTACACCTGTGGGCACGCATCAATGGTGATCGCTTTATTATTCGTTTCAGTATCCCTGGTCGTAACTTTCTTTCGTATGAGCTTGCCGTCCACGGCTAGTGGGCGTGTGATGATGAACCACTTAGGAGCCTCCTGGCGCTGTTAGAAAAAATAAGACCAGTAGCCCGGCCCATATTCGTGCCCTTTGCGCACGCGTGCGTCCATGCCCACGTGACTTGCGCCTGAGCCCTCGCTCTTCTATTTCTCCTGGTGTGGCTCAGGGCTTAAGATGCTCTCGTCTCTGACGCCCGTAGTTCGTGGGCTCGAGCCGTGTGGCAAGCGCCTGGATAGTGGTTCAGCTCTCTTGTATATATTCATCTTGGCCAACTGGGCTATTTATTATTCGTGCAAGGATCTGACCACAACCAACTCAAGCCTAACAAGCGCCCCCAGAGATTAAGTTCTCTGGGGGCGCTTTATCAAGTGCATTATTATTATATATTATTATTATTTTTGTATTATATTAACATGCAGCTGCTGCTCGCCTCTGCCACACAGCGTCTGCAGATGCTGCCGCAGACCACGAAGAACTGCAGCTCGGCGTCCGCAGCGGCGGCGGCGGAGGTGGCAACAGCTCTGCGTCGAGCGCCAGCGGCAGTGGCGCCGCCACGGCAGCTGTGTCGCTGCCACCGACGCAGTCACTGCAGCTGAGCCTCGAGCTGGCGCTGAAGGAGCGTGACAGCCTTCTGCGCGAGAAGGCCAAGGCCGTCGAGGAGCGAGACGAGGCTCAGCGGCAGCTACTGGCACTCAAGGGCGACCGCGACGCCACAGCGGCTGCGTCCGCATCCGATCAGGAAGCTTCGACGTCATCGTCGCCACTTCGCGGTGGAGGAGTGTTCACGGCGGGGACCCTGCAGTCATCGGCGGCCGGTTCGTTCAGGTGAGAGGCTGCACCAGTAGCCGGCGCTCAGCCACGTCTGTGCCGAGTGTGAAGGCCACGGCTGCCAACCGCGCCTGACATGTGACGAGCGACTTCCGTTCGTGTGCAGGGCCGCTTCCGGCGATTGCAAGAAAGAGAGAATTGCGAAGTGCGGTAGGGGCAGCAGGAAAGTCGGGTCTACGCGATGCTTGTTTTTCAAGTGAGAGCACAAAGTGTGGCCGAACCTTCAGCTGCATTACGCTGTGACGACGACCGCAAAGAGATGTAAAAGAAATGTGTGATATTTCTTTTTTGGCACTCTGTGCTTTTTAGACTCGACCGGTTTTTTCCCAAGGAAGGACGTGGTAAGTCTAGTCGATCTCAGGGAGCGTTGAACGCTAGTCTCTGCCGAGGGCAAGCATCGTACTCCCGTGCAAAAGAAGACCGTAGTCTACAAAGATAGAATTGCCGAGTCCTTCTGTCATAGGCAGTGTCCAAAGAGTAGCACTTGCAAAGCAGGTAAGGGGGGGCTCTCTTTGTGTAGGCAAGTTAACACTGGCAGCTGCACTGCAGCTCATTTAGTGCCGATCATTCGGGAAACTTGGTCACTGGCTATCGAAACTCATTCCCTTGGGAATAGTAGCAAATAATAAGTTTGTATAGACCCATCCTTCAGAGAACTCAATGCCTTTCCAGGCACTTCACACATGCTGCAACGGAAGCATGTTCAAATAGCAGTGTGTGGAAGCTATGGTCTGCATGCTGCTATCTGCTTGCTGCTGTCCACTGCCGGGCATATTTTACGTGCCAGGTGATGCAGTGACCTGCCTCCCTTTTTGCAGAGAGAATGGCTTCAAAGACGCAGTGTACACTGCTTGGCCAGACAAAGTTGGCATACTCGATTCGCAGACCATAGACAAGGTCAGCACCTCATTCGTGCTCTGCCAGCTGCGGAGTTGCCGCGCTATCACGCAAGTGTGTGTATCTGAGTTGGTGTACACGTGACCACGGCTTAATCTCCAGCACGGGCATCTTGCTGTGTGGGGCGCAGGGCTCCGCTTTCACCTTCACCTTTTGCTGGCCACACTTAAAAAGTGACCCGATAGGATCTAAAAACTGAACGAAATCGATCTTAACTGTCGTGGCACTAACTGTCTGCGGTATGTGTGCAGATCGGGTCAAGCTGCAAGATTGCGGCAGCAGCGACCCTCCGACCCTCACGACGTAATTTGTGTGGTGACAAGCATTGTGACTTTTCGTTGTGAAGCGAACGGCTACTCTTACTATTCCCAGGCTGGGATCCTCGGTAGGTCTGTAGCAGACCATGTTTGGGCCTCCGTGTAGGCCAGGCATCTGTCGTCGTGATGCACTCGTGTAGGTGATGCACTCGTGCTCGTGCATGTGCTTCGGCTCGCTCTGCCCTGCAGATGCAGTCTTTTGTTTCCTGCTCTGTTGGTCATGTGTGGCACGCAGTAGGCCGGCCGGTGCCATGCTCTGGCAGTCAACTCGGAATTCCCATCACAAAATTGGAATGCTGCAGCAGTCAATAGAATTCCCATCAAAAAATGGGCCACTCTGGCAGTCAATAGGATTCCCATCAAAAAAAAGGAGATGCCCTTGCAGTCAATAGAATTCCCATCAAACGCTGGCCGTGATCTGCAGCCGATACATACCGGCTATTTTGCCACTACCTCCTGCCTCATTTGTGCAGTGTGTTGAGTGCTGTGTATGCTGCAGGTGGTCCACGGAGGGGGGCCGCGTGGTGCACGTGGTTGTCGGCCTTGTAGCATCTTCTGTTAGACCTCTCTCTCTGTCTTTAAGTGTGATGCCAAGCGTAGCAATGTCGAAGCAGCAGAGCTGAATAGCAGGATTAGGACTAGAATTCTGTTCACGTGGTGTTGACTTCGGATAGTCGTCAGAGCCACTCTCGGCATCTGCTGCAGCAGATGTGTTGTCCCAGCGGTCTAGTTCCAGCTCTGGCTGAGCCAGGATTTTCATCTGGGGGGGGGCAGGACCTGCAAAATTGTTTATGTAGAGGGGCAAGGCACGAAAGATTTTCATCTAGGCAAGACTAAGCCCGCAATTGATAAAAAATTATAGCACATGATCATAGTGTTCATTCGAAACTAACTCGTGGAATTAAAATGTAATTTCATCGTTGGTGCAGGTGGGGGAGTGTAAGAAGAGGCAGCATCCCAGGTCGTTACCACACTGTCAGGGGGCAGTGCCTCCTGCCCCATGCTGCGTCACTGGGCTCAGGGTTAAGACTAGCAGCTGGCCTCTCTCTCTCACTCTCTCTCTCTCTCTCTCTCTCTCTCTCTCTCTCTCTCTCTCTCTCTCTCTCTCTCTCTCTCTCTCTCTCTCTCTCTCTCTCTCTCTCTCTCTCTCTCTCCCTCCTCTCTCTCTCTCTCTCTCTCTCTCTCTCTCTCTCTCTCTCTCTCTCTCTCTCTCTCTCTCTCTCTCTCTCTCTCTCTCTCTCTCTCTCTCTCTCTCTCTCTCTCAGACTAGTCTTCACCCAAGCAAAACGCATGGGCTCTGACCTCGAGTGTTTGCCGACCGGGATGTGGAGCAGCCCCTTCTTACATGCAATTACAATCTTGCAGATCTTTCTCAATCTAGCAAAATCTTCTGAGAAGGAAAAGCGAACAAAGGATTCAAAATAGTTTGTAATAATCTATTCATCTCAGATTAAAACCTAATTGATGAGAAGTTCCCATGAAATGTAGTTTTCAGCAATGAGGATTTATCTCGCCATTGGCATTTACATTCATGCAGATCAGCAGTGACTCGCGTTTATGGGACATAGTGACGAAATTGGGAACGATATAAATTTTAAATATAATGTCAACTATGAGTTCACTTTTTAGTTCGAATTGATGCACACCAATTTCATGGCCCTCTTCCTTACGTTCAGCACCTGCTAGGAAGTGGTTACCATTTACGGGACATGTAGATTCACATGCAGCAAAATTTCTGCCGGTATATATGAGTGTGTGCTGTGTGCTTGTTTGGGGGATGGGTGTTTGGGGGGGGGTATTGGTGGATGTGCGCCTGAGTTAAGAGCAAGTTGTACGTCTGCAGCATATGGAAATTGCAATTGTCCAGCCGCTCGGTTGGTTTAATCATAGACATTTGTTAAGAGAAAACGAAAAGTGTTGAGCTGCATATGTACACGTGGTCAGACTGAGAGCTGGAGTCAAGCAGCGTGACAGCAGCCCTCTTAGATGAAGTAGTGCGGCCTGGGAAAGAAGGAATTACATGAACCGGTTGACCTCTGAACTTTATCCCGTGACTCCCATATCACTAGCCAGTCGAGACTAGACGCCGCTGGCCAACTCTATCAAGAAATCTGAACTCAGGCTATAGCTGCTGCTCTTGCTCATCGAACCAGCAATAATAAATAATTGGTAGCATTCATACACCAATCAACGAGTCGTGTTATTGGTCCAGCTAATAGAGGATGTAGAAAAAGCCACGAGCGAGCGGGAGCCTCGGTTTGGCCCTCACTGCACCAGTGCAGTACCTGCACCTAGCTTTGATCTATGAAACCAATTTAGATAAATGTAGCTACTCGCTGTTTGCCAGCTTGTTGCTTTACAGGTCGGTTGTGCGACTTGTGATGGAGGTAATTGAACTCGACAAAAGCAGTAGGGGAAGCATTGTTGCCACTCTGAGAAAATCGTTTATACACAGCAACAATGGGGCCGTTGTAAGACGTGGTAGGGTAGCGACTCTCCACGTGACTCAGGCGCCGGAGTTTGTTTTATTTGAAGATGCTACGTAGACGCAGCAGCAAGCAGGCTGCAAGCTCAGTAAGTCTGCTCTCTCTCTCTCTCTCTCTCTCTCTCTCTCTCTCTCTCTCTCTCTCTCTCTCTCTCTCTCTCTCTCTCTCTCTCTTCTCTCTCTCTCTCTTCTCTCCTTCCTTAGCCTTGCCCCCACTGCCCACTCCTCCTCCCCGGCTTGCCGTGGGATGCAACATCCCACCGATGCAACATCCCACCGTTCGTCCTGCGCCATTTGCAACTGCTTCGTCTGTCGGATGTTGCTGTTTCCTGCGGAGACGCTGCGTCGTCAAGCCCAAGCAGTGCTGCTGCTGCCGGCCCAGCCGTCGGCTGCTGCAGCACTTGCTCGAACTCGTGGTCGTTAGCTGCCTTCGTGGGCATCATCATCGCCCGCATGCCATGGTTTGATCTGGATCTGCAGCTGCCTGTGCCATTCCTCCTCAAACCCGTCAACCCCCCCCCCCCCCACGTCACCCGCTCCCTTCTGTCGTGGCTTTCTCTTCGTTGCGCTGTTTGCAGACGTGAGAAGCCGGTTGCTGGGCTTGCAGTTAGCTAGCATGGGCGCTTCACCCGGTTTCTGTTCCGGTTTGTCTCCGTGTGCCGGTTTGTCTCCGTGTGCCTGTCTCCGCTTGTCACTGCTCATTGCCTATCGAACCGGCGGCAGCCCGAGCTGGCGATCGCCGGCGGCAGATTGCGCCGGCTTGTAGCTGCTGTAACTTTAGCCGGTTGCCCACTGTGTTGCTGCAGGGTAACGAACGAGTGATATGGGAGACGCATCGCATAATACTCCAGAAGGTAGGTTCGGCTCGACGCGCCGCCCGCCCCGCTGGCTGTGTTCGATCTCTCGTAACTTCTGCTTCCTTTTGCCGGAAGTGCACTGCCTTGCCAGTACCGCCGGGTACGAGGTCAGGCGTGTCCTTGTCTCTGTGCTTTTTCCCGTGCGGCGGCGCCTGTACCGTTGTCTTGTGTTGGTGCTCACTAGCTGATCACGTGAGTCTCTCACTAGCTGATCTCTAGTGTGCTCATTAGCAGGCGCTGGGGCTGCCGCTAGGCACGGGTCACGTGTAGCGGGCGCCCTGGCCAGTCAAGAGGTCGCGTGGCCGCATTGTAGCGTTGCTGCTGCTGTGTGTGTGTGTCCACTGGAGGAGGAAGAGGGGATAAGACAGCCGTGGTTGCAGCCAAGGTAGTTTGGTCGGTTCATCCGATGTGAAAGGAAGGCAGGCGGGCTGGTCGATTTATGGTATGGATTCCTGGTGGTCGATTTATTTATTTAGTCAATTCCATAATTTTGTCATGAACCCTGAGGAGAATTAGTAAAACTTTTTCGAAAACCGTTTAAAAATTGAAGAATTACGAGTTTCGGTGTTACCTACCGTACGTAATTTACGTCAATTCGGTCACGAGATTTAGTCTCACCGAATCTCGTGACCCGCCGTGGAGCTGCCGATCGTGCTGGCCAGTGCTTGCTGCAGGCGCTTGCTTTGGGCTCGACGAAGTATGCGCGCGCCATTGCCACCCACATCGGTGGCCCCCTTCCTCACGTCTGAGTGGCCTGCTTCATGGATGGAGCTGTCACTGCAGACGTCTTCTAGAAATGTTGCTGCAAGAGGGTTTGTTCGATCGTCTTACCCTCGGGTGGTTTCTTAATAATAATAATAACAATGATACATTTTATAAAGTGCTCTTAGAGAACTCAATCTCTTTCTTGGAACTACATTTGTTTCCGGATCAAAGGTCAGTCGTGTCGTTCTGCTGTGGTATTTTTTGAGTGACCGATAGTGTGACCGACTGTAGTCTAAGTTAAACTACCGAGCAAAAAAAAATAATGATATTAATACACTTGATAAAGTGCCCTCAGAGAACTCAATCTCTTTCTAGGTGCTTTACATTTTAAATGTGCACAAGTGAGGAGATATCGTGATTCAAGTCAGGAATTAGTTCCAGGCTTTGGGAGCATACGAACTAAAGGCACGGTCTCCAAAGGATTTGAGATTTGTACGAGGTATGGGTATACAGTTAGTTTCCGAAAAGCTGGTGGTACGATGCTTGGCCTGGTGGGGGAGTAGATCTGAAAGTTAGGCTGGAGCCAAAGAATGAAGGGACCGACAAGCGAGCGACAAAATCGACAAGGTGCGCTGCTGCTGCTTGACTGGGAGCCACTGCAGGGTAAGTGAGATGAAGTGATATGATGTGACAACTGGGACGCTCATGACAGACAAGCCCGGCTGAAGAGTTCTGCACCAGCTGTAAGCGCCTGAGTGCACAGGCCGGTAGACCGGCAAGCAGTGAGTTACAAAAGTTAAGACAAGATGTCACAAATGCATGGACCAACTTGGATGTTGAACACAACCCCCCCCCCCCCCCGTCTAAACAAGCCCGAAAAAAGAGAGAAAAATATACTCGTAACCACAGGCCTGCTTCGTGTGTGGGGGAGGAGTGCTCTGAAGTCGCCGCGTGTACGCTATGACGTGCATTATGCGGAAGCATTGCTTAGCGTAGCACTCGTGGCCTCCGCAGGAATTCGGTCTGCCGATGGGATTCGCGACCGTGTTGTTGTTCATCTGCTACATGGGTAGCACGCAGCTCGTCACTCTCGTCGTGAGATCCTTGGCATGGCACTGTGGGCTCAGCGAAGCGGGTTGCTCGTGCCAAGCGCAGTGCCGACGAACGAGGCTCAGCAGCTTCGTGACTAGCCTCGCTGTGGCTCGGCCGTGAAGGAGAGCAGAGGCTGGGCGTCGCTCCGACCTCCCGAAGCCACGCCGAGCTGCGCGTGGCTTCGGGCCGGCGCCACTAAGCTGGCTGGCCATTACCAAAACGCACAGGGCTCACAGAGAGATGTCTGAGTCTTTCTTGTCCGACGCTTGACCTCCTGAGCTTGAAGTCCCTTGAAGGCAACTATCCTCAGCCGGGCCATTTCTGGGCCATGCCCTCGCTTGCGATATAAATATAAATAAATATACAAAATTCACTTGTATAGCATCCTAGCAGAACTTAATCTCTATTCAGGCACTTCACGTGTTCCATGGGGCTTGAGCCCCTGGCCTCGACTGGCAACGGCAGTCACCTTGACATTGAACGGGCGAGCACCTTTATATAGCCAGCCTTGGGTGGCAGCCTAGAAGGGTAGGAGCTGCCAGGATTAGGTCGAGCTAAAGATGGGTAGCACTCATAAGTTAGAGGCCGCACCGGTCGCTTGTCAGCAGCAGCGGCATGCTTTGGGGTTATTGTGCAGCTACTGCTGGGCATGAGGGGATGACATTGAGAGTGGGCTAGCTAAGGAATGTGGGGGCGTGGTTATAAGTCGTTCGAGCTTAACACAGTAGTTGAAGACTACTGACTGTGCCCTGTGCCGAGACCAGAGCACTGGGATGACGCTAGTGTGCCAATGCCTTGCATCGGAGTGCATGCGCGGTGCCCGCTTCGTGTCTCTCCGTGTTAGCCAAGAGGGATGTGGCGCTGTCTCTCTATCCTATAAATTCTCGTGGTCGTCATAGCCGTAAGTGTAGCTTAACAATGATTTAAAATATTAACATCGATTTTATTCAGTGAGAATGGTTGGATCCGGTAAAGTAACGGTTCGCTGATCCAGCAACCTCGTTTATAGAGCAGCAGCAGAAGAGTTTTTGTGGCATCACTCCCCCTCCACTGCTTGCAGTTGGCAGTTAAGAATCGCGTGCTGCAGAACTCGAACACACGACCTGATTCGTGAAGTGCAAGCACCTTGCCCTCATGCTAAGACACGGCCCAGATGGGATGCTGTAACGATGGTGATAATTGCAACGATGATGGTGGCTTCTCATGCCTCCAGAGCTGGCAGAACCTAGCAAACTGCATGGTGCGTTCTCAATTTGCAGTCCCCCAGCTGTGGATTTGGCATCGCTATATCAGGAGGGCGAGACAATCCTCACTTTTCTGGGGGCGATCCAGCAATCGCCGTGTCGGACGTCATCAAAGGTGGTCCTGCCGAGGGCAAGCTATGGTATGTTCATGCCGAGCTTGCTCCGCCCAATCGCTGCCACTTGTGCTGCTGTTGCTTCGGTAACCATGGAGTGATGCGTACAACCTCAGCTCAAGTATCGCATCGAATTTTTGCTCTTACGTTCACCCTGAGCATATGGTGATAATAAAAGTAATGCTGGGTCGTTTGTATTGCGCCCTACGAGAACTGGCTTGCATATTAGCTCTTTTGTCAATTGCCTCTTTCGCAAGAAAAGTTAGCGCCTCGAGTTGGATTTCGTCAGTAAGCTCTGCTAGACTGCCTCGGCTACTTTGCAATGTCTCAAGCTGCCTTCACGCACGTGGGCAAGCATTCGTTTGGGTTTGCATGACAAAATATCTGCCCTAGACTAGATCGATCCAACATAGGACTGTCTGCAAGGCAAGACAGATTGAACGTTTCGACACAAAATGCAGTTCTGACGATGCATTCATGCTTTGCTGACTGTCCCTAAACTTTGGGCCGCATTCTCACCTTCTCTTTGACATGAGTGTCTCTTCGTGACACAATAATTGTGATGGCCATGTTTTGTGTAGCCTGGCTAGTTGTCCTGTTTTGTCACATCTTTTGGTTAACTTGCGTATGATCTCGATAGTCAGATAGGGTTGCAGACTAGCGGTCATTTTGCCGTTGGTGGCACATGGCTGGAGAATTGTAGAGGCAGGCATTCAGATAGAGGACGTAATGTGACTGTTGACTTGTCGTCTCGGTGCGAGCCTCGGCATCTCTGCAGCTGACTTACCTCTCCTGCTGTCGACCCACTCGTGTGTCCCACTTTTCGAACGTCCTAGTCTCGGCACGTCTCATAGCTATGGTGCTCTAGCCCTAGTTCCGGTATCAGCTGATGGCGAGCGGCTCGCCCAGTTCACGCTGCTTGCCTGGCCACGTCGCCCACCAGTGCCAGCAGCGGTGTGCAGTGAGTGGCAGAGCCTCAGCTGAACCTCAGCCTGAGTCTCCTGTGCCTCCATGCTCGTGCTCAAAAGCAGCCGACACTGGCTGGCTGGCTGGCGGCTCTGCATCTGGGCGTCGAAATGCTGCATAGAGTGTTGGGGCAGCATTTTGGTGTTGACAAACTAGTTGAATGTTGGATGTTGTTAGCGTTGGATGGATGGGTGACAGTCTCCTAATCGATACTGGCTTTGCTCTGGTCAAATACGAGAAAGTGACGGCTGTGCACGTTAGGCTGGTGAGATTCATTCTTGGGGGTAGCGACCTGAAGCTCCCATCTCTCTTTATCTCTCTGTCTCTCTGTCTCTCTGTCTCTTTCTCTATCTATCTATCTATCTATCTATCTATCTCCATCTCACTCTCTCTGTCTCTCTCTGTCTCTCTCTCTGTCTCTCTCTCTCTCTTTCTCTATCTATCTATCTATCTATCTCTTTCTCTATCTATCTATCTATCTATCTATCTCCATCTCACTCTCTCTATCTCTTCTCTTTCTTCCAGTTTCTCTCCCCCGAGGTGGAAGCGCCCTCTATGTGCTTGCCCTTCGGGCTGGAATACTCACCTCCTGACACCCTTATAGCAAGCCTGCTAGACCTTTTACGGAACATAGGCACCAGTTATTTCGAAAATGTACGTGAATAAAGCAGGCACAACCCCGGTATCTCCTATCGCATATTCAACAGTCCCTGGTCGATGTCGATGCAGACGTCGATCGTCCGTGTGATCAGCCCCGGTATCTCCTATCGATCAGCACAAATGTTCATAAGCCAATCGGCAATCGGCAGACTTTTACTTCTGCTGTCGCTCACACCTACCTGTACACCTCGTGACCACACCTCGGTCGCTCGGTCAGCGCACGCGCCGCACTCTCCTTGATGTTTTGCACTTCCTCTCCCCGTTCGTCATTCCTCATCGGGAGGTCGCAGCAGCGACCTTGATCGCATCGTTTCCATTGCAGCATGCACGACCGAGTGCTGAGTGTCAACGGCCAGAGCTTGGACAACGTCGAGCATGCACACGCCATTTCTATCCTGCGGGATGGAGGCAACATGGCCGACCTCACTGTCAAGCGGCGCATTGGCCCTTACACAATCCCGGCAGCCTCTGCGGCAGCACAGTCAGACTCACCTGTCTCTACCAAGGTGACTCTGACGAAAAAGCATCGCCGTGAAGGTAGGCACAATGGCGAGGGTGAAGGCTAATCGCGGTCGTGCCACCGTTTTTTCCTTCCTTTGCGACCTGCTAAGAAAGAGACAGATGTGTATGCATGTGTGTGCGTGTGTGTGTGTGTGTGTGTGTGTGTGTGTGTGTGTGTGTGTGTGTGTGTGTGTGTGTGTGCCTGTGTGTGTGCCTGTGTGTGTGCCTGTGTGTGTGCCTGTGTGTGCATGCATGTGTGCTCGGGGTTGCCTGGTGCTCCTAAAGCAAAAAGTGTTTTTGAGAGAGAAACTAGCAAACAGTGGAATCGTTGAGGATGTCACTGGTATGTAGATACAGACCTATGCTCTTCTGACCGAGCATAGACTCTCCGATAAGCCTTTAAGTTATGTGTGTAGGAGCCTAGCTGTCTGCTGTCTTGACTTACTCGGTGTCAGCATTGTCCCAACTGCAATCAGTCTCGGGTGGCCTCTTACCCAGTCTCTCCTGCTCCAGGCTCTTCCAGAGCTTCTTCAGTGGCGCATTCCTAAGCTGCCCAGTGCATCAGCTAGCCAGCTGTGTGCATCTGGCTACTTGTTCGACTGAGACCGTCCTCATTTCTGCATCGGCCCGGGTACTCATTCTGCATTATCTCCCACTGCCCTATCTTCCACTGGATTATCTCCCTCTTGCTAGGTTGCTTCAACGCATGCTTTTATTTTTATGCAGATGACTGCAGGTTTATGTGTGCTTTGATCCCAGCCTGCCTTCCCATTTGTTGAACCCGCTCAACGTCATTGCAGCATGTATTGCTGCATGTATTGCTGACATTTGCTCTTGGACGGCAGCAAGCTTTCTCAAATTGAATGACGATAAAACCAACCCACTTATTATGGACAATCCTGGTGCTGCTCAGAAATTTGAAAACCCAGCCTTTAACATTGGGTTCGGCCAGCATATTTCCTGTAGCATATGTGAGCAATCAGGATCCTGTTCCGGTGTGATCTGTCGCTAGATGACCTCATCAGCTCCATAGTAAAATCTGCCTACTTTCAGCTACACGTATGTACCGGTGCAGAAATTCAGGCCTGCGTAAAGAAGGACACTATGGCCAAGCCAGTTCATACATTGTTGGCGTCTCATCGAGACTTCTCAAAGGTTCTCCTGACTGGGCCATAAGACACAGCCCGTGCGAAACTCTGCTGCTGTCTGTCGTGAATGGCGCATCTGCCTCGGTACATCATATCTCACCGACCTTCATCGGCTCCCCATCCAGTAACGCCTCGACTTGAGGTTTTGTCAATTACTTGTAGGTTCCTTCATTCTCTTGCTACTGCCATCTACCCATCTGAACGTCTCCCCAACCAGGCTAGGAATCGTACCACCCACTTGCTGACTCAAATCGTTTAGCTATGCCTCCATACAACCTGAAATCCTTCAGAGACCGCGCCTTTTGTTTGTATGCTGCTAAAAGCTGGAACTCACTCCCAACTCACATCACGTCAGCCCCTGACTTGACAGCATTTAAAATAGAAGCTAAAAATGCACCTGCTTTGCACAGCATTTGCTGAGTTCGTATATACTTGGTCATCTGTAGTAGCACACTGAGCAACTTCGTGACCTCGGTCCCGATGTCGTGGGTTCGAATCCTGCAGTGGGCGATCCTTTATTGCTGCTGCTCTTCTGTCACTATACGAAAAAAGAGACTGTTAAGTCAGCTGGCATTTGTGTTCCTATGCATGCTGACCATGTGCATGCTGAATGGTTTTTGTAATGGCTCGCGGTACCCTATATGCTGAACAGTGCACTGTGCAGCTCGTAGGAGTTGCAGCCAGTATCTTGTCTGTCGGCATGTGACCCGGCCTGCCTCCCCCTCACCACGTTGTGTCTCTGGCCGCTGCTATTAAGTTTGCTTTTGCTGTGTGCACCTTACACAACGCCTCTTAATCGACACCAACGCGCCAAACAAGAAGACCTCGATTTTGCCATCGCAACAGCCATGGCCTCGTTTTTTGCACACGGGAAGCCGCTGTCGCCGGCTGCTCTCCGCAAGCCGCCGTGCGTGCGTGTGCGCGAGCCACTAGCGCCACGCGCTCTGGTGTTCTAGACTTCGGGCTGGTCATTGGGCACAAGCTCTACGTGAAAGACATCCGTGCCGGCAGCCTGGCAGCCCAGACTGGTGCGATAAAGGAAGGCGACATTATCCTCAAGGTGTGCGCAGCCGCATGCCGCCGCCGGAAGGAGGAGCACAGCTGCCCGACCTGTGTGTGCGGCAGCGCTGTCGCCTGGCAGCGCTGTCGCCTGGCAGCGCTGTCGCCTGGCAGCGCTGTCGCCTGGCAGCGCTGTCGCCTGGCAGCGCTGTCGCCTGGCAGCGCTGTCGCCTGGCGTTCTTGCTCATTTGAAGCCGCTGCTCCTCTGCATGCATCAGTGCACACGAATGTGTGTGCGCTCGGGCACTGTCACAAGGACTGTGCTCCCTTTTCAATTTCGTTTGCGATAAAAAAAAAATTTGCGGGAGCAGCTTAGCATGGAAAGCGCTGCTACTACGACGACGGCAAATTGACGGCACGCCCGCCGTTTGGTACGCTGCAGATCAACGACGTGTCGGCTGACTCGCTGTCTCTCGCCGACGCCCGGAAGCTGGTGGAGAAGCTGGGCCGCAGCTCGGCGGACAAGTTGCAGCTGCTGCTGCAGCACCCCGCTGCAGCTGCAGGGCTCGCCATGCCGCGATACGCGTCCAGCACGTCACTGCACAAGCGTCAAAACAGCGACCTTGACCACGGCAGCGGTGGCGGCGGCAGAGCGCACGGCTACCAGCAGCCGCCGAAGGAGCTCACCTACTCGACTAACACGGCACCTCTGTCGCCTGTCCTCCACAAGTCCGACTACGAGAAGCCACGCCTCAAGACCTACGCCACTTCCCCGTCGTCATCGTCGGCGGCTGCGCCTGGCGGCCACCACTCCACCGCAGCCTGGCAGCAGCAGCAGCAGCTGGCCCACTCGTGGCACCATCCGCACGCCTTGTTCGGCGACCGCCTCGCGAGCAAGTCGGCTGCGTATCAGCAGCTGAGGCCGGCGGAGCTGACAGGCAGCGGTGACTACGCCGCCAGGAGGACGGCCGAGGCTGCAGCGCTGCAGCAGCACGAGCCTGCACTGCTGCCTCAGGCATCACTCGACGACACGTATGTGCGTGCTGCCGATGCCGGCAGCTTTTTCAAGCCTCGAAATGATATGCAGTGAGTAGCTCCGTGCATGTGGCTGCCTGCTGCTGCTCCTGCTCCTGCTGCTGCTCCTGCTCTTGCTCCTGCTCTTGCTCCTGCTCTTGCTCCTGCTGCTGCTCTTGCTCTTGCTCCTGCTCCTGCTGCTGCTCTTGCTCCTGCTCCTGCTCCTGCTCCTGCTCCTGCTCCTGCTCCTGCTGGTATGTTGCACTCTCGTAGGGCACTATTCCTAGTGTGTTATCATTATTAGTATTAGTATTATGATTGAATTACATTAGTAGTAGTAGCAGCAGCAGTAGTATATATAAATATTAGTAGTATGCTCTTCCCTCCGAAAGTGGAACCCGAGCAGTACGGTTCATGCTCCGGCTGCCGACTCCTCAGGGTCGACTCCTCGGGAGTTCACCACCGCCGACAAGTCAGCTGCAGCGTGAGTCCAGGCTTCGAGTCAGAATGGCGCGAGCCAGCCACTCTCCCGTGGCACGCCGGCTCGCCAATGTCGAGCAAGCAAGCAATCGAAGACCCGCATGGCTGTAGTGCCTATGGGCATACTAAGGCCCCATTTGTTGAGCTCTTGCTAATGAGGATGCCGCCGATATCGCAAGCAAACTCCCGACGCAAGTGATTTGCAGCGGCGAGCAGTTTCTAGAGCTGCTTTCACATATTTCCCAGAGGTGACATACACTATACGTCGTTCAAGAAAGATGGCTCTCTTGGCATACGAATCGCTGGTGGAAACCAGACCGGCATATTCATATCGGCCATACAGGAAGGCAGCAGCGCACAGGCCGAGGGTCTACGCGAAGGAGACGAAATCGTCAGGGTATGTATGTCTTGGCTGCCTGCCACACTCTGACTACAGCCGATCTCTTGCGATGCAAGTCGTGTCACGTGATATTCTCCTGCCAGCCATCTTGGCTGTAACGTTGCCTTGGTCAATTATGTTGTTGCTGCCTTGCAGTGGCACCACCCCAGACTCGACGTCGTCTTCTGCTATAGGTCTAATAATTATTATTATTCTTATAGCAGCGTTAGTAGTAGTAATGAGGCGTTTATATAGTGCCCAAAGGGAACTAGTTACATTTACGCTCTTAACAGCAAATATGCATCTAAAATACTCTGAGCACCTGCTGGTGACAGTTTATACGATTCGTTATTGGCTTGATAGTGACGTCCTTGGGCGGTTTTACCAAGTTGGCACGCACTGGGGGGGAAGGGGTGGTACACTTGTGAGGCCACTCCCACCCCCCCCCCCGAGTCGTTTGCTTTTAGCAGTCTGTGTTTTTAGTCGGGCTGTGTGTGGAAGGGACAGAGACTTACTATTCGGTAATTGCACCGTGTGGCGAAGCCTACATGTGCAACTGCACACGCCTGGCAAAGGCAGAGTGCATTGATGCACTTACTGCATTCATTTTTGGTTACCTCTCTGTGAGTGAGTGTGTGTGTGTGTGTGTGTGTGTGCGTGTGTGTGTGTGCGCGTGCGCGCGTGCGCTCGTGCGTGTGCATGCATTCATATAGCGTTTATAATAGCTCACAATTTAAAGACGTGACCAAATGAGCTGAAGGAGAATGCAAACGATGCACAGGAAAGTTTGAGCAGAAAGGAGAGAAGGGGGTTACTATGGTTACTATAGTGTGCTCGTGCCGGGCTTGCCTAAATCCTCCTATATTATAGATTGGCTCCTTTTTCGACTGCTGTCGCCACGCTCAGTACAACCTCCTTCATGACAGCCATTGAATGCTGTGTAAACCTTCAGTTCAAGCCTCATTGCTCTGAATCGTCACGACCCAAGCCGCCCCTGAGGCCTGGGTAGTCACCATACAATTAGCTCTTCAAAGTCCGGGAGCTTTTACCTCGTGCAAGCGAAACTCTGCCAACCGCGGCAGGCAACGTTTGAAATGAGGCTTGCGTTTTGGCTCGCTGGCCCTCGCGGACGTCATATGCTACGTCACGAGGGAGTCACAGAGCAGAGTGCCGATTCTGTGAGTAGACAGCACTCGGGCACCGATGCCAAGACACGCAGGAGGGGAGCAATGATCGCCGAGCCCTCCCCCTCCTTGCTGCAGGCATGTACTTTCTGTCGCCAAATGTAATCTTGATTGTGAGTGGTAATCGGCATTGCGCCATCATGAAGCCGCTACGCAAGGCAGGCATGCGATCGCTTGTCGTAGCTCAAGCGCGTGAAGTCGGCTGCGATTGCAGCAGATCGGCAGCAGCAGCCGATAGTTCAGATACGACTAGGCAGCAGCATCTGCGAGGGGCCGAGGGGCCGGAAATTGATGGTGCGCTAGAGAGCGGTAGCGGCAGCAGCCTGCGGCTCACCCCTGCTAGCGAGTGTGGCTGGAGCGCTTTGCGAGTCGTCGTCGGCGGGTCACGCTCTCGAGTCACGCTTCAGGTGACCTTTGATTGCCAGCAGCGAGTGGGTGAGGTGAAACCGCTGAGTGAAATCTGCTCTTCTGCATCTATTTATGTGAATGAGGCTCTTGTGCGGCTATTTTTATAAATGGCACTGTTGGATTAGCTACCCTTTACATTGATCTCTCTTTCTTTACCGTCTACCCTGGGGGCGCTTGAGCCGGGTGTTACCAGGCTGGGTGCCAGGTCTGTCGTTGCTGTACCGTATGCATTAGCAATGGTTGTGGGTAGACCTTCGCACCGAGTTTTGCTGTCTGTCTTGTAAATAAGCTCCGCAGGCCGCCGCCGCCACTTCTTTTGTGCCCTTCAGTCGCATGCTGGCCGTATCACCTATCACCGTAGGTGTTGGTGAGTTAGTTAAGCATGCTGTGCCTGCTATGCCAAACCGGAACTGCCTGTGATGCACGAAGCATGATGGAATGGGGCCACCTCGTGACTTTGCAGCCGTGGCCTGTCGCAGAGGGCGCTGCTTCGAGTCGCCCGCCAGCACCAGCTGCTGCCGCCGCCTCCTTCCTCGCAGCTGCTGCTGATGCTGCTACTTCCGGTCGTGGCCTCTAGCAGTCGCCTCTGCGCTCTCTCGACCAGGTCGACAACAGGCCGGTGACCGGCATGACGCGCGACGAGGTCGTCACGGCCCTGCTCGCTGCCGGCGAGCAGGTCAACGTGGCTACGAGGCCGCGTAGCAGCGGCAACAGATACGACCGGTTCCTCGCAGCAAGGGGCAGTGGCGGTGGTGACTCGTCCTTGTCCGGCGACCTGCTGTACGTGCGAGCGCACTTCACATACGACGCGGCGGCGGCCGCCGCGGTCGGCCATCTGCCGTTCGCCGTTGGCGACGTGTTCCGCGTGATCGACACCCTGCCCAACGGCGAGGTCGGCGAGTGGGCCGTCGAGCAGCTGCCGACCACCGTCGAAGGTCACGTGGATAGCGCCGCCGATCTGAAGCCCATCGCCTTCGGCATCGTGCCGAGCGCAGCACGGGCCGAGCTGCTGGCTGCCGCTGCGGCCGACTCGTCGTCGTCGGCCGACGGCGGCGGTGGCACGGCGGAGAAGGACGGCGGCAGCGGCGCCGCAGGCGGCGTGAAAGGAGGAGGAGGAGGAATAGGGGGTATTTTCCGGCGGCGCAGCAGCAGAAGGACCAAGTCGCTCAGCAAGGATCACTGGGATGACGTCGTCTTCGGTAGGGTGCGGCACCCCCATTCGATGCGTGTGCACTTTGCCATTTGCGCTGCCAGCCTGACGACTAGCTGCCTAGGTCGGTCTCGGGTGATGTAGCTTGTATGCCATGCTACGTGGAAGCACCGCCGTGTGACGTCACCTCGTTCGGGAACAGCGGTCAGAGCTTGTGAGCAATGAAGCAGGCAGTAGTCGTGGGCCAGAGCAGTGAGCGTTGCTTTCGCTTGCTTGGCTGCAATAAGCACAACGGCGACCCCAACAATATGGCCGACCGGATCTGTCGTAGGACTTTCAGGCTAATGCTCGTACTGTGCGTGCTAGCCGAAGGGTGCAATAGCTGTACACGATATGTAGAAATCATTCGGCAAGCTCTCGAAAGTGTGTGCCTGACAGCAATGCCTGACTACTGCATAATTGGTAAGAATTGGGCCCTTGTGTGTTTCGTGATGATTGTGCTTCTCCCACGTGGACGTCGAAGCCACCTGCTTGTAAACTGTGTCGTATGACAGCAGCTCCACGGAGCCACTCGAAGCCACTCGATCGGGTCACTTACTGGAGCAAGTCGATTTGGATTGCTTCTCAGTCGCCTTTAGAAGTCGTCCCTTTGATTCTCAGTGAGCCTTTAATCGGGCAATCGACAGGGGAGGGGGGCCAATCCAGGATGGGAGTAGACGAGTCATAAAAAGGTAACTTTTGACCCAATTTACAGTACGATTTAGGTCATTGTCCTGCTGACGCACAAATCTATACTTCCCAAAGACATCTGGCACAACGAATTCCTACACTCTTCAGCACCTTAAGGTCCAGAAATTGATCCACGATGCCAGGAATGACATGCGGTGCCCAGATGCCCGCGCCAGTAAATGAGAGTTTGCCACCGCCTCACTTAAAAACAGTGTGCCACGCTGGCGTACAGTCTGCGCCAGTCTATTCCTTATCCTTTCCTCTGGTGACATAGAGGTGCCTTTTTGTATTCCAGATCTGGAATCTTGTCAGATCTTTTTCTGGAATTCGCTCTTGTCTTTCCAGTAGACCGTCCTCTAGTCTTTTTAACCATTCAGTGAGCGCGGCACGTGACCTGCGTCTGCCTCTTTACTTCCCAGCGTTCTACTCAGCATTTCGTCCTATCCCGGTCACCAAAAATGCTCCGAACTCGGAGTTAGTGGACGATTCATTGCCGGCCGTCTGCTCTTCCCCGTAGTTCCTCCCGGTGCCGGTGCGTCAGGCTAGACTTCCTGCGGGATTGATTGTTCAGGTCGTGTCAGTAAAATGTCACTTGGGCTGCGATTTCCCATCAATCGTTCCTAGGCTGCATCATTTTGACTTGAACATTCCCCTAGCGCATGCTTGGCCATGTTGAATCTGTAACGGCTCTCTCAATATCTTGCTCATTCCAAAAAAATGCGTTTTTTCCATCGCTAAGTCCTGGTTTTTGAAGCGCCAGCAACATACCCTTACCGAACAGGCAGTGCTCCCTCTTTTATAGAATCGCACAGCTTCGCTAGCTGCCGCAGCTACTGCAGTGCGGATGCTGAATTGACTAGGAGCAGGCATAGGGGGATTGTGGGGGAATCCTCCACACTATCTCCCAGGACAATGTTCACGATTTGTTCTGTGCAGCCCTATTCTTGAAGTGTGTGTTAATTTTAAATATGTCGGTTATGTTAAATAGGTCGATTTAATAGCTTTTGTGTCTGTGCTGTGCTCGTACAGCCCTGCTCGCCGATAGCTATATAATGTGGAGACAATTTCCTTTGTTAGGCACTTACTTGCTGAGTGGCTAGGCTACTCCTAGTTGTGCAGTGGTCTCGGAAATATGCCCAATTTGGTTGCATAAATACTTGCAGCCACGAGTGTAGCCGGAAGTCCTCCCCCCTTGTACCCACCCATGTTGGAAGTCGTCATTCCGATGGGAGACTTTTGTTTTTTTTCTGTTCCTGCTTTTATATATTTTACCTTGTATTTCTGCTTGTACGTGTATATCTCTTGTCGCTATCACTTTTGCCCCTGTGCAAAGCAATGGGCTGTTTTCTGTTTCAGTTGATGCTGATGAGAGTAAGTCCTCCGGTGGCCATCCTTCTGGCCACCTTCCGTAGGCCTTGGTGCACCGCCGTCTAGGGCTTAGCTGCAATGCAGCAATCAGCCTGCGTCCATCGTCTCTCGTGCGCTTACATGGCGGCCATGGCCGCTCGCTTCCGTGTTCTAACGCTTCCGCTTGGTCGCCAGCTCGGTTCTCCCTGGCCCTGACCCCACGATTGGCCACCTCTCCGTCGAGCCTCCGCCATAGCCACTCTCTGCTGTGCTGCAGCCACTCGGTCCGGTGCTGTCTGCACCGAACAGAGTGTCGGTCGGTCGGTCGGTCGGTGAGTCTGCTCGAACCTAGCCTACCTTTGCCATTAATCAGAGGCCGCCTGGGGGATGAGGCCGGGGCCGGCCGTGCTTGATTATGGACATCGCCGGTTGCTTCCGGTGGTGGGAGCCGTAAGACGAGGCCCAGTGGTGTATAGCGGCTCTTTGATCATTCTAGTGGCTTGCTGCTTCTCCTAACTCCTCGTCGGCTGCTGTGCTCTCGCTCTCACTCTCTCTCTCTCTCTCTCTCTCTCTCTCTCTCTCTCTCTCTCTCTCTCTCTCTCTCTCTCTCTCTCGAGACTATATTCTAAAAATGATTATTCTGCCCGCTTTGCTAATCAGATCATTCTGCTAGGAATCGCGGATGGACAATCAAAGGAAGCCTACCCTTTGTTGTTAGGCAATGCCAGCCTGGCACTCTGCCAGCTGAATTGCAGCTCTGGCGATCCGGGTGCAAGGGCACCGCCGTCTGCCTGCGCCGCCACTGGAGCGCGCAGTTCACTGCAGCTTGCTAGCGAATTCTGCTGCAGCCTCGATGAATCAGGCTCGTGGTGTCTGCACGCGGTGTCGGTGGTTGGTGACAGTCAACTGGCGTTGCTGATGCGGCCACGCAGGTTCCCCCCCCCCCACCCGTGCATCCCCCTTGTGTGCTCGTTGGCGGCAGCAGTGGCGGCCACCCTTGCTGCTATGTCATCGATGTGTACTGGCACTGCGTTAGCAGCAGGTAAGGCTGCACTAGACCAGCTGGCTTCCTCAGCCGTCCTCTTACTCTAGTGCCGCAGCACGCGGGTGATCATCTAGATGGTCGTAATAATAGTAATGATAACAATAGTAATAACGATAATACTCTATTTTGTATTTCATCCTAAGAGAATTAAATCTTCATCCGGGCACTTGACGACTTGCTTAAAGAGAAGCAGTAGGCCAGATTTAATCGCAAGCAAGTTATCCTGCTTAATTAACACTAGCATGCAAGGGTCTCGTCATTCTCTTGCTCTGGCCTACCCATCCGAACTGCTTCCCTATCAGGCTAACAGGCATCGTAGCACACGCTCTCCTGACTCAAGGAGTTTAGCTGTGCTTCTAACCAACCTCAAATCCTCGGGTGTGTCTTCAGTTTATATGCTCCTAAGGCCTTGAGCCTACCCACCACTGACAGTCACGACCCTTTCCCTGAGCTGATTACATTTAAAAGGAAGGTAAATACCCACCTGTTCGTCACAGCGTTTGCACAATCCGTGTGAATTTATTGTCATAATCAAATTAGTTTGTTTGGGTAGCAACCTAAGAGAACTAGATATCTATCCCGATGCTTTACAACTCCAAGAGCAAGAGATTCGATAATCAAGGAAGGTTGTATGATTGCACGGCAGCATGCTCCGACACCCGTGCTTAAGCAAACAAGTATGACACTTAGGCCAGCAAAAGCTAAAGGATGCAAGAATGCCACTGCTTGCTAGGACCTCATGCAAGTTATCATGCGTCGTGAATCATGCATCAACCACACAAAGCGCACAGGCAACAAAAAGTACTAGAGTGCTGGGAAAGCTGGGAGCAGACCAGGTGTGTCTTGAACTGAGACGTAAATGATGCAAAGTCATCGGATCTAGCATCTGAAGATTGAAGCGTGCTCCGGGATTTTGGCGAATACGAACTGAAGCCCCGATATCCAAAAGATTTCAATTTTGTGCGAGGGATCGCACTGCTGCTCGGAAGCCGAGGAGTTTGTGCTGGGATAGCACTGTACCGGAGGAGTGTGGGAGTCAGATAGGCAGGCTGCTGCTGTTGCAAGCGAGTTGGGTGACTTGTAAGGCTAGGATTCTTGAAATCGATTCCATGCTTAATAGGAAACCGGTGAAGCCCATGCAGAAATGGTGTGACGTGGCAGCAACGTCATCGACGACAGAGCTGAAGGAGCTGCTGATTTTTGTAACAGTTGCAGACGATTGAGGGCGTAGATCGGGATTCCTGGATAAAGGGAAATGCTATAATCTAGAATGGTCTTTTGTATGCTTATGCATGCTGCCGGTGTGCACGTTATCACTAAGTTAGTGAGTCTGCTTCTTTTCCAGCTAATGTAAAGTGCCTAGAAAGTGATGTATAGTTCTCTTAGGGTGAAGTGCAAATGTTTTATCACTATGATTGGTACTATAAAAGTGCAACAAAAATTATCTTGCTTAGACAAAGCATGCAAAGACACACGAAGAGACAGGTGGCCCGCTGGTTAGTAGGACCCCTTGTTTGTTAGTCACATTTTCTTCCGACTAGGATTCTTAGCTTACTGTCTACATCATCATGACCGCATCTTAGCTTGAAAGCTTGAGTGAAGCACCCTGGCGGTGGCCTACATTTCAACTTCCTATTCGACTTCTTGTGTGGTGCTAGTCGAGAAAATTCCACGCTAATGGATCTGGTAGTGTTGCAGATGCCTCGATGAACCTTTCGTTGTGAGTCGGTCACGTGTTTTGCTTTTTGAACTTAGCATTGACTGCCATTCGTAGGGCTGAAGGGCTGGCAAAAGCGCTCTTAAGTTAGCAACGTTGACTGTAAAGGCTCTGCCTGAGAAGGAACCGTAAACCCAGTCCTTTGTTGAAGCATTTCTGACACGTGCTATACTGTGCCACCACATTATTCCGTGTGGTCGCCAGCACGATGACCGGTCTGTGTGTGTGCGCGCACGCATATGTGGAACCGTCACTCACTCGCTGTAGGCAGCTGGACGACCAAGTTTCCGGCGTACGAACGAGTCGAACTGCAGAAAAGGGGTGAGTTTCCCTCTGCTGTCTTGCCTTGCCTCGAGTGCTATGCCCGAATTTCCTTTGCACGACTTTAGTCGCTGGCCAATGCCTTGTGCTCGATCTGCACACGAGCTCGCACCGGCCCTGTGAGCGAAAGCGGCAGCAGAGCGCCGCTGACTGACACGTGACCTCGTCTTTCGAGAGCTGCCCTGCTGTGCAGCGCTCTCAAGCCCCAGAAGACGCCTTTGATTTCTCTCGCCCGATCCGATCCGCCTGCCCTCGTGCGATCGCCGAGTTGTTCAGCGCACTGCGGCACTTTCACCTCCAGCACCCTTCTTCGTGCTCGACGGGGGCGTCCAGACCACGCCGCCGTCTGCAACTCGGTCAGACCGCCGGCGCCTCGCTCTCGCCCTCGCCCGTGACGTGAGCTCACTTCCCAGTCTGCTCTCGTGTTCTGCCTGCTGCCTTTGCCCAGAGAGCGGCGCCCCCAGCGGCGACGTCATCGCTGGCAAACCTCTTCCACCACCCCCTTCTGTGGGGGAGCCTGCAAAGGCGAAGCCGCTTCGCTTTTGTCGAAGACGTGCCTTCAGGGCAGCGCTTCGCTGTAACGTCTCCGGCGCGTAATGCCCCTCGTGCGCTGCAGTGCGATTCGTGCGGCCTGTGGTCATCTTCGGCAGCCTCGCCGACGTCGCTCGCGACAAGCTGTGCCGCGAGCGCCCGGATCTCTACGAGTCGCCGCAGTCGCTGGCCGCCGGGTCGAGGGGCGGAGGCGGCGCCGCCGCCGGGGCGGCAGCAGCGGCCACCGCTGGCGGCGGCGGCGGAGCCGGATCGGGCATCATTCACCTGGCCACCATACAGAGCGTTATGGCTCGCGGGCGGCACTGCGTGCTCGACGTCACGCCGAGCGCCGTCGACCGGCTGAACTACGCCCAGTACGCGCCCATCGTCGTCCTGCTGCGCGTCGACAGCAAGGCGGCCGTGAAGGAGCTGCGGGAGCGCTGGGCGCAGGGCTCGCGCAAGAGCGCCCGGAAGCTGCACGAGCAGGCGGCGCGCATCGAGAGCTCATTCGCGCACCTGCTCTCGGCCGCGCTCACCGTGCAGCCGGGCGACGGCGGCGCCTGGTTCCAGAGCCTGCAGGCGATCGTGGCGCAGCAGCAGCAGAGGCCCGTCTGGATGAGCGAGCCAGCAGCGGCTGATGCGGCGTCAGCCGGCACAGCAGCCGCCGCTGCTGCCTCAGCCGCTGCAGCTGCTGCTGCAAACCCCGGCGGCGGCGCCGCGGCAACTGCCGGCGGAGGCATCGGGCGCTTGGCAGGCGGCGCCGACGACATCCTGTTTCCCATGTCGAACCGGCTGAGCTATGCCGCCGCGTCGCCGGGCAGCGACCTCGACCTGACTCGCTCGTCTATGTACTACGACGGCGACGCGGTGCTGCCGCCGCCGGATGACCGGCAGGCGCTGGGCGGCGAAGGCCGCCTCCTCCTTCGCTCCAGCTCTGATCCGAGCCTGGCGCGTCAGCAGCAGCTGCTGCAGCAGGCGCTGGCTGCCGGTCATCATCCTGAGGACAGGTACTACCCGTCGTACTACGGCCGCGAGGCGCCATCTGTCACCGACGGTCAGTCATCGCCGATCGTCACCGTGGCGCCGGACCAGGCTGGTGGCGCCCCGCTGCGCGGCCGCCAGGGCAGCCGCGCAACGTCCGTCGACAGACACGGTAAGCGCTTTGGGGCAGTGCCGCGGTCGCGTGACGAGCGCTGGCATCAGCTTTGCCGTGCTGGCCGCTGAACTGGAAGCAACCGCTCTGTGCAGGAGCCCATTATCGTGAGGACTGGGTCGACGATCGCGCTGCCGATCACAGCAGTGGCCGAATGCCGCCGCCTCTCGGAGTGCAGCAGCAGCAGCAGCGACTCGGCAGGCCACCGGCCTCAACCGCCGCCGAGCCTGCGGCGGAACTGTACAGCCGACCCAATCCACCGTCCCAATCCGGCACCCGCTTACCGAACAACGTCGTTCACGACCGTACGGCAAGTAGCAACCGACCGCTTGGCATCCTAGGGCCCAGTCGATGCAGCCATCCCTCTCTCCTCTCTCTTTTTCTCTCTCTCTCGCCTCTCAGCTTATGTCCACTGCAATGCCGCTGCTCGTGAGCAGCCTCGGCGCAGGCGGTAAATGCCGCCATCGTTGTGCGCTCGCATGAGGCGCAAAGCGCTCGATGGCGCTGGCACGGCTGCTACCTTCATTGA
This sequence comes from Cristatella mucedo, assembly GCA_009760855.2. Taxonomy (NCBI): domain Eukaryota; kingdom Metazoa; phylum Bryozoa; class Phylactolaemata; family Cristatellidae; genus Cristatella; species Cristatella mucedo. The sequence goes on along the minus strand of WPIO01000054.1, from coordinate 641,061 downwards.
ATGCCTCGGCGAGGCTGCTACCTGCTGTTAGGTGGACTCGCTAGCTGCGCTCGCGTTTGTGCTCATCATGTTCATGCTCATCATGTGCGTGCGAGGCGCGAGCCGCTGCAGCGGCGGCAGCTCGCGGGTCAGCGTGGCAGCAGCGTGGCCTTCGGCTGCGGCCGCCATCTTGGCTCGCTCCTTGCAGCAGAGACGTGCGCCGGCAGACCAGACTTTCGGTCGGCCCGACGAGGGAGGCGGCGGTTACGGCGGCGGCGTCGGCGGGCTGGACGACGACTACAAGGTGTACGATAAAACCAACGCTGCAACCACCGCGATCGCCCCGGAGCTCAAGTCGCCGCATATGGCCACGGCGGCGAGCAGGAGCGGCGGCGGCGTGTACCGCTTCACGCGGCTCACCGCCGCCTCGCAGGCCTCCTCCTCCGGCCACTCGTTGGCCGCAGCTGCCTACAGTCGACCGTCGCCGGCGAAGCCGCTCTCCGCCAGGGGCACCTATCCGGCCGGGTATGCGGCGGCGCTGCGCCCTCTCTGAGCCCCCCCTCCTCCCCCGGGTCTCTTGCTTCATGGGCTTCCGGCGCGTGCCGGCAACTCCTTCAGGTTCGAAAATCGGACTCCGGCGGATTTTTTTCTCGGCGAGGAGATGTCAGCAGGGCAGCTAGACTTTTTCGTTTCAACCGAATGGCGGTTGAAAGCGCTGCACCGCGATCCCCACTCAAAGAGTGGCCTGTGCCAAGAGTCGCACTGCCTGCCCGTACGACCGCACGAGCTGGTTATTTTTTTGGCCCTGTCTGCATGCGAGTCGCTGGCTGCAGCAATGGCCTAGGGTTGCCACGGCCTTGAGTAGCAGCCTTGGGTAGTAGCTTACTGCTACTACTACTAAGGGTACTACTAAGTACTACTACTACTAATTTACTACTAAGTAGTAAGTAGTAAACCTTGAGTAGTAGCCACGCGGCCTTGCCGACGTTAGGCGCTGGCTTGCGCGCGGAGAAGAATAGCGACTATTGGCGGTGCCCCCACAAACGTGCACGGTAGTTATGGCGACGTTTGTATTTTACGCTGGCGAAGCAGATGAAATACGTGGGCGTACGTACATACTGGTGGTCGAAGCCGTCGTGCAGGATGCACCGGAGCACGAGGCGATAAAAGAAAGTGAAGTGAGTGAATAGCGTGCGTACAGGCCGACGCATAGGCAGAAAGTGAATAGTGCGCCAAGGACGCGTCACGTGCCGCCATGGAGCATGCCCGTTGGGCGGACGGATTGTCGGCTGGGGGGGCGTAACCGGCGGCGATGGTAATGACGCGCCCACACCTGCTTTAATGGCTGCCCCGTCGTGCGTGCACTCCCAGCTAGATGCAGTGGCCGCTGTCTTTCCTGCTTCTCCTGCCACTGCCGCCGCGCACACGCACTAGCGTGCGAGTCAGGCCAGCCGCATTGTCGCTCGTGCCGCTGGTGCGTGCGCTGCAGCCTTGACTACTCGACAGCAGCAGGCGACGACGGCAGTCGACGCGTTTCTGCCTACATCGCCGTTCAGTACGAATCGTCGTCGGCAATGACGGCTGGTGCAATGACGGCTGCTTCGTGGAATGAGCAGTACTCGTCGGCGCAGGACACGTCCGCAGCAGCTCTGCTCAGCTCGTCCGTGCCCGACGATCAGAAGATGAACGGGTGAGTGGTGCCTGCTGCTGCCGCTGCTGCTGCTGCTGCCGCTGCTGCTGCTGACTGACGTCTAGGCGTCTTACCACTCCTGGCTTGGCAGCGCCTGATGCATTTTCTCTTCTCTCCTCGCGCAGCCACTACCGGACGCACGCCTCGGTCGCCGCGACCGGCCGCCGTACAGACGGCGGCGGCCAGCGGCATCAGCCGCAGCGAAGCGTCAGCATGAGCGTGACGCCCGCGGCAGCCACTCCGGGACAGCACAGGGAGGCGCCGGGTCGTACGGCGGCTGCATCAGCGTGAGTTAGCCACGTTTGCAGGGCACCACACGTCGGTAGGGGGTGCGCCTCATTTCAGGGTGCCACGTTAGGGTGGCATAACGCAAACGGCCCCCGGTTCGTGCCGAGCTCATGTTTACCAAGCTGCTCGTTTTTTGTGTGTCGCTCAGCAGCGCTGGTAACAGTAATGATAATCACAATAATAATACATCCAATGCCTTTTATGTAGCGCCCTAAGAAAACCAAGGCGCAGTCTGGCTAGCTAAGCGTAAACCTGAACTTGCATCATCCCACCTAGGGCAAGTTCAGGCTTACCTAGTGCCCACGTGATTGCTAAGGTCCCGACGCAAGCAGCTGTCAGCCTCGAAGTCGTGAAAACATGACAGTGCAATTCGTAATGGAAAATATGAGCCGTTTATTGTTGCCTTATGTAACTATGTAATTCTTTTGTATAGCGCCCCCAAACGAGAACCTAATCTCTATTCAGGTGCTTCACATATGCCACGGGGCTCGAGCCCACGACCTCAGCCAAACCTTGGTACTGAAGGGCACAGCAGCTGTCGACTTTCATTAGACGCCCAATGCTGACTCGTGTGCCCTCTTCCCCTTCCCCTCCCCCCTCACGGGCGCCGAGGTGGCGTGGGGCAGCGCGCACGCGTCGCCTGCTTGCCTACGTAGGCCAGCTAAGGAACACCCTTGTAAAACTGCGTAATTTTTTGAGGTATCTAATGTCATTATCCTCGTGTAACATCAGATCGTGCCGCGGCGACCCTTCAGTAATAAAGTTCGCCTTGTTCTTCCACTGCTAGTATGCTTCCTCTGCTAGTAAGCTAGTATCTACTTTTTATCACACTCGTGCCGGCCAAATTATAACGCGACAGCCTTCCGCTCCCTAACTCATGCCAGAAAGCGATTTGAAACGACAGGAAGCATATTGCAAGAAGCAGTAAGATAGTCAGTAGTAGGCCGTTACCTAATCGAGGCCTCGTCCAAAGCAGTTACTGCCGGCTGCTGCTGCCACTGCTGAAATTGCAAGTGAGGCAAACGAGTGGGACCTTGTGAGAGAAAAAGCGATTTGAAACGACAGGAAGCGTATTGCAAGACAATGCCTAACCAGTTGAACGACTTTTCGAAGCATTAGTCACCTGAGTTCCTACAGTTGGATGTACTGCTGCAGTGTCCAGCAGCCAGTGCTAGCGTATCTACAAACCTGAGCACCGGCAGGCCACACTAGCCACGCCTACGCACAGGTCGTATCGCCATCAGTGTGGCCTCCAGTTAACGTCTGCTGGCGGCAAATACTGTCTAGGGCGATTCGGCGGCGATCTGGTCCGGGCAGCCATTTCCAGACGGTGGGCTGGGCAGGGCTTCAGTGCTATCGAAAGCTTGCTTGCTAACCGTCGGCACGCGTTCTGGTTACGGATGCTTCGGCAGACTTGTCGCCTGGTCATGGCTTTCTCTTGCCGACAGGTCACAGCCGCCACCGTGGGTGGCTACGGCTTCGCCACGGACGCGAGCCCGCGGTGGCTTCGGTGGTCTCGTTCCGAAGACCGCCGCCGCCTCCTCGCTGAGAACTGGCGCCGGCCTGGCGGCGGAGATTCCGCGTGATGGCGTCCCGTCGTACGCCAACGCCCTGTACATGGACCAGCACGAGGCCATGCAATCTACCGACGGCGGCGGCGCCAGAGGCCCGGGCGTGAGCAGCCGGGCCGAAGACTTTGAGGTGTACAGGAAACTGGTGACGCCCGGCCACTTCGACGGGGGAGGAGGCGGCAGCAGTGCCGCTGGCCTGCGAGGCCGAGACGGCTCAGCATCGCCGGGCAGCGCTTTCGAATCGTACCGGAAACCGGCAGCAGCCGGAGTAGCAGCAGCAGCAGCAGCGACGCTGCCGCCTGCGCAGCCGTCCCTGGCGGGGTCGGCATCGAGGTAGGAGGCCGTAGCCTCGAGCCGTCCCGGCCCCCGCGTGGGGCCCGAAGAAGACCCGAGCGAGTACTTATGGTCGCCGCAAGCTCGGCGGCACACAACTGTGCCGCCCCCTTTCCGCATCCTAAGTCTTTTTCTCTTCCATCCGCTCGTCCGTACTCACCACTCGTGAGCGTCCATTGCGCAGCAGCCTCTCCCTGCTCTCCTCTCTCTACGTCTGTACTTTCCTGCGACCGAGTCTCTCACTCTCTCTCTCTCTCTCTCTCTCTCTCTCTCTCTCTCTCTCTCTCTCTCTCTCTCTCTCTCTCTCTCTCTCTCTCTCTCTCTCTCTCTCTCTCTCTCTCTCTCTCTCTCTCTCTCTCTCTCTCTCTCTCTCTCTCTCTCTCTCTCTCTCTCTCTCTCTCTGCCTTTGTCTCTTGCTCTTTCACTGCCTTCACACGCATTCACTGCCTTCAGCTACCTGCCTTGTTCACCTTATTTTCTGCACTTTTCCTCCCTCCTCCCTGCCACACCTAAGTCTAAGTCTCCTCTTGTATCTTTCCCAATTATCTAGCCCGTTTCTCTTTGGTTTTGGCTCACGCATGCTGCCTCTAACCACACTTGCATGCTGACCTTGTGCATGTCACCCCTAACCGTGTTATTCCTGTTGTTTACCAAGCTTGATATCGCTCACCACTCGATCGTGTTTCCTTTGCAGCAAATGTAAAGCGCCTAGAAAGAGATTGAGTTCTCTGAGGATGCTTTATCAAGTGTATTATTATTGTTATTATTACCTCACTCAGCATCCTATCTCACTTCGTCTCTCTACCATCTTCTACATCTTCCACATCTTCCTCTCCCACATTCCCTAGTTGAGCCTTCCCTCTCTCGTTGTCTAATTACCCTCTCTCTCTCTCTCTCTCTCTCTCTCTCTCTCTCTCTCTCTCTCTCTCTCTCTCTCTCTCTCTCTCTCTCTCTCTCCCTCTCTCTCTCTCCCCGTCCCTTTCGCGTGCTATCTTTTCACTTGCCGAAGTTGTTTCATCGTTGCTTCTCTCTGCCAGTAGCGTTTGCTGATTTTGCTTGCACCGCCCTGACCCCCCCCCCCGGACCCTGCGTCCATTCTACGCCCTCGAGTTTTGCTTTTCTCCGCGTGCCTCTGAGGCACCGGCTTCAGAGGCACGCGACGGCTTCCTGCGAGTCCCGTTTATTATTGCCTACACGTGTCTCAATTAGATTTGCCCTCCCGGCGTTACGTGGCTCCAATTAGGCGTGGCCCATGCGGTCCTGTTTCTTCGGGTGCTTCCTGCCACTTCCTGGACACTTTCTTTCGCCCTGCATCCGCCTGCTTCTGCACTCTGGTCGCCACGGCCGCCGACTGCTCGCCTCGGCCACGGGGCCACATTCCCCAATCGCCCAGCCTCTGCCAGTCAGCCAGATGCGGCTGTAGTAGGCTCGGATCTCTGTCCTTGTGAGACGGTCCCCTTGCGACTTATGATAATCGTTATGAAACATTCATCTAAACGACAATGGAGTCAGTTCACTCGGCTGTCGTTGTTGCAACAATGCTTCTTTACATGTCACAGTCGGTTGCGCTGCAAGACACCCTTTTGCTGCTAGTTCAATGCCTCAACGGTACGCTTAGATCAGCAGTAAGATGCTTCTCTTCAAGGTCGGTGGGTTCGAGCCTTGCCGCGGGCAATTCTGCATTGCTTGCCGAAGGCGGCTGTCCAAGCCATGTCGCTGCGCGCCTTGACGTCGCCGGACCCAGCGCCTGCTCCGTTCGTGCGCCGACGCCCTCGCGCCGCTGCCGCCTCCCGGCTCTCTCTCTAGCTGCACGAGTCACGTGCGCTCCCACGTGTCTCTGCGAGCAGCGTGTCTCAGCGTCGGGCTTGCTTTGTTCGGTCGCAGGTCGCACAGCAGCAGCAGCAGCGGCGGCTCGCAGCAGCGGCAGCGAGAGCGAGAGCTGGCCTACGAGCGAGGCACGTTCGACGACAGCGGCGGGCGGCTCGAGTCGAAGGCGACCGGCGTGAGCCTGTACATCCCGCCGGGCGCACTGCCGGCCGGCGCACGGCAGGAGGTGTTCTTCCGCGTCTGCGAGCAGGACAGGGCACTGCTGCCGCTGCAGGAGCGCGGCGAGACGATCCTCAGCCCGCTGGTCATGTGCGGCCCCGAGGGCCTCGCCTTCCGCAAGCCCGTCCAGCTGCGACTGCCGCACGTCGCCAGCGGCGGCCTCGACAGCTGGTCGCTGTCGCTCAACGCGGCCGAAGTGGGCGGCCAGGGCGACTGGCAGGCCGTGGCCGTGGACGGCGGCGGGGCGCGGCAGCAGCAGCAGTCGCCGCAGCCCGGCGGCCTGCCGAACGTGGCGCTGACGCCGGCCGATGGCGGTGGCCAGGGCAACATGCTGATGGTGGAAGTCGACCACTTCTAGAGAGCGCGGCGCCGGCTTCTGGCACTTCTACTTCAGCCTTCACCCTCTCCCCCCTCGCTGCTGCGCCGGCGAGCCTGCCACCTCCTGAAAGTCAGCGATCCGGTTGACTGCGTCCGGGTCGTCTGCTGACGCTCTCAGGGCGGCAGCGTGGTCGAGTCGTGAGCGTTAGCCAGGTCGTCTGCCTGGCCTCCTTTTTCGACACTTTTGGTCTCTGTTGCCAGCAACTACAAGTACAACGGCAGCCGGCGGCCAAGAGATGCTGCTCCGTCTCTTGGTGGGGCATGGACGCGCTGCCAAACGCTGGCGATCGATCGTACTTGGCCGCCGATCATTAGACATCGCTTACAGTGGCAACGTGTGCAAGAAGCGGAAGCATTTGCTCCAATTCATCCATTCGATTCCAGCGTTGCTTTCGGCTGCATTAGCACAGCCTCGCTGCTTGATGAGTGGCCAGGTTTCCTTGGCAACCTGGCGGCTTCATTCGCAGCCGCCGCCCAAGCGGGCCACGTGGCATGACCATGACCCGTTCAGAGGAGCACCCGTGGCGATCCGTGCGCAATCGCTCTTTTGCGCCTGATATATTTTGGTAACTCTTTTTTGCCTTGCTACCGTTTATTTTCTAAATACACGGCTATTTGCTATGAGAAACCGGCCTAGATTAGAGCAGTCATCAATTGGAGCATGTGCGAGAGTCTCTCCGAAGGTTGTGCACGTCCACAATTATTCGCTGCCCTGCCCGATCAGCTGTGCGATTTCGTCAAGCGTCCCCCCACCCCATCGTCCAATGCCCCTACTCAAGCAGTTGCTGCCTGCTATACATGCTTGGCTGCTGGATAACCAAAGCTGACTGTCTCGTTGGTGACGCTTTAGCACCATCGGGCGTATCACTTTGCAGCCGCTCAGATAAAAGCGATGGGTATTAGCATTCTTAGGACTTTTATATTAGTGTTTAGTATAGTATTGTTATGTATCTAGCACGGCTTTGCCTACTCCGAGGAAGATCGCGTGTTAGCCTACTACATTCCGACGTTAGCGTCTGCTGCATGCTTTCGTGGGTCCGAGTAACTAACCTAAGTTGCTTCTGATCGGTGTGACTACTGTCGTAAAGTATAAGTAAAGTAAAATTTAGCTGACCAAACAGTGTCATTTATATAGCGACAGAAGACCCCTAAAGGCTATCACTGCTGCTTGCATTGTGGGTAACAAAGGGTTGCCCACTGCACGGTCTCGAACTCATGACATTGGTCGTGAAGTGTGAGAACCATAGCCACCGAACCTCTACAGGTAATACTTTTAATTACCAGCAGGCTGATTCTCAGCTGAAATCCAAGCAATCCAGCTGCCTCTGCTGTCACTAGTGCTGGCACCATTGCTGGCTCCCTGTTGAACAGTTGGTACGACGTGCTGCAGACGCGCCAGCCTCGGCTGCTGCATCCTTGGCCGAATTACTTAAGCAGCTCGAGTCTCAAGTGACAGTCCCATTCTCGCTTCCTCTCTAGACAATAAACTAGCTGGTCTTTTCTTACGTTTAAAGAGTTTAAAGACTGTTGACCAGACAGACCCTTTTCCTCAGCAATTTCCAGCATAGGTAACTCACTGTTGCTCCACTGCTGCAATGCGATAGGGCCATATCGGTGTTCCTGCTGCTGCTGCCGCACGTGACTGACTGAAACTTTCATTTCAGCAGCCCCAGCATGCACCATCAAGCCTCGCTTGCCGACGCCAAGATTATGCCGCTCAGTCTTAGGTTGATCCAGCCTGCACATCCGAAATGCTTCCCAATCCAAGGCCTTTGATTCGATCAAAGAAACAAATTCAAAGATCAAAGACCTACCTCTCAGGGTCTATAGCCGCCCGATCTACCGACTCAGGTCGCTTGGTTGTGCCTCTACTTACATGCACTCGTTGATGTAATAATAATAAGGATGATGCATTTGTACAGCACTCTCAAAGAACTTAAGTCTCTTTCTAGGCACTTTACATATGCTGTAAAGAATAATAATAACACCCTTGATAAAAAAAAAAACATCGGAGAACTCTATTTCTCTCTGGGTGCTTTACATTTGCTGCAAAGGAAACACGATCGGACGGTTAGTGATAGCATGCTCGATAAATAACAAGAATAACATGGTTATGGGTGACATGGACAGGGTCAGAAGGCAAGTTTGGTTAGTTGCAGCATGCAACAGTGTCAGCACCAACCGATGAGCACCTCAAGTACGAATCACAGGGACCCAGTAAATGCTGTGAAATATAGGTGCGTTTTTCATTTCTTTTTAAATGTAGTCAAGTCAGGGGATGTGGTGACGGAAGTCGGGAGTGAGTTACAGGCTTAGGGAGCATACGAACTAAAGGTATGGTCTCCAAATGATTTGAGGTTTGTACGAAAACAGTTAGATTCCGAAAAGCGAGGGTGATAAGCCTGGCGATGAAGTAGATCCGATAGGTAGGCTGGAGCCAAATAATGAAGGGATCTAAAAGTGAGCGACAAAACCTGAAGTCAATCCATTGCTTGACTGGTAGCCAGTGCAGGTCGGTGAGAAGTGGTGTGATGTGGCAACTGCGACGCTCACGACAGACAAGCTTAGCTGCAGAGTTTTGCACCAGCTGTAAGTGCCCGATTGCGAAGGCCGATAGACCAGCAAGCAGTGAGTTACAGAAGTTGAGACTCTGGAAAGAAAGCGTGGGAAAACCAAGAACTGGACCATGCACGAGCCCGGACTGAGCCCCATACTTTAGTGGTTCCTCTGATGTCGCATTATTTCAGGATTCAATGTTCGTCCGCTGCCGCCGAATGCAGAACGGCAGCGAACCTACGTACATATACTTTTTATATACTTTTTCGTATACTTGGTATTCTTTTTCGTCTTCGCGATAAGCGGGCGTTACACTTGCATATACTATTATCAGCTCCCACGCAGGTAGTCTCTTTCCTTATGTAGCCACACTATCGAGGGTTTCAGCGTTTCTGTATGTTACTGATCAAGTGATATGTGCAATGCCTTGCGATAATGAGCTGTGAGCACGACAGCTGAACCTCAATTACGAACTAGGCGCTTGGCCGCTGGATTATAACTGAGAGCAGCGCGATATAAATTGGCCGCGATAAGCCTCGGCTCGTGAGCAGCGAGATTCATGACTATGGACGAAGCGAGCGAGATTTTTTCGCCGCTCGACTCGCTCGCTTCGTCAGCAGCTTCGTCCTGGCGAGAGCCAGCCATCAGTCTCTCTGTAAGCATCCGACGCCAGCTTTGAGCGGCGCTGAGCAGCTCTGCAAGCTCTGCATCTCCTCCGGCCCTCCGCCACCGACGAAGCTTAAGGGCCCTGGCCGACGAGGCCGCCTGCATGCAGCCAGCGGAAGCGCCAGCGTGCTTTTACGGACGAGTCTCCTGCGGACGATGCTCCGACGCCAGTCTCTGCTCCGTCTGGAGCCGCTGGCAGGGGGAGTGGCTGGGGGAGCGATGAAGCGGCTGCGGCGGGCGGCGGGCTCCGGGGTGAGTCGAGGCCACGTGGCCGCTTCGTCGGAGATGTGAGGTTCTGGGCGTGGGTGTCGCCCGCGAGAACTCGCGAAGGCCACCAGCCCTACACATCGCCGGGGCGCCCGAACAATCGTTCTATGGCAAAACAAGCGGCTGCTGCTCTAGGGTCGGTAATTGAACTGGCGGCCCCTCGGGAGATGCCGCGTGCGGAACAAAGGAGCGCCGGAAGAGAGGTCGGCTGCTGCTGCGAGCTACGCCTACGCTTCTAACGGCACCCGCGTCCTCTCGCACAGCCAGCGACACACAGCTCTCGACGACGCCGACCGACGTCGCGCAGCTGCCGACGCCTCGAGACGGGCAGCATCCGGGAGCACCTGCGCGTCTGGGCGAGCACCTTAACCAGCGGGCCAAACCAGCACGGCTAGTTGTGTATGCTGCACCAGCTGCCTATTTTCGGTTCCCTCCGTCCGTCATCAGAGCCCACAGCGTTCAACAGTGAAATCTGAAATCGATCTGCACCTGAACATTCTCTCTCCCTCACTACCGAGTTTTCAGCGGTAAATATCTGGCTGCAACATAGAGAGTGACAGAGCGCTAGGGAGAGAGAGAGAGAGAGAGAGAGAGAGAGAGCCAGAGAGAGAGAGAGAGAGAGAGAGAGAGAGAGAGAGAGAGAGAGAGAGAGAGAGAGAGAGAGAGAGAGAGAGAGAGAGAGAGAGAGAGAGAGAGAGAGAGAGAGAGAGAGAGAGAGAGAGAGAGAGAGAGAGAGAGAGAGAGAGAGCGTGCAGCGCCTGAGTAGAGATTAAGTTTTGTTAGGGTATTAAATATATGAATTATACATAGCCCCCTAAGAGGAGTTAATCTCTCTCTCTCTCTCTCTCTCTCTCGCTGTCTCTCGCGCGAGGAACAGCCGCTGCGTTTTCGTAGCGGCGAAAGAGCGACGTCGGCGGCCGTTTGCAACTGGCGTAGCGGCTTCCGCGGCAGAGCCAAACGTTGGAAACGTAGCGCAGCAGCGCGCTAAGCAAAGGCGCGTCAGTCCTAGTTGGTGCGCGACGGCAAATACTGACGAAGCCCCGAGCCGCGGAAACGCGGCCAGCGACTTGCGCGCGCCGCGCCGATGCTCGCGCAAGTCACGCCGACAATTGGGGAGCGTGGCAGCGACGAAGTGAGAGAGTCCGCAGCTCAACCGGATATATATCGGCATTCGCAGCTGAGAGAGAAGCTCATTCGTCAGCGACGAAAGGACTCCGGGCGCCGGGCCTCGGCGTGCAGCAGTTCAAATCAATTCAATTCCCGCAGGACTGTAGCAGCTAGCAGGACGCAGAGCTCGAGCCAAACTCAACAGCGCAAACTGCTCGAGTGTAGCTTCAGCTCAGCCCGACGACTTCCGCCTCGCCCTTCGCTGCCGCGCCCTTGGATGAGCGTGTCTAACCGGTTCCTGGCCGTTCGTTATAATTCAGGAGCGGCGAATGATGTACGACTCGGCTCGGTCGCGGCTCGGCTGATTTTGCGCGACGTCGCGCCGTTTCGCGGCGTTCACCCGTCTGCCAGCAGACTGCAGAGCAGTGCCGGCTGCAGGGCTCGAAACTGCTACCCGGCTCGCGAAATGCGATTACGGCACAACGCCGGCGAGCGGCGTGCGTCCAGGTCAAGGGTGAGTAGTTCAAGGTCGTTCGTGGGGTCGAGAGCCGCCGCGGGCTCTCCTTCACCGCCCGCCGAGAGCGCGGCGATAGAAGCGAAGGCGTTCTTCCGCCCCTGCGCGCAGCAGTCGAATCTGCTGATTGAATCGCGCTCGCACTGAGCTTCCGCCCGAACCGAACTCGCAGCGCCGCTCTGCGTGACATCGATAGCAAGAAAAGCGCCGAAAAAAGCGAGCCAATTTCGGCGCAACTGCGGCGTTCACAGCCGTGGCGTGGCGTCTGCTGCAGCCGTGGCGCGGACGCCGCCCTTTTCGCCTCTAAACTTCTCCAGCGAAGCCAGTGGCACGGGACGCTTCGGGCTTTACAGGGGATAGCTTTGGCGAGTCCGCGCCGGCGATTTCCTTTAGCGAGCCAGCTTAAAACCGGACCGCACGCGCTCTTGCCGGACGCCGCTCGCAGGCGCGCGCTGGCGCTAGCGACGACTATCGCCAACACCTGACCGGCGGCCGCAGCTGCCCGCGGCGGACGCGAGCGATAAAGGCACAGCAAAGAACGCTGTTCGGCGGGCCTTCCAGACCAGCTGCTGCTGCGCTGGGCGGGGCTCGCGCGCGCAGCAACTGGAGGCGCCCGGCCCAGCCCTTCGCCTGAACTTTCGCGGGTTTCCGGAGTGGGCGACTGCGATTGGCTACCGCGGGCCCAGTGATGTGTGCGCCCCAGTCGCCCTGATTGTTCCACGGTTTCCGCTACGTCGGCTGGCCGCCGCGACCCACTGAACCCATATGGCCGCCGTGGTCGGCGAGTGGACGGCGTAAGGCCCCCGCATTGCTAAGGCAAGTGATGTCCGAGCGGCGGCGGCCGATCGCGGCGTCGCGGCGGCGGCCGATTGTCGCCGTCAGCAGCTCGTTCGCTGCCCGTGGCCGGAACGCTCACCGCCGTTGCCGCCGCCGCCGCCGCTGTCCGCTTCGCCTGTCGCCCGGCGCTGGCTCGCAGCTGACCGCAAAGCGCTAGCTCAGCCTGCTGGCCTCGGTTGGTCGCGCGAGCCCCGCCTCCGCTAGCGTCACACGCGCGCGGCGCTCGGAGCCGCGGCGTCGGCATCGCGGCAGAGCGCCGCCGCGCGAGCGTCGAGCGCGTCGAGCCGCTGCCCTGCCCGTCTGGTGCGCCCTGTCTGGCCGGCGGGCTCCGCTGATCGCTCATTCGCGACCTCGTGTAGACTCGGGCTCGTGCGCTCGGCGACCTCCGCGGCGGCGGCATCTGGTCGCGGCCGAACCGCCAGGATGGTGGCAGTAGCAGTTGGGGGGGGGGAAGTGTGCGCCTGGCCCGTTGATATGATGCCCCGTTTTTCGGCTTGGCCTCGCAAGAGACAGCCTGCTCGGTGCCATGAGTGCAGCAGCGACCGCGTGAGATGTTTTCTGCGGCTCTAGGACGGTAGTCGCACGGAAACGAACGGTAGTGGCCTCGTTCGGTCGGCAAGCCGATTCGCAGGACTTGGGGGTCCGTCGGTCAATCGGTCGCCTCGGGTCCTGCCAAGGATAGTGGGGTGGGGGGGTCGCCTCAGATCGTAGCACCAGCACCGGATATAATCGGTCGACGGGCGGTGACTCGGCAGAGGAACATAAACCCCTGTCCTGTCTCAGCGCTCTGTGATTTGACGGCTGCAGCAGCGGCAGCGTCGTCCCAAGAGCAGCCCAGCTGCACGACTCTCGAAGCAACCAGTAAAAAGAGGCTGCAAGAAGGATGGTCTGCCTCCGATCGAGAGACTTAAGCCTGTAACACTGTCATCCGATATTCTCATCTTTGATTGTGGCAACGGCCAAGTCGGTCTCCTTACAGCGAGCGCTGCATTCTGGCCGGCAAGCATTCTTGCAAGAGTGCAAGCCGGCCAGCAGATGCAGGAGAGCAGAGAGAAGGCAAGGGCGGGAGAGGAGGCAAAGGAGTAGAGAAAGGAGAGGAAGGAGATACAGGAGGAGGCAAGGTGCTCAGCTTGCAGCGCATTGCTGCATGGACTGTGGTTGGCTGCGGGCCCCGAGCAACAGCTGCAGCTGCTACTCGGCTTTTTGCACCCTGGCTGCACCCTCTCGAGCCTCGTGGCAGCCCCACTTTGCCTGCAAGTCTGGTCGGACAGACGAACCAACCTGGATTGTGTGAGGCACCTGGCAGCGGAGCCGAGCTCAAGCCAGGCGAAAGGAGTGTGCTGCTATTGGGCTCGTTTTGTCACGTGTTAGCTCTTGCGTAGGTGTGTACCTAATAATAGTAGGGCAGTTGTATATCGTCCTAAGGGAAGGGATTCTCTGTCTAGGCACTCGAAATATATGCTGGAGTGGAGACGTTTTAATTGTTTAGGTATTAGTATTTATGCATATTCGTTCGTAGCTGCTGCTTGGCTGACGGCTCCAGGCCTAGCCAGCTGTTCGTTCCTACCGTCAGTCAAAGGTTAAGGAAAGTTGGCTGCAGCTGAATGCCTTTGCCTGCCCTCTGCAGACCACACTTAGGATGTCGAGCTGCAGGTCGGTGACAAAGCCTACCTCCCCCTCCTCCTTTAAAGGGGAGAGTTGATCGATCGTAGCCTCTGCCCGTGTCACTCTTGCCGCGGCCCACGAGCCGCGGCCGCTAGCTGCCGCTGCTGCTGATTCTGTGCTCCTGTGCTCCTGACGTGCCTTCGTCGCCCTTCATCGCCTGCTCATTGCCTCGCCTCACTCGGCGTCCTTCCTTCCTTCCGAGCGTGTGAATGGCAGTGCCCGAGGCAGCACTGGCCCACCTCCGGGATGAAGTGAGTCTGCGACGGTCATCAGGCCGCCGCCGCAGCGCCGCCGGCCGGAGCTCACACAGCCTTGCGACCGGCCGCTGCAAGGCCGCTGCAAGGCTGCTGCAAGGCTGCAAGGCGTGCTGTGGGTACTCTGTGAGAGCCCTAAGAGAGTAGTAAGGCTATTTGCTTAGCTCCAGCTCGGCCCACACATTCCACATTCCGGTGCCGGAAATGTAGGCAAGGGGCCGGCTGGTGCCAGCTCTGGCACCAGCCGGCCCCTTGCCGCAGGCCTCTGCAGGCCTCTGCAGTGACTTGTCTACCTGTCTGCCCGACCTCTGCTGCTGACTGGGGCATCGTTCGCTTATGTGGGATTTTGCTTAGGAGAGACTGGGACCTTGACCTTGCGCGAGGTGCTCTTGTTTCATTGAGGCTGAAAGGTAGCGTCGGGGGGGGGGGGGGGGGATGGCCGGCAGGGTCACTCCTGCCGTGATGTACACAACGTCGACACTCCTCTCGCAGAGGCACCGCCCGCACGGGTGAGAGGCTCCACTCTGTCGAGGCTCTTTTGCAAGGGAGGCCTGACTGATCGTTGCCTTGTTTCACGGGCCACGTGAGACCTGGTTTTTGCCTCATGCCCACGGCTCCGATTTAGATGCGGCTTTGGCTACCGTCTTGCTGGATGGAGCGAGGATGGACCGAAAATGGACCGAGCCCGAGCAGATCTGTGCTGCTTCTGCTTCTGCTGCTCCTGCCACCGTTGCTGCTGCTGCTGCTGCTGCAGGCTTCTCTCGGCAGTCGCTCGTCTGTGCCAGTCTGTCGTCTGCTCGTCGCCGGCCAGTCTGTCGACCGGCTCGGCCAGCAGCAGGGAAAGTTGCGGCAGCTGTAGCCGTGGCTAGCGTTATAGCAAGAGTTGCCAGTTTTAGTAGGTCGTCCTGCTAACAGCTCTCGGTCTGAAGTATTTGTGGTATTCCAAAGGCCCCTTTTCAATGTGGAATCAAAGGGAAGCGAAAGGATAACTTCAACTTTACCCAGGATTATAGCTATTTACCCAGTCCACAAGGCTGCAGCCGTTTAGCTGCAGCCGGCTCGCCGTTCTCTTGCCGATCAGCGCTTAGCTGTGATTGGGAAAAAAAGAGAACCTTCAGCATTCAGATTCCCCGCCCCCCCAGCGAAAGGGGTGGAAAGGGAAAGGAAGAGGGGGAAGACGGGGGAGGGGAGGGAGGGAGTGGAGCCAGGGGTCTGTCATCCAGTGAGAGGGGCAGCCATCCAGCCAGGCGGCGGCCGGCGCCAGCCAGTTCCTTCCTACTGGGCAGCAGCTACCAGCGTGACCTCCGCTCAGCCATTCAGACGGCAGCGCGCGGACCCGTGGTCTCATCGAAGTCTCTGTCCTGCTCTGTCTGGCACGCCGTGTGGGAGTTTGTGTGCGAACGTCCGGTGCAGCCGCCAGGAGCCACGTCCACCACGGCCACCGTGGCTGAAAAGCCGTGGGCTTTGTTTTCTCTCGGGTTTCTCCTCTGTGGGTTTCCATTATTCTGTCAGCATCGGAATGTTTACCATGGTAGCCGGCTATGGGACGAATGGTTATTGTACCGGCCTGTGTGGAACGCAGGCCGGTGCGGCTGCAGCAGCACCAGCACAAGGGAAGCTGTCCGGCAGGCGCTGCTGCTGCTGCTGCTGCTGCTGCTGCTGCTGCTGCGTGCTCGCGGGACATGAAGGCGCCAGTCGTTGTCATGACGATGACTGCCGATGTTTACTGCCGATCCGCTGCTTCACAGTTCTTGATGCTGAAAGTGGCCAGCAGTCATAGCTTCCACGTGACTGGTGGTGGGGGGGGCTGAGCTGCTTGACCTGAGGCAGTTGCTGCCGCCGCTGCTGCTGCCTCTGCTGTCGCAGTTGCTGCCGCCGCTGCTGCTGCTGCTATTGCTCCTCTGCTGCATCACGTTCAGACCTCAAGGCACCGAGGCCCGGGCAGCCTCGCGCCTGTGGCCGCCGCGGGTGCGTGAAGTCTCTTTTCACGTCGGTCGGTCGGTCGCCTTCTGAGCCAGAGCCTCGTTACGAATCCATGCTCGGCGAGCTCTGTATCGGTCGTTGGCAGTTTCAAGCCCGGTCGGTAGCCGGTCGGTCGCTCGGCAAGCTCGCATTTACCCTCCAAAGAGACCCCGCAGCCCGGATGGCGGGTCTCCTCTGAGGACCGGCGACACGAGCTGTGACAGGCGGGATACCGACCGGAGCCGTAGGCTTGAGGCGCGCACTGTTGGTGAGACACTTTCAAGCCCGACTCGAGCAGACTCAAGCCAACTCGGAAGACTCGAGCAGACGCAAGCCCGACTCGAGCAGCAGCAGCAGCACTCCTAGGCAGCGTGTGCTCAAGGCAGCCCCGCCTGATGACCTGGTGCTTGGAACTCGCTTCTGAGAGCCGGTCCCTTTTAAGGAGAGTTAGACCATGACATTGTACCAGCCTCCATCCATCCAGCAGACCTCAGGGGGCGGGGCAGCCCCGCCAGCCAGCCCTTTTCGAGTGGGCGGACCCTCCTTGATGCAGGCGCTCGGTGGAGCAGCAGCGGTTGCAGCAGAAGCAGCAGAAGCGGACGTGCACAGGGGTTCAGCCGTGCCTCCACCCTGCTTGTTTCGCTAGCTAGTAGCGGTTTGTGGCTCCTGCACTGCTAGCTAGCTTCGCTGGAGTCGTCCATCGCCTGCACAGCCCCGGCAGGCAGGATTCTATTAGGACCACGTGCTGCCTCCAGCCGAGCAGGGGGGGCTGGCTGCTGCTTGGCTGCTGCTGCTCACCCCCTGCTGCTGCTGCTGCTGCTGCTGCTGGTGCAGACCTCTGGCTAGCTGCACCATCGAGCTAGCTGGGCAGCGCTTGACCCTATGGATAGGCATTTCTCCTCTGCAGAGGGGCGATTGAACCTCGAGTTGGCTGCCTAGCGACCTCGGCTGCTTCTCGTGTCGCAGCCGAGTTAACTACGCTGCCACGGCCTCCACCGTCGGATTGGTTACCTCGACTCGAGCCCACTTCTGGTCCTCTCTCGTTCTCCTTCCACTGCTTGCCATTTGGTGCTGGGGGTTTCGCCTTGGTGCACACGGTTCCGTTCCGACTGAGCCGGCCTTCTTTATTTACTCTTTCTTTATAAGCGGCACCGTCAGCCGACGGTCCGGTCTTGACCGATCCTATGCTGCTGCTGCTGCTTTGAAAAGCTTCCTTCAGTGACAGCTGCAGTTGCAGCTGTTGCTGAGTGCCGCTGCTGCCGCAGTAGCAGCAGCAGCAGCCGTCCTGTTTCCATGTCATTTGGCATGCCGCATGGGCAGCCGTCCGTACTGTCATCGGCTGCAGCAGGCGTGTGTAAGGCCCGGTTGGCCTTTGGGCCTGTTGCTGCTCGGGGGAGATCGATGCATCTATTGTTAGTGTTTGCACGGTGGAGGTAGGGGGCTCTCGCATCGAAGGTTCTTGAAAAGTTTCTTAACAAGTTGCTACTTGATTTAACTCCAGCAGCTCATGCTGCTCTGCTGCTTAGCTGAGTGGAGCCACTGTGCAGCCTCAGCGACCGCGGCTGCTGCTGCTTCTGCTTCTGCTGCTGCTGCTTCTGCTGCTGCTGCTTCTGCTGCTGCTGCTTCTGCTTCTGCTTCTGATGCTTCTGCTGCTGCTGCTACTACTTCTGCTGCTGCTGCTTCTGCTGCTGCTGCTGCTGCTGCTGCTGCTGCTGCTGCTGCTTCTGCTTCTGCTGCTGCTTCTGCTGCTGCTGCTACTTCTGCTGCTGCTGCTTCTGCTGCTTCTGCTTCTGCTGCTGCTGCTACTTCTGCTGCTGCTGCTGCTTCTGCTGGTTCTGGTGCTGCTGCTTCTGCTGCTGCTACTTCTGCTTCTGCTGGTTCTGCTGCTGCTGCTTCTGCTGCTGCTACTTCTGCTGCTGCTACTTCTGCTGCTGCTGCTGCCTTGGCCTCCAATGTGTGCTGGGGCCGACACCTGTGGTGTAATCGTTCAGCTTGGTGTTTGAGGCGTTGCCGAGCAATGCACGTTTTCACCTATTTTCTTGTCCTGCTTGCACAGCAGTCGACCCCTCAACGATGTTGCCTCGGTGATTGTGTCATGCTCGTTCGTGAATGCACCACCACCGCTGTTCTTTCTGGCCGTTTGCTTGTGGTCACGTGGCTCGTGTGCGCATC
Organism: Cristatella mucedo; assembly: GCA_009760855.2. Taxonomy (NCBI): domain Eukaryota; kingdom Metazoa; phylum Bryozoa; class Phylactolaemata; family Cristatellidae; genus Cristatella; species Cristatella mucedo. Next base: position 622,776 of record WPIO01000054.1, on the reverse strand, counting down.
GGCACTGGCACAGCCAGCCACTCGCTGGTCTCGTCCGGGAACCAGCTTGCTCCAACCGTCGATGCCTCGTCTCTGTCTCCTCTCTTCTCATTGTGGGCAAGCTGGCTACTGACATTGACTTCCCGACCTGGTTTACTGTCATTCTTTCACGGGATTCGGTGCCTGCTTGTCGGCCAGCACAATGCCTGCTGAACGGCGATCCGATCGGCGGTTCCACCGAGTCCCTACCTACTGCTCGTGGCAGCAACTGCCTGCTGCTTGCTGCCTATCGCGATGACTGGCTGGTATTCCTGCAAGGCTGGGAATTTCAAGCTGCTAGTTAATAGTGCTCTCACCGCTTTCTTATTGGCCCGTTTTGCCCCGAATTGGAAGTGGCAACTTGGGAGAGTCTACTTTTTCATCCACCACCCGACCCCATTCTCCAGCTCTTCGTGTTTCTCTTGCCTGTGTCTGCTAGCATCGTTTGGGAGCCTCAGTTGCCGACAGCTGGCAACCAATGGGGCCATGGGATGGAGTGATGCAGTAGTAAATTAGGTAAGACATGACGAATTAACCAGAGAGAGAGAGAGAGAGAGAGAGAGAGAGAGAGAGAGAGAGAGAGAGAGAGAGAGAGAGAGAGAGAGAGAGAGAGAGAGAGAGAGAGAGAGAGGACAGAGAGAGAGAGAGAGAGAGAGAGAGAGAGAGAGAGAGAGAGAGAGAGAGAGAGAGAGAGAGAGAGAGAAAGACAGAGAGAGAGAGAGAGAAAGACAGAGAGAGAGGGGGAGAGAGAGAGAGAGAGAGAGAGGGAGACACACACACAGAGAGAGAGAGAGAGAGAGAGAGAGAGAGAGAGAGAGAGAGAGAGAGAGAGAGAGAGAGAGAGAGAGAGAGAGAGAGAGAGAGATAGCCTCCCCGCAGTGTCGTTGCTTGGCTGCAGACCGCTGCCCTCGTCACGCCTGCAGTGTGTGCAGGCGTGCCAGGCGGAGCTCTCTCGCTGCCATCTTCACTTGTGCCCAGAGCCAGGTCTTTAGTTTCCGACGCCGACGCAAGCAGTGCTCCACTGCCCAGGAGGCCATCGCCCTTCCTTCTGCTGTCCGCTATTTGAAGCTTCCTCTGCAAAGGGAGACCGTGCTGCACCGACACCCGGCGGCTGCTGCTGCGGCGCGGTCGTTTTGCTCAGCCAGTCACCTTTGTTGACCCTAGAATGTGATCTCTCCGAAGCTGCCATTGAAGGAAAACTGCGCGCGCGAGAGCCGCCTGAAAGAAGGACCGCCATGCCGGCAGGCAATTTCCTTCTTACTCTTGCTGCTGCTGCAGCTCTCCCAGGTTCCTCGCCCGCTGCCGCCTAACGGTGGCAGCGGCGGCGCTGCCAACGCGCTGGGAGATTAGGCAGACTTGGTGCTGCCAGCAGCAGCCGGCATAGGAGGTGTGGCAGAGCTCACCCGGTGGGTAGTAGGGCTGCAGCAGCTGCGATTGTTGCCGGTTCATTGGCAACGATTAGGATGGCAGCAGTTAGCAGTTAGGGTGGCCTCACCTGGTCGCGCTACTGAGAGGCTAGATCTGTCTGCTTATCGGTCTGTGTCTCCTGACTGACAAGCGAGGGGGTAGGGGGTAGGCTCGACAATTGCAGCTTATGCAGCTTATGCAGCTGCTCCTTGGTGAGCTGCCGAGGATTATCGTGCCACTCCCCTTTGTCAATTGCTACAAAACTTTAGAGTTATGATGCATCATGCTGATTTATAGCCAATTTCGGTCTATGCAGGAGGGAGGGAGGGTCACTGGCCGAGCAGGCTGTGTAAGGTGGACGAAGCTCAGTGCTCAGTGTAATCCGCTAAGTGAGTCCACTTTTGGGCAGAGGCGGGTTCACAGTAGCCAGTTCTCCCCACCTGCGTGCAGAGCGAGTCCAAGTACGCGGTGCTGGGAGCAGCTGAAAGTTTAGTGGCCACTGATGCAGACGCTCTGTCTCACTTTCCACTGGCTGACTCGAGACAGCCGAGTGGTGAGTGGTCTGTACCTGTGTGTGTGTGTGTGCGCGTGTGCGTGCACGGGCTCTGCCTGTCAAAAGGTAATGGAATTGGTTGAGAGTGGCAGGGTAGCTAATTCGTCATGCATCTTACCCCCCTCGTTTTCAGGGCTCACGAGGCTGCTGCCCCTGGTCGCATCGCAGTCGCCTCCTGGACTGGTCAAGGGTCACGAAGGTCTTAGTACCTGAATCTCGGTCTTCCTCGTTAGCTATACATTTTGCTGCTGCTATACTAATAACACTACTACTACTACTACTACTACTACTACTACTACTACTACTACTACTACTACTACTACTACTACTACTACTACTACTACTACTACTACTACTACTACTACTACTACTACTACTACTACTACTACTACTACTACTACTACTATACTACTACTACTACTACTACTACTACTACTACTACTACTACTACTACTACTACTACTACTACTACTACTACTACTACTACTACTACTACTACTACTACCTACTACTACTACTACTACTACTACTACTACTACTACTACTACTACTACTACTACTAACTACTACTACTACTACTACTACTACTACTACTACTACTACTACTACTACTACTACTACTACTACTACTACTACTTACTACTACTACTACTACTACTACTACTACTACTACTACTACTACTACTACTACTACTACTACTACTACTACTACTACTACTACTACTACTACTACTACTACTACTACTACTACTACTACTACTACTACTACTACTACTACTACTACTACTACTACTACTACTACTACTACTACTACTGCTACTACTACTACTACTACTACTACTACTACTACTACTACTACTACTACTACTACTACTACTACTACTACTACTACTACTACTACTACTACTACTACTACTAACAATAATAATAACGAATATAACACTTGTATAGCTAAGCCTCTATAGCCAAGAGAGCTAAATCTCTTTCTAGGCACTGGGCACATGCTGACTGAGTTTGAAAGGACTGTTTTGTCACGACTGCTGGTCGTGTCTTGCTGCATTGCATGTCGGTTAGCTTAATGTCAGCGTTTGGCTTTTGCAGCTGGGCCCCCCCCCCCCCCCCCCCCCCCCCCCCGCCAGTGAAGCCGTGAATGGCTCACTGGGCTTCCTCCCTCCTGCACGAGCACGCTCTATCTAGCAAGCCCTCTAGTGGCACCGGCGCGTTGATGCTCAAAGCTGGCTGGTGGGATGCGCGTGTCGTGGTGTGAGCACTGGCATGCACCGCCGTGGGGGGAGGGGCGGTGAGGGCTGACTGCTGAGGGCTGACTGCTGAGGGCTGACTGCTGAGGGCTGACTGACTGCTGAGGGCTGACTGCTGAGGGCTGACTGCTGAGGACTGACTGCTGAGGGCTGTCTGTTGTGGCAGAGCTACTGCTCTAGCGTTTTTCGGATCTGCAAGAGTCAGGGGCCCAATCAGCGAATCGTGTTGCCCAATGGGTGTCACTTGTCAGCGTTGCCGAATCGGTGAGTGTCATGCAATCTGAGTGACAAAGAAGCAGCAGGCTTGTCTTCCATGTGCCAGTGTCTCTCGCTTGGCAACCATGCCAATCGCATGCCGATCGAAGTGTGCTTTTCCGCCAGCCGGCGGCTGCATGGACCAAAATGGCCACAAAGCTGGTCCCACTGAACCAAGTGTCAGAAAATCCCCGGTTTCCACTTTCCATCGTGTGTTATATATCGAAAAAATGTACGATATACATTTCTAGCGATTCTGTAGTGGTGCATCTGGGATTTTGGGAAACGGTTGAGTATCCGGCTTGGCATAATGCGTGAGTTCGGTAGCCGGGGCGTAAAGCTCTATGAGTATGGGCCTCCGAATTTTTCTACTGTACTGAAGGCCCTGAGGTTTATTTACATACATAGCACTTGGAGCTTTGGTTTTAACATTTCGCCTGTCAATTGCATGCACGGCCATGTTCGCAGCATTTCTATACACTCAGAGGACTCCCGACATTCCCGGCATTGTGGGCATGCCATTTCCTGTCGTTTGACTGCTGTTGCTCACTGTGTGAGAGCATTTCGGTAGCTGTACAGCAAGTTGGTGTTTTTTCAAAGCCAGCCCACTAAGAGGTAAATTCGAGCTGCATGTTGTAATCGTATAGTCATCATTAGCCTCTTGCTTCTCTTGCAGCGAGTTGTAAAGCGCCTGGTTAGAGATTTCGTTCTCTCAGTGTGTAACTCTCTTAGTGTGCAACTCTCTTAGTATACAGCTTATTGGCCGTAGAGTATTACTTAGGGGAAATGCTTTCCTGGCAAAAACGGAGCATCAGAAGTGCCTCCAAAATGCACAAGTTCTTTAGCTGAAGTACCGGCTTTTTTAGAGTGCTGCTAAGGGAAATGCTCATGTACGTGGGAGGTGGTGAATTTCATTGATTGTGTGGGCTGCAGTCAATGCAGTCGTTGTGTTTAGAGGTGTCCAGGACGCTCTGTGACTTTGGAGCAGCAGTGTAGGTTGTTATGCGCAGCTCTGCATAGATGCAGAGATGCGTGCAAATTTGGGGACAGGCGGACATAAAACCAGCGTTGGCCACGCCCCTCCCCAGCAGGTGTTTCTGTTCCTGCTGCTTGCTCCTGCTCTTTGCCTGGTCCCGTCGATACCGAAGTCCGATGATAGATCTTTCTGCTTAGCTTTTTTATATATAGAAATTATATGATTATATATATATATATATATATATTTAATATTATATATATATATATAATTATAAATGTATATTATAGTGGCTACTGTTTGCTGTCTTCTTCAGCCATTGGCATTCTACATGAAGTGTGCATTGTATATCGTAGACGTGGTGCTGCTGCTGCTGCTGGGCTTTGAATGTCGTTTGGGTCGGTTCGGCTCTCTTTCGTGCCTGCCCTTCGGCTCTTCTCTTTCTTGCTGGGCAAGGTTGCAGTGGAACGGTAGCAGTGCTGCAGTAGTGCCGGAGCTTCGGAAAAGAGGCTGCACGTTAGCAATTAGTCGAGTTGGCCTTGTATGAGGCACGAGCTGCCTGCGGTGGTGGTGGCTCATGCTGATGAGAGAGAGGGAGAGAGAGACAGAGAGACAGAGAGAGACAGAGACAGAGAGAGAGATAGAGAGAGAGAGAGAGAGAGAGAGAGAGAGAGAGAGAGAGAGAGAGAGAGAGAGAGAGAGAGAGAGAGAGAGAGAGAGAGAGAGAGAGAGAGAGAGAGAGAGAGAGAGAGAGAGAGTGAGAGAGAGAGAGAGAGAGAGAGAGAGAGAGAGAGAGAGAGAGAGAGAGAGAGAGAGAGAGAGAGAGAGAGAGAGAGAGAGAGAGAGAGAGAGAGAGAGAGAGAGAGAGAGAGAGAGAGAGAGAGAGAGAGAGAGAGAGCTGATGCTGTCTGGCTGCTGATTCATTCCCCCCCCCCCCCCCCCCGTGGCTGCTGATTCATCCAGGTCGCCGGAGGAGCAGCAGCAGTTGATCAGGCACCTGGCAGGCTGGCGCCTATGTCTGCTGTGACCTATGCCTGGCATTCCATTCAGCAGCCTCCGGGCTGCTGCCACCCACGGCCTCTGCTTCGGCCTGTGCCATTGCCTTTACGCCGTTCAACGGTTGCAACCTCTGCAGGCCTGCCCATTCAACGGGTGATAGGTCTTTTAACAGTGTCCGGAATCTTTGCAATCCATGCCGGGTCCTGCAACCTGCAACTCCTGCCTCTCCTTCTCTTCCCTTGGGAGAGGCAGCATGCTAGTGTGTGTGTGTGATGATGATGAGTACTACTTCCTCTTTCTTGTGTGTGATGAGTTCCTACTTGATAAATAATTCTTCTCTTCCCTTGGGAGAGGCAGTTGCAGATCCATAGGCAGCATGTTAGTGTGTGTGATGATGAGTGAGTCAAGTTGCCCCCCCCTCCTCCTACTTGATAAAGTGAAGAGAAGATCCTATCTCCGTAGAAGTATTGTGCAATGCCCGTGGTTATAACTAGGGCTTCTGGCCGCCGACTTTGAACGCTTATGACAGCCACTCGCAGCGTTATGCATGATTATGCATGCAACAAGGTTAATGTAAGACTCACGACCTTATATAAGGTGCAAGCAAGTGCCCACAGTCTTGGATCTGCCGGTTGGTGAGTCTTAGCTCTCGGCTTGGTTTGCCTGTCTGTGAATTACCTCGCTGAGCTTGAGCTACGGTAAGCTTGTGAACGAGTCTGTCGGAAGTCATCTGACATATCAGCAGCAATGTGCAGGCACAGCTTTTCGCTTTTGCTAATTCGGTTATGCCTATTAGTTTTGCTTAAACAATTTCGAGTGCTTTATCGTCAGCGGTTGGTTTATTGCAAGCGGCAGGCCTTCGTGCTTTGCTTAGGTTGCTGCGCTTCTACTTTCGCACTAGTGACGGACTTTTTTGTGTGGCATTGCAATAGCAGCAGCAGCAACAGCAGATGACGACTCATTCCTGCCTCTTGCTCGGCCATAGCCATGTGCTGCTACGGGGGCCATACTTTCGTTTTTAGTGGACTTGGGGACTGTGAGGTACACCCGTTTCTGCTAGGAGTAACTTGGCAGTACCATGACTGTTTACACCCTTCAGTTGTTCACTTTGAGTTTGTAGGACTTTAAACGCCTGTGGGTGGATGTCATCGAAACTAGGGCCGCCGGCTGGCTGTCTCCGGCCTGCTAGTGGACTGTCGAATATATATATATATATATACACACACACACACACACACGCACGCACGCACGCACACACACACACACACACACACACACACGCACGCACGCGCGCGCACGCACATAGATATACGCACCGGTCGTGGGCTCTTTGAGTCTTGGGCTGTGGGGGGGCACCTGTATTTTTCACAGCCACAGCTGTGGCGGTGGCTGTGCTGGCTGATCGCGCTATTCTACCCCTTCTACAAATGAGGCTGAGGTTAAATCAGCCAACCTTTATTTTTGCCCAAATGCAAGAAGAGCGAGGTATTATTTTGATTCCGGAAACGGAAGTGTGTGCTCATTGGCCGACCATTTTTTTCGGACCGTATATTTACCATGCATTTACAGATAAGTTTTTGCTTTACTTGGACTAGCATACCAGATCGTCCTATACTTTGCAGACAGAATCCTTCCGGAAGGCATGTTTCAGCCGCCGCCGTGTGTGCAATTCTGTCCGTTCGCCGTGGCAATTGTCCCTGTTGGCATTTGCCCGACAGGTCTTTCCCGGATGTTCCGTATGAGTGGCTCGGTTGTGTATTACCCACGGAGACTGGGGGGGGGGGAGGGTGGGGCGCCAGGAAAGCCTCATCCGGTTGAAGCGAAGAGCTCACTCCCGTCGAAGAGCCTAGCAATAGGGTCTGCAGCAGCTGGCTGCTGCTGCTGCTGCAGCCCCTATTGACCGCCAGAGACAGCATGGCAGCTGCTGCTGGCTGCTGCCTCTTACGTGGCTGTTGCTGCTTGGAGCTCTCTCCCTGCTGTGATCTTCCTGATGAGTCAGCATGCTGGAATGCTGCTGCCACGAGCCCCTGCGTTAATGGCCTCACCATAATCGCTCTGCTGCCTGCAAGGGAAGCCGTGGACTGACTGTCTGCAACTGCCGATGTGCATATGTATATGGATGGTGGTAACGACTGCCCGGCAGCCTGAGGGAGTGGGAGTGGCAGGGTAGTGTTCGAGTTGGCTGCCAGCCAACAGAGTCTGCAGCATGACAGCAGACAACGTGGGCGTGAATTCTGATTTCCCCACAGTTAAAGGCTTATCGTGTTGGTCGATTATGACCAGCCACTGTTTGCCAGTGGCACAAGCTTCAAGCCGAGCCCACCAGCCTGCCTACTAGGCAGCCGGGCATCTAGAACGATTCCAGCGGACTCAAGTGCAGCAGCGCTCGTGGGATTTCAGTGCAGCAGCGCTCGTGGGATTTCAGTGCAGCAGCGCTCGTGGGATTTCAGTGCAGCAGCGCTCGTGGGATTTCAGTGCAGCAGCGCTCGTGGGATTCCAGTGCAGCAGCGCTCGTGGGATTCCAGTGCAGCAGCGCTCGTGGGATTCCAGTGCAGCAGCGCTCGTGGGATTCCAGTGCAGCCATCCTCTCGAACCCGGTCTTAATGGCCGTCGGCTCCGTGCCTCGTATTGAGTCACGAGGAGCCTGTTACCACTGTTACCGCTCTTGTCCCGAATGAAGGGCATGAGAGTGATCCGGGCGTCATGATTTCAGATGTCACAAACGTGTGAACTAGTGAACTAGTTTGTTTGTTTGAACTAGTTTGGCTGCTGTGCTATTGTCCAAGCAGACCCTGTGTTTGGCGATGTTCCTTAGTCGACAGTAGGCCGACTTGACAGCGGAGGAAATGGCTCTGCCACGGACACCTCGTTTAGGAACAGCCCAGAGTGCTGCGAGCACACTTCGTCGGAGTGGTGCTAAATGAAACAATCACAAGGGTGAGGTCATGCACCTTGAGTGTGACACCAGGCTTGCCCATATAGCTATTAGGTTGGTAATAATAATAATAATAATAATAATTCACTTGATAAAGCGCCCTTAGAGAACTCAATCTCTCTCTAGGCGCTTTACATTTGCTGTAAAGTGAAATTCAATTGAATGGTAAGTAAATACTTTGGTCTTGTCATCGCTAAAGTTCGGGTACAAGCTTCAGATGTGGAGTAGTTGATCCGGTTCTCCCACCCTGTACAGTGCCGACAGCTGCTGACTGTCACTTGACCAAGACTGCCGGACACTTTTAGAGAAGGGGAGTTTGGAGTAGGAGGTGCTCCTTATCTGCAATGGGATGATGCCCCTCCCTCCCCGAATCCCGGCTAGCTGGGAAGTGCTCTCCCCCTAGCCATCGTGCCCTGGCTGATTAAATCGTTTCAATCAAGATCGGTTGCCTCACTTATCAAGCTTATCGTGTTCTAGTCTCTGTGACTCGTGACCCGGCTCAGGCAGCCATCACCGACCTTGCAGAGCAATGTCTGTCACCTTTCGTTGGTCATTGTCAGGGTGGGTACTGGAGAGGCATTGGCAGCATTGGGACATGACGATAGGAAGGAAGTAGTTTGCCTGCACATTCGGTTGCACAGCAGATTAAGGTCGAACGAATTCTTTTTCTCCATTTGTTTGTCTTCCTCACGTGTCCTCCTCACGTGTCACGTGGCCCCACGTGGTGGCAATGGTGAGCTGTAGAAAAGCTTCTGCCTGTTGGAGCAAAACACCAATGAGAGACGTGCTTCCACCGGATTGGGTGGGAGTGGAGCTGCTAGCTGTGCTGCAGAGGTAGTGGCAGCGTGCCCGTTTTCGCTCACTTGTTTCGAGGCGTCGCTGACCGGCTGGCGCCCTCTGGGTGTGAAATTCGAATTTCGCTGTGGGGGAGATATTTTGCTGGCCACTCGGCAGCCGTGGCATCAGCCATGGACCGGAAGGTCTGCCTGGCCGTGGTGGGACTTCGAAGCAGTAGAGATTGAGATTGGTGTTGAGCTTGAAGCTTGCCGCTGTGAAAATGCCGTCACCAAGCTGCTTGGTCGATCGTCTGTGGCTCTAAAGCCTCTAAAAATGCTCCTAGTCTCCTTGCCAACGGCTGGCCTAGCAGTTGCGGCACAGTGAGTCACGTGTTGAAAAAGCCAGAACAAAAATCGGTGCAGCTCGGTCGCCCTTTGTAGAGAGTTTTTCTAGAAGAGATACTAATGTTCTCTGGGCATGATTGCAGTGACTGAGCGCAGTGATGTACGACGACCCGCCTTCAGGCAGTTGCTATCCTGGCATAAGTCCTGCTATAAGGCGCGCCATGCTGTCGAGCTGCTCGTAAAAAGAGGGACTGCTCAAGGCAGGCTCCATTGTTTGCTTTGCTTATATCCTCCTGGCTGTGTTGCAGAGCCTGCTTGATTGGTTGTGTGGACGGCATCTCGGAAATTCAACTGGTAGTGTGCAGCAACCAGGCAACTGAGGCGGCTTGTGGCGGCAGCAGCAGCAGAGCTGACGGTTGACGCACAGCCACACCATGGATAATTTCGGCGGCAGTGGTGGCGGTAGTGGTGGCGGCGGAGGCGATGCATCGTTGGCACCTAGCGGCTCGTATTTGCTCTCTATCCATGTTACGGAGCTCAACATTGACAAGACGCTTCGTGTTCACGGCGACCTTCACCTTGGTGGAGTAATGTTCCGGCTAGTGGAGTCCATAGGTAGGTCGGCGCCTCACACGTGTCGTCACAGTGAGCGCACCCTGCTGTCCAGGCGTGTTGCTAGCCGCGTGCCGTGTCATGTTCCGTCCGATTCGTCTTGGTGCACAAGTGACTCCAGCTCGTCGGGTTAAAGGAACGCATTTACAGTTAGTTCCCGCCGTTTGTGGGCAGCCACTCCTCTTGCGAGCCCTGATGGCCCACTAGGTAAGGCGGTTGCTTTTCACAACCTCGGCTCCAAGGTTGTGGGTTCGAATCCTGCAGTGGGCGATTCTACATTGCCACTGCAAGCGGTAGTGATAGCTCTTCACGGTGATAAAGGCTCTTCCGTCGCTGTACAAAAGAGGCTGTTAAATCAGCTAGTATTTTCTTTTTACGCATTCCGCTCCATAGGAGCCGGCACATCTTTTCAGAAGCGGTTTAGGTCCCAGGAGACCGCACATGCGCTCACGAGCGTGCACGCATGCGTTTGTGTGCATGTGCAGGTGTGCGTGCTTTTGTGCTCGTGTCCACGTGTATTTCTTCGTCTGCTTCTGTGTGCAGGTGTGTGTGTGTGTGTGCAGGTGTGTGTGCAGGTGTGTGTGTGTGTGTGTGTGTGTGTGTGTGTGTGTGTGTGTGTGTGTGTGTGTGTGTGTGTGTGTGTGTGTGTGTGTGTGTGTGTGTGTGTGTGTGTGTGTGTGTGTGTGTGTGTCTCTGTGTGTGTGTGTGTGTGTGTGTGTGTGTGTGTGTGTGTGTGTGTGTGTGTGTGTGTGTGTGTGTGTGTGTCTGTGTGTGTGTGTGTGTGTGTCTGTGTGTGTGTGTGTGTGTGTGTGTGTGTGCAGGTGTGTGTGTGTGTGTGTGTGTGTGTGTGTGTGTGTGTGTGCAGGTGTGTGTGTGTGTGTGTGTGTGTGTGTGTGTGTGTGTGTGTGTGTGTGTGTGTGCAGTGTGTGTGTGTGCAGGTGTGTGTGTGTGTGCAGGTGTGTGTGTGTGTGTGTGTGTGTGTGTGTGTGTGTGTGTGTGTGTGTGTGTGTGTGTGTGTGTGTGTGTGTGTGTGTGCAGGTGTGTGTGTGTGTGTGTGTGTGTGTGTGTGCAGGTGTGTGCGTGCTAGCCTGTGCGCCTGCTCCCACAACGTTCGGAGCTTGGGCGGGCATTCACAGGCTGTGTGCCAGTGCAGCGATCTGTGGCAGCAGCAACGCTCCGAGCAGTAAGCGGGCGAGACGCGCAGGAGAGCAGGCCATGTGAGCAGCTTCTGTTGTAGAAGCTCTCGGTCACCTTCGGTGGCGCTGTGCCCGTGACCGTGCAACAGAGCAACAGGCGGCTGCTCCTAGCAGTAGCAGCGGCTGCCGTATCGACCACCTGCCGCTGTGAGCCGCAGCGCGCTGCTCTGTCCTGCTGCCAATCCATGGCTGCTACTGCTGCTGCTTGCCCATTGCCAGCCGCAGCAGCCACCGGAGGTGCATCAGCAAGCCGGCTGTGTGGGCTGTGTGTGCCAGTGGCTTGCCACCGTGCTGGCTGCTTATGAATGGCGATAAGCCGGGTCAGCAGAGCTTTTTACATGTGGCCGACGAGCAGGCACCAGCGGTCACCAGCAGCTGGCTACAGCTGGCGACGGCCACGCTGTCCTTTAGGTTCCTTCAGCCGGGCTGGCTTGCTCCATTCAGTGCTTGATCCTCCGGACCCCTCACCACCCCCTTTGACACCCCCCCCCCCCCCCCCCCCCCCCCGATCCTTCTTTGACCTTGCACCGAGCTGGTCCAGCTTTGGTTGTTGCCAGGAAGTGGCCCGACACCGATCTAGGTGTAGCGTGTGACTCGGGGATCGGGGCTCTCACGGCCCCCCAGGGATGGCGCCAGACGAGTGCAAGCAGCCTGGCTTTGTTTTCTCTCGCGACCAGCCCAGGGTGGCGGTGCTGTGCTGGTGCTTGCCTCCACATGGCGTCTAATCGTCTAATCGCCACTCCTGCGATTGATCACCTGACCTTGCGGTCACCACTCGCTCGGCATTTGCAACGGCACGTACGTGCCGGACATTTCCCTTGGACGTTTCCCTCAGGCTCACCTAGCACCTGCCTGGTGCCGGTGGCAGCTGCGCCCAGTTTGCGCAGGGGTGTATCTATTCACTTTTCGATTTTTTTGTCCGTCGGCGACGTCTGTCGCCGATGTGCTAGCATGCTTACCGCCGAGTCGCACCACATGCTCAGCAGTCGGCTGCCGGCTCCGGGTATCGGGTCCGGCTGGAGTAGCAAGCATCTGGAGGCTCTCTTGGTGAGCGATTTCTTTTACCTTGACCTCTGCACAGAACTCTCTTTTGGGGGATCTGCCAACGGCTGCCGGTAGCTTGCTTCTTTGGTAGTTTTCCTCGGCCTTGTTCTGAGAGGCCACGGTTCCGGCTACACGATGTCGCCCGACAGTGCGACACGTCCCTTTTACCAATGGCAACGTTGCCGAGCTTCTCTCAGCCGCAGTTCCAATGCTTGGCAGCGAGCTCATTTAGCGTAGCTCGCGTGAGCATCGATTGCTCGATGAGCGAGGCAGTTATTGGCCGAGTCCTTCCCTCGTGTATCCTCGTGCTCCTTTGCAGACCCTCTTTTTGATAGGGTCGGCACGACAGTTTGCTAGTGTGCTTGGGAGTTTGCAGTAGCTGTCTCACTCCCTCTCATTCTATCTCTCGTTCTCACTCTCTTTGCATGTCTCGAGCACATGCCCACATCCACAAGAGTCCTTCTGGTAGCCCTAATGTGCTTGCTGGAATGCCAGTTAAAAGAGTCCTATTTGTTGCTCATTCCAAGAGCAGTCACGTCTTAAGGAAAAAATATATTATTCATTTGTATAGTGCCCTCCGAGAACCTAATCTATATTCGGGCACTTCGCATATGTCACGGGCTTGAGCCCACGGCCTCGGCCATCGAATTCACATTGACCTGGGTGGGGGCAAGCACCTTAACCACTTGGCCAAGCCGATTCTTGTCTAGCTGGGGCAAGTTAGATTGTGCTCGGCAGCAGACGAGTCGGACCAAGGCGTGGTACGACTGCAGAGGCCATTCGTCGTCCTGTTTCTCAAAGAGGCAGTGCAATTTTTTGTCGCACTCTTAACCTTACCGAGATTAAGGCGAGTTGTGCTGGCCAGATCGCTCCCCAAGACCATGTGCATCCTATAGAACTGGCACTGCTCAGCAAAAGGGGAAAAACTTGCGTTTAAGGTTGGTTCCTACAGCACACTTTTGAGTGGTGAATAGCCACTGAGAAGGGAGATGGAGGTTGCGAGGGTTCGTGCTTCACATCGTCAGTTCACGTCGTTCGTGCAGATCACATCGTCAGCCCATCAGGCCACCCAGCCGGTTGGGCGAGGCTTCCACTCGGTGGCTTGTGGCTTTGGCCACAAAGCTCTCATGCACTCTTATTATGATATTTATAGCTGGCAACCATTCCAACGAGTCTTTCATCATAGGTCGGTCAATTGTTAGCCGGAGAGAGAGAGAGAGAGAGAGAGGAGTGGAGTGAAAAAAAAGATTAATAAATCAGTGCTCTATGTGACCGACAGCATCTGGCAATCCTCCAAGTGCTGTTTGGCCTCTGCCTCTCCCTGCTGCTCTTTCACCATCCCCCCCCCCCCCCCCGATGTTGAATGGTAACTCGGCTGCTCGAACTGAGCTCCTCTTGCAAAGGTTGCTTCTGGTCTTGGTCAAAGCCATCTTATTCGAAGCTGCAGGCTTCATTCCGAGTTGCAGCTATTTCCGGATCCGATTACCTCAGCAGTGCCGCCGGCCAAACTCCGAAGTTTTTTGTCGCTGGACGGCGTGACGAGGGGATGGGGGCGCTAGGCGCACGCGCAGAACCGCTCGAACTCGGGTGCACATGCAGCAAACTTCTGCGCTCCTGGGAGAAAGAATGGGGGTGTGCTCATCTGGCGCCTGTTCCTCTGTTGATCCGATCGTCAGTGGCTGGCTGCTACTGGCACATCGCTTATTCCCTGTTTGCCAGCCAACGTTGGGTCAACTGATTGCATTCAGTGGTATGATGGTATGACGTTACAAGGGCCGCAGGGCTCCCTCGCCGCTGGAATGTATTGCTCACACAGTTGGAATGGTTTGTCTGAGTGCCCTACTCGAGCCACGTCTTGGCCTGTGCCAGACCAATTTGGACGAGGAGGAGGTAGACAGGCGGGCGTTAAATTACTAGCTCGATCTCTTCGAGGAAGAATTCCAGTGTTTGTACTCAGAAGCCGGAAGTTGATTCAAACTCTTAAGCTCTCAGACAACCCCATCAAAATTAAATGCTTCCCCCTCGGGCCCGTGCCACATCGGCCTCTGCAGAGCGAGCGTGGAACAAAGCTGACTGTGTCGTGAGAATTCGCAGTCTTACTTGAAATCGAGAGTGTAATCGAGAACGGTACTGGGAAAGTAAATGGCATAATCCCGGTTGATTCTCTCTTCGGCTTTTCGAGTGTCGCATCCCAACGGGTGGCCGACATAAGTGCACTGTGAGCAGCATCGTTGGTGAATTCACTTTTTCCACACAAAAAACGCTCGGGCATTTTTGTCTTACTGCACCTCCCCGAAAAGTAACTCGTTCCCCAGCCACGTAAATGGAGGTGCTGCGCATGTAGCTTAGATCGATACAGAGCGATCACGAAAACTCGGCAGCCGCTGATGTCAAACAAGTTAGTGGACAGTTCTCGATCGGCCTTGGCTCCCAGTCTAGCTCTGTGGGCAGTTGGCCAGCAGTCGGTAGCCTATATGCACGGTCAACCGTGAAGGATCTAAAATGCCTAAGACCGCCTCTCTGGATGGTTATGTTTGCTTTAAGACAGCAGCGACGCAGGTCGGACGCGTCCAGAACCGGGTGCTACAGACGACCAGGCACGGCGCAGGACATCGGGCTGTCCATAGCTCCTATACCAAGCCGCAGGTATCGGAGGCCATACCGACGCGAATCGTCTTCTTTGGTGGCATTGGGGTCGAAATGCAAGCATCTCTCTCTCTCTCTTTCTCTCTCTCTCTCTCACTCACTCACTCACTCACTCACTCACTCTGTTGCTGTCTCTGTCTCAATGTACTGCCTTAGTAAATAAAGCATTGCTTGGTGTGTATGTGCTGTTGGGTTTCTCCTGCTAGACAGTGTAAGTGATATGTGTATAACTAAGTATAGGATATATTCAGTGGCTGAGCTAGTGGGTGGCAGGGGAGGTTGCCCCTCTGCCTTCTCTAACAGTGGGATAACAAGTTTTCATTAATTGCAGAGCTGTCCCGCCTCCCTTGAACATCATGAGGGTCTTGCCCCCCAAACAAAAATCCTGGCTCCGCCACTGGATGTATCTATACGTATGACCTTGGAGATGAGCCCAGGTCATTGTCAATGGCAGAACTGCTGACCCCTGAAGATGCCGGCACTGGCAGCTCGAAGGTCAAGTGTGTCGCGCTAGTGATTGGCTGCGCTGTTACTGCTCATTATTGATTAGACGTTTATTGCTAGCCTCTTCGGCCTGACCCTTTGGTGCACGCCAACAGCTCCCGTGCTAGTGTTAGAGCGATCTCCAGCACCGGCAGCCATACGTAACAAAATAAAGAAGATAAGAGCCAGAAAAAGCCAGCTGATTCAGCCGCCCTCTTGATTTGGTGTCAGATGAGCCCTTAGCGACTCTCACCAGCTTACAGCTGGCGATAGAAATTGGCCTGCTTGAGGAGTCGAACCGACGGTCTGTTTAGCGAAATCGCCATGCCTGGGAGCAGCGCGCACCCAAGCGACGCACTCTTAGCAAGACATGTGCAGGCAGGCAGGCACGCGTGTGCATGCTCACGGCCAGCGAACTGAGCTACTGAGTAGCAGCCGGAGGTGGTCGCATGTCACCCTTTACCTTCACCCAGTGAGCAGTATGTAAGCTCTTTTCAGCATCGCCGGTAGAAATCGAATAATTCGCACACAGGTGCAGCTATTCGCATCACGTGGCTAGACAAGGGGGCGGGCAGCGCTGCCGCATTGCCGCCTGCCCTGGGCCGGCATGCACTGGCTTCTTTCCTCCCTCCCTCTCATTCTCTCATTCTCTCTCTCATCTACCTGTAGCCGTCTCATCCGATTGGTCGGACCACGCCCTTTGGTGGCCGGAGAAGAAAGCGTGGCTGGCGCATTCGCGCGCCACGCTCAACCAGTGCGGCATCTTCGCCGACGCGAAGCTCGAGTTCACGCCCATGCACAAGACACTGCGCGTGCAGCTGCCCGACCTGCAGGTGCTCGACCTCAAGGTCAACTTCTCGGTCAACGTGTTCAACGCTGTACTTCAGCTGGCCAAGGAGCTCGGTAGGTGTGGCAGCCGTCAGCAGGCGCAGCGGCGAGGTGGAAGCATCGTCAGCAGCAGGCGGCGGCCACAGAGAGGTCACAGCGACTTCGAGGGCGACTCTTTGCCTTGCCTTGCTCCTGCACCTGAGCCACACCTCAGCATTTCCTTCATGTAAAGCATTCGGGGGGCGTAGGAGGGTGCCGATGGTTGAGCTTGCCACGAGGCGATTTGCTCCCGTCGCTCGCTCGGGGCTGCTCGGGTCTCGGGGCTGCATAAGCCTTGCACCTCTTCCATGCAGGCATTCGACATCCGGAGGAGCTGTCGCTTCTGAGACGGACCGACAAGGGCGGCGCCAGCAGCGGCCTGGCCAAGGACGGCACGTCTGCCTCTCTCAATGGCCTCTCCAAGCGAGGCTCGCCGGCCTCTTCCAGCTTGCAGATGTACGGCAGCCTGCCTCGCAGCGTCTCGCAGGGCGTCTCGTCGCCCTCGACGCCCACGGCCGTCGGCGTCTCGAGGAATCCCTCGATCCTAGCCAGTTCGCCTCAGGTAAGGCTGCCATCTTTGCCGAGGCTGTGAGCGGCGGCGGCCGCTGCCGGCAATTGTCCGAACGCAAAGCCGTAGCACGTGCTGGGCCGGGCAAACGTGGATGAGTGTGCATGTGCAGCAAGTGCATGCTCGTGCACGGTTCCTTTATCGTCGAGTAGCGGGTTTAGCTAGCTCACTTTCCCCCTGGTCACATTGCTGTGCCAGCCGTCCCTCGTAAATGCCCGAGGCAATCGCCGGATCCTTTCAGCTATTCCATGTCCCAAGGTTAGTGTTTACTTTAGCCTTAATTCGATCAGTTCGGGCAGACTACGGCCGAGTCGGAGGGCAGGGCCGAAGCTTGAGCTCAAGTCTGACGATAGAGGCAGCTGTGTTAACGAGGGCAGACGCAGACGAGGCAGCAGCGCACCTGTCTGGCGCGTGCAGGTGTATGTTTGCGTGTCGGCACGGCGGCAGCATAGATGTTGTGTCGGCTGCTCGAGCCAGTCCGAGCCGCTTTGTCCGGACGTCGCGCTCGTGCGGTGGCTGCGAACAGAGTGCTGTACCGTGGATTCGCTTTGATGCGTAGTCTGGCGTAGTCACGTGCAGCGCACGTCACGTGCTCAGATGCACGGCCTCAGTTCGTGCCACGTATTGCAGTCTACGATGCTTGCTGTGCCCCAGGGCCAGTGGTTTCGTGACACGGCTAATTGGACATCTAATTAGGTATCGACACCAAACCGATGATCCACGGGCCGGCCGGGGCAGCCAGCCAACTCACTCCAGCCGGCAGTCTCAAGTTAGCATGAGGATGGCTGCTGGCGGCCTAGCAAGTCTGGCGTAGTAGTGGCACACATCCATATCCATCCACACACACACACACATCCACACAGATGCCTGTTGCTGCAGCGCATCCTCAGCGAATCCTATTCTGCTCAGCTTTCGATGCACTCCAGTTAACTGCCATTTTTTTATCCCCGTGTGCTTTGCCTTCTTGCCTTATTCGTTGTGCTGCATGCTACTTACCAGGGGTCATATTTAACCAGCGGCCAACGCCCCGTCTTCTTCTGCGTGCTTTTGCGCATGTTATTTTATCAATATTTGTATGACCTTCCATGTTTGTCTAAGTGTGATGCTTTGCTTGTCATTAACTGTCATGGTTACTGCTTCTCTTGAGTCGTCGAGTTCTCTAGAGTCGTTGAGTCTTAGGGAGCTAGCCATACATAAAGACACAAGTGCTATTATTAGCAGTACTACAGCTGCCAAAAAAAGTACATGCTTTCACTGTCTGATACCTTTCCAGTTTATTCAGTGCATCCTTAGTAGGTTTGAGACCATGATCATTGGACCAGGCCAGCTCAGATTTCGAAAGCGGGCAGAGGGCAAGAATCGAGTTTAGGCCGAGTGCATAAGCATCTTTTGATTAGTGACTCATTCCAATGCACTGCAAGGGAACATGTTTTCAATTATAAAGATGTGGGCGATTTCATAGGGTCGTAGATACTTACTTACCAGTAAATGCACTCTACAGATTGGATTCTGGCTAATCGGCACACGATAAAGGGTTACAAAGCCTATACTAACCGGCTCCAATGGTTTCGAGGGTACAACGTTCGAGTCGTTTCCGTTTTCTTTTACAATTCGCCCTAAATTATCGGCTGCCCTGATTAAACTCCGGCCCAGTTTAGCAGAATGTGTGCAAGCACATCTGTTTTGCGTTTCGACATGCTCTGCACACGGCAAGGCCGGAGCTTCCTGGTGCTCGCGGGACCGCGCACCTCGGTGTCAAGGCCCCGTTCCGGGCAGCGGCTGGCTCGCCTGCCGCCCGCCGCATAGCGTTGCTGCCTGGCCTCGGTCGCCCCATCTCCTCTGCTTCCTGCTGCGTGCTCTCGGTCCGAGTTCAATGCGTCTGCTCGCCAGGTGCTCGACCCTCGACTGGTCGAGCGGCTGCTGCGCGTGCGGCAGTCCGTCTGTTTGCCCCGGCCCCCCCCCCCCCCCCCCCCCCCCCCCCCCCCCCCCCCCCCCCCCCCCCCCCCCCCCCCCCCCCCCCCCCCCCCCCCCGCCCCCCCCCCCCCGCCCCGCTTGCTCTGCTGACACTCCTCCATGTCTTCTTTGCCGGTGCACACAGGTGGCCACGCTTCGGCGCAGCGGCGGCAGCCTGCTCAGCCCGGCAAGCCCTGCCTCGTGGAACGGCGGCACGACGTCACCGCTGCAGCAGCAGCCCTTCGAGTTTGCCGACAGCAGCGGCAGTCCTGTCAGCCTCGTTCACAGTCTGCTGCTGCCGAGCAAGGAGGCTCTGCAGTTGCTGCCCCGGTTCAAGTCGTTTGCCGACAGGGCACTCACAAACGCCGGGTGAGTGGCGACGATGAGCCGGCTGTGTGAGAGAGAGAGAGAGAGAGACAGACAGACAGACAGACAGACAGACAGAGACAGAGACAGAGACAGAGAGAGAGAGAGAGAGAGAGAGAGAGAGAGAGAGAGAGAGAGAGAGAGAGAGAGAGAGAGAGAGAGAGAGAGAGAGAGAGAGAGAGAGAGAGAGAGAGCACAGAGAGACAAAGACAGACAGACAGAGACAGAGACAGACAGAGAGCAGAGCAACAGAGAGGAGAGACAGACAGAGAGAGAGGAGATAGAGAGAGAGAGAGAGAGAGACAGAGAGAGAGAGAGAGAGAGAGACAGACAGACAGAGACAGAGAGAGAGAGACAGAGAGAGAGACAGAGAGAGAGAGAGAGAGAGAGAGAGAGAGAGAGAGAGAGAGAGAGAGAGAGAGAGAGAGAGAGAGGGGCAAGGAGAGACGAGGAGAGAGAGAAGGAGAGGGAGGGAGAGAGAGCGAAGAGAGAGAGAAGAGAGAAGAGAGAGAGGAGAGAGAGGGAGAGAGAGAGAGAGAGAGAGAGAGAGAGAGAGAGAGAGAGAGAGAGAGAGAGAGAGAGAGAGAGAGAGAGAGAGAGAGAGAGAGAGAGAGAGAGACAGAGAGAGAGACAGAGAGAGAGAGAGAGAGAGACAGAGAGAGAGAGAGAGAGAGAGAGAGAGAGAGACAGAGAGAGAGAGAGAGAGAGAGAGAGAGAGTGACAGAGAGACAGAGAGAGACAGAGAGAGAGAGAGAGAGAGAGAGAGAGAGAGAGAGAGAGAGAGAGAGAGAGAGAGAGAGAGAGAGAGAGAGAGAGAGAGAGAGAGACAGAGAGAGACAGAGAGAGACAGAGACAGAGAGAGAGACAGAGAGAGAGACAGAGAGAGAGAGAGAGAGAGAGAGAGACAGAGAGAGACAGAGACCGAGACAGAGAGAGAGAGAGAGAGAGAGAGAGAGAGAGAGACAGAGAGAGAGAGAGAGAGACAGAGAGAGACAGAGAGAGACACAGAGAGAGAGAGAGAGAGAGAGAGAGAGAGAGAGAGAGAGAGAGAGAGAGAGAGAGAGAGAGAGAGAGAGAGAGAGAACGAGAGACAGAGAGAGAGAGAGAGAGAGAGAGAGAGAGAGAGAGAGAGAGAGAGAGAGAGAGAGAGAGAGAGAGAGAGAGAGAGAGAGAGAGAGAGAGAGAGAGAGAGAGAGAGAGACAGACAGAGGGACAGAGAGAGACACAGAGAGACAGAGAGTGCCGTGCCGTGCGTTCACAGCTGCCGCCCGTCGTCGTCCGCCTCTGCATCCGCCAGTCGCACGCCCGCGAGCCGCGTTGTTTGCTGATGTGCAGCGGCAGCACGCCCACCTGGCGTGCTGTCGCTGCTCGCTGGTGAGACCCGCGGCTGCATTCCTGCAAGCTGCTTTTTTGCTGTGGTCCTACTTTTATAAGAGCGTTAATCCGGCTGGCGAGATCAAAGTCAAAGGCAATTGGCCAAGATCGTTTAGTAGAGGTTAGCTGATTTTACAGCCTCACTCACGTGGCTGCAGAAGAGCGTCTGTGGCTGTTGCCGCAGCCACTTTTTTGTAGCGGACAGTAGAGGAAATGCCTGCCCGCAGGGCTCGAACCCACGACTCGAGCTGTGAAGTGGGGGTGGTGGCACGGTGGTCACGAAATAATCGGATTGTGTAGCTTAGCCTGATAGCTAAGGCTGCTAGACGCACAGCAGTGGGCAGTGTTTTCCCTCTCATGACGCGGCCTCGGTGTGGCCGTACGTTCGGTCTATGACTTTGTGCTCAGCGTTCTCAGCTCAAGCTGTCTCTCGTCCACCGTATCCGTGTCTAGTGGCGGGGCTAAAAGTCAATGGTCAGTTTCAGGTTGGGTTGTTTGTTTTTGGAACTTGAAGTGCCTAGAAAGAGATTGAGGGGGCGTTGTCATTTTGTAAGAATCATTAAACTGCAATCGCATTACGTGCAGACAGAGGCAAAGACAGTCGGAAGCAGTGGACAGAAAGAGAGAGAGAGAGAGAAAGAGAGAGAAGAGAGAGAGAGAGAGATGAAGGGAGGGAGGGAGAGAGAGAGAGAGAGGTGAATTGCGCAGTGCGATTTCTTTGTGGTGCTCTGCTACTCTGCTGGGCGCTGGCCCTGCTGCTGCTGCTGGCTTAGAGGGTGTGGCGGCCATAGCTGTTTGCTCCTAAGCACCTCTATCTATGCTCTGGCTAGCCTGAAACCCTGACTGATTGCTTCTCAAGCAGGAGGCCAATGCATGATGCAGGACTCATACACTGGCTGAGTAGTTGCTGTGCTGGGCTGAAGTCAGCATTGGGGGGGAGGAGGGGGAGGGATAGAGTGTCCCCTCCCCCAGCATCCTATGACTGGCAGCCAAGACTGCTGCCATATAGTCATCGGATTGGCTAAAGGGTACCTTGAAGGGGGCACTACGTCGCACTTAGTCGATTCTTAGTCACACGATCCTTACCTGCCTCGTTGTTGCTTGAGGCAGCGCCACTAGAGAGTGGTGTCTACTTTCGTATCCCATCAGTCAGCCAGCCAGCCTCGTGTTGTGGCTCCTCAGCTTTGCGCACACAGCCTCTGTCCGAACGAACACTTATTTGCACCGGTTTTAAAAAGAATTTGTCATGCTGCTGCTGCTGCTGCTGCACACAGGATCCGATGTTTGGTCCCAGGTTCTCTGAGGCAAGATTCTTGTGGCTATGGGTGTATGGATATATGTTCTCCTTGGGTGCTATCCAAATTTCTTATTATTAATATCACCACCATTATTCTTATTGTTATAATTATCCTTATTATTATCATCATTATGTGCCACGTATTCACTTGCAGGCCAAGTGTCTTTTTCCGGTAGAAATATATGCTGCCACTTAATGGAAGGGGTTCCAATCAAATAAATCAAAGGTTTGTTCCAATTAATTTAATCAAACATTTAACCTAGTAAGATGTGGCACTTGCTGTCTGCAGCCAAGGTTACCTGACATGCATTGTGCGAGAGTGGACTCATGATGGTCTAGGCCTTAGTGCACGCACGCTCGTGCCCGAACGTGCTCGTTTGTGCATGTGCGTTCATGTAAGCATCACTGTCTCTGCTGCCTGCTGTCCATCCGTATGTCTATCTCTATTTCGATCTCTCTCTATATCTGTATTTCTCTCTCTCTCTCTCTCTCTCTCTCTCTCGCTTGCTTGCTCTCTCTCTCTCCCTCTTGCAAGGTCTTGTGCATCGTGGTCGTGCACCGTGTGCTGGTCACGCATACCCTTTGTAGGTGGCTTAACTCGTCCAAGTCGCTGATGGAACAGGGTTGCCAGGAGAACGAGCTGGTGCAGCTGCGGTTTAAGTACTACAATTTCTACGACCTCAACCCTAAGTACGATGCCTCCCGTATTAATCAGATATACGAGCAGGCCAAATGGCAGCTCATCTCGGAGGAGGTCGATTGCACGGAGGAGGAGATGATGATGTTCGCCGCCCTCCAAGTATGCAGCTGCCCATGCGCAATCTGCCCCGCTTCACTGTCGAAGAGGCAAATGCCGCCTGCTGACGGAGGCAGCTGCTCTCTCTCTCCCTCTCTCTCCCTCTCTCTCTCCCTCTCATTCTCTCCCTCTCTCTCTCTCTCTCCCTCTCTCCCTCTTCCTCTCTCCCTCTCTCTCTCCCTCTCCCTCTCTCCCTCCCTCTCTCTCTCTCCCCCTCCCTCTCTCTCCCTCTCTCTCTCTCTCTCTCTCTCTCTCTCTCTCTCTCTCTCTCTCTCTCTCTCTCTCTTCTCTCTTCTCTCTCTCTCTCCTCCTCTCTCTCCCCCCTCTCTCTCCCCCCTCTCTCTCTCGCTCTCTCTCCCTCTCTCTCTCTCTCTCTCTCTCTCTCTCTCTCTCTCACTCACTCCTCTGCTTT
This sequence comes from Cristatella mucedo, assembly GCA_009760855.2. Classification (NCBI taxonomy): domain Eukaryota; kingdom Metazoa; phylum Bryozoa; class Phylactolaemata; family Cristatellidae; genus Cristatella; species Cristatella mucedo. Next base: position 599,639 of record WPIO01000054.1, on the reverse strand, counting down.
AGGGGGGGGGGCACGTTGGGGGATCCTTCCTCTCAGCCTCTGCTGCAGTCAAGGCTCCATGCCCGCGCTTCGGAAAGTGAGATTTTAATCTTAAGAGGTAAAGTTTTAGGTAGAGTGTTACCTTGTAGATCGTACCTTCAGTTTCGTACCCTCCCAATGCCTGTAGGTCACTCTCGACTGACGACATGACATCCCGTGATTTGAAGCCTTTTAAAAGAAGCTAAAACCAATCTGTTTCTCACAGCATTGTCTCCATGCTGCCATTTGAATTGCCCTTTGTGTGCCTATGTGTGCTAACCGATTGACATGCTTCCTGTCCAACCTATATGAAGTTTCAAGAAAGAGATTTAATTCTCTTAGGATGATGTGCAAATGTTTTATTGTTATTGCAACTAATATTATTATTATATCAACTATCATTAACTCGGCTGCTTGCCGGGTTGCTGTTACTTATAGTTGTAACAACGAGCAAATAGTGAGAGGTGGGTGCATCCATGTATGTGTCTGCATTTGATCCGAATGCATGCCAAAAAGGGTGCATCAGACCGTGGGTGTGTGCGATTAGTTGTGTCTCAAACAGCAAGAGGTAATGGTCAGCAGGGAAGCAGGTGGCAAAGAATGGGCAATGCCGTGAGCCCTTCCAATTGGCCAGCTTGGTTGCTGTTCTTGGGAAGATAGTTTTGGGAGAAGGTTTTTGAAATTGGTTAGGTGCAAAACGGTAGGTGGATGCGGAGAGGTACAGAGGTCTCGATGGAATGTCACACATGTACGGACTAAGATGGCTGTGCTACATTTTAAGAAGGTCCGAATGTGTACAAAGTGATGTTACCACAAGCACGCAGACTTGACTCTGGAGTGACACGGTCATTCAACAAAGGATCGTTTCGAAATAGGACACACGAGAGTGGTGCCGGCCAGCCAATTTTGGCGATGGGGCGTTCTAATTTCTGAGCCACACTACGCTTGTCTGTAATCAGGTTGATCTCTATGTCATTTGGTTTTTAGAAAGCTCTGCTGCCATATTAGTGCAAATGCTAGGCAGCATCGGCAGGCAGGGAAGGCTGCAAGGAGGAGGAAGTGGGAGGAGACTGCGATGCGCTGGCCCATGGATGCCTATGGATGGGGCCGATCGAGACACAAGTGCAGCACAAGTGCCGGCTTATTTAGACATTGTTGTGCTCGGCGAGAGACGCTTGCTGCAATTCGGGTCTGATTCCCAATAATAATAATAATAATAATAATAATAATAATAATAATGCACTTGATAAAGCGCCCTCAGAGAACTTAATCTCTTTCTAGGCGCTTTACATTTGCTGCAAAGGGAAATGCAATTAAATGGTAAGTAAAATCATGCTTGAAAAACAAACAAAATGAATAATATGGTTAGGGGTGACATGCACAGGGTCAGCATGCAAATGTGGTTAGTGGCAGCATGCACAGGGTCAGCACGCATAAGCACGTGAAGGACGAATCACAGGGACCCACTAAATGCTGTCCTAAATAGGTGTGTTTTTAAGTTCCTTTTAAATATGGTCAGGTCAGGGGATGTTCTGATGCAGGTCGGGAGGGAGTTCCAGGCTTTGGGAGCATACGAACTAAATGCACGGTCTCCAAAGGATTTAAGGTTTGTACGAGGTATTTGTAGACTGTTGGGTTCCGAAAAGCGGGTGGTATGATGCTTGACCTGATGGGGGAGTATATCGGAGAGATAAGCTGGAGCCATAGAATGAAGGGACCTAAAAGTGAGTGACAAAACCTTGAAGTCGATCCGTTGCTTGACTGGTAGCCAGTGCAGGTCGGCGAGAAGTGGAGTAATGTGGCAACAATGCCTCTCCCAATGTAAGTGAGTCACTCGCGCTGCTGTGCCTAGTTGCAGTCTGCATTGACTTAGCGGGAAATGAAACAGCGGATCCAGTGGTTAATGCAAACTTTAGCGTGGAGCTACCTGCCGGGCCGCGGCGGTGGCCCCCAGTTAGATGTGCCTGCCGTATGGCATAGCTTAGTGAGTCCAAAGCGGAGACCAGCTGGTGTTCGCCGACGCTGCTGGATTGTCGTGCGCCGGTAGAGTGTGCTTGCTGTGTATGCCTCATCCCCGCCCTCTTCTCTTCTTCCGCAGTGCTTTCTGGTCTGTTACTGATGTCTAGGGCTCTATGCCACACTCAGCTCGTGCTGTAACTGCTCGGCTGCTGCGCCTCCTCCAGAAACTGTCTGCCGAGGCGGGCCGTAAAGGTGTACTGATGCAGTCAGGCGACCGGCTGTCATTAAGCACTCGCTTCCTCTGCAGCTGCAGATCTACCGACAGCTGCAAGAGGGAGGTGACGAAGTGGATGGCTTGCGCGAGAACGACGGAGGCGGCAGCAGCGGCAGTGGAGCGGCCGACGATGTCGAGGCTGCTCTCAGGGATCTGCAGGTTGGTCAGACTCGGACGGCACCTGCTGCCGATGCTGCCGGACGTCCGGCGCTCACACGGCAGGATTCCGGCAGGCTTCCGCCGGGCTTCTGCAGGAGCTGATGGCTGTCTGCATCGGGGCAGAGAGCTGACCGGTGCTGCTGCTGCTGCTGCTAACAGCTGCTAGCTACTCAGATAATAGATAATAGATAATACTACTAGATAATAATAATAATAATACTACTACTAGATAATAGTACTCAGATAATAGCATCCGATGTCGATCCTTGTCGATCTCGAATCCTGAGGTGTGTGTGTGTGTGTGTGTGTCCGAGTGCACGCGCATCGAGTGCAAGATCAGGAAATGGTTTGTGCAGGTGTCATTCCCCCTCCCCAGAACAGGTGATGCTCCCAGACTCCCAGCCGTGGTGCATGGCCACCTCGATGGCCAAGTGCTTTCTCGTGCGGATTTGCACTTCGGACATCCTGCCACGTGACTGCTAGAGATCCTTCGAATCCTGTCGACGGCGGGATTTTCTGCCGGCACCGACCCGACACCAACCCCCGCCGGCCATCTGCCAGGTGGTTTTGCTGTGTCGGCACGGCACCTAGCCACCAACCAGATGGTGATTCGGGGGTGACCCAACACGGAGGAGGAGACAGGATCTCCAACAATGCATCCTTTTCAGTTGAAAAAAGGCTCGTTACTCGTTACTCGAGTTTGACCCTCAAGTTAGTTTAGCTGCAGCAGTGGTAGATATCGAGCACCCCTGGCCACTGTGCTTGGCGTTGGTTGTCTGCAGTGTGATCGCATGCTCACTGCCTCAGAAAACGAAGAGGTATACTCGGTGACATATGCTGGAAGTTTCGTTGGTAGGCAATGGCCCGTGGTCGGTTTGGTATAGGGAGGGTGTGCCTGACTGGTGTAGTGGATGGTGCTGCAGTCGGAACTTGATGCTGTGGTTGGCATCTGCTGAGATATATTTGATTACTGTGAAGTAAAAGTATTTTAAAAGTAATAAGTAATAATAATATTAATATGTATATGTATATGTATAGCACCATAAGAGAACTAAATCTTTTTCTAAGCACTTACATACGCTGTAAAGAAAGCATGACCAAATGATTAATGGTAACATTCTCGATGTCATCAAGCATGACATTGTTAGATGTGACATGCACAAGGTCAACATGTAGATATGGCTAGTAGCAGCACACACATTGTCAGTACGCATTAAAACTTTTTATTGCATGTGACCTATTAGACACCGGGAGCGGTTTCAAATAAGTTACAAATTGATGCACTTTAAAGAATTTTGCGCCTTAAGAATGGCTCCAAAAAAGTGGAAAAAGACGATGCATTTCAGAGATTTTCTGTGTGAGGAATGTACATAGGTCGGTCGTAGGAGGCTGAAGCTTTGCTTCTGACCTAAGATGCCTGCGTTGTGTAGGACTTAGCCGCACCATGCTCTGCAGCAGGAGTACCCTCTTGGCTTCCAAGGAGAAGCTCTGAGTGACGCTGTGCTTAGAGACGCCAGCACAGATCCCCTTCCGATGGTCGAAGCTGTTGTCCATGGCCTTTGCCAGCCAGTTGCTGGCTCGTTTGAAGATCATCTACTACTTCCAAGGAACTCTCGGCAGAGTTTATGCAGGTGGTAAAGGTTAATTGCTTCATAAGGTTTCTTTGAAGAATTAATGGCATGAAGCTGAAATTAGATGGACTTGACCGACCGTGGAGCTGATTTAGTCATCTGGTGAAAGGTCATACACGACTAGGTCACGAAAGGTCATGCTACAAAGCATGACTTCCACATTGTGTCCAACTGCTACTGGAGATGATAATAAAAATGATAATGGCAAGAAGTTTTACATGACGCCTCAGATAACCGAATCTCTCCAGAGGCCAGCGTAGCAGCTTGCTGCAAGAGGCAAGCTGCAATGCTCAAGAGTGTATGAGCTGGCTTAGCACATTGCGAGGGCAAAGCTTTCCTCCCACGTGTGCACGTGACAGCCAGACACAGCACCGTGGAACAATGGAAAGAGGTGGAAGAAAAGGAAGTGTACACCAGCTGTAAAACGTGCTGGTCAAGTGAGAGCGGACAAATTGAAAGCTTGCCACATTTAAATGGTCACAGTCTGCGGTCGTGTGATGATTCTGGACTCGTTCTTGGCTGGCCTCCCATTAGTCGTATTATGCATTCTCAAATACTGGCAAATATTAAGGACTCGTGACGGACTGGCACGCATCAGCCCGATCTTCAAAGCTGGTAGTCGGTAGCGAGTTTTGCCACATCGTAGACAGTGTTGCTGGATTAGCATCAAGTAGATGTACTTTGGCAGTAGGAGCAGCCTGTACCTAAAGTTCTGCTGACTCTCAACACCTTCATTTACAGTACATGAAGTGGGAGAGGAGCATTAGCAGCATTACTCTTGATGATTGAAGTGGTAAGAGAGAATCGCCTGGTGAATGCTCCAGGCACTCGAACTCACGACATGGAATCGGAAGTGCAAGCACCTTAACCTCAGGCTGAGACCCGTCTTCTGTTTCGATTGGGAGTTAGAGCAAGCAATAGCTGTGTGGCAGCTGTGTGGCCATCTGAATAGGAGACCGTAGCAGCTTTAATTTGAAAATAGGGAGCGACATCGACGTCGTCGATCGAGAGCAGAAGTATGCTGCCTGGAGCAGGACCGATCGTGCGCCCGACCGCGCTGGTTTTCCAGCCTGTGCTGTTACCATCTGAGCTATTGCGACTCAGCCCCCTTCTGCTCTCTGCACAATGCTTAGATGAGCTTGTGCTGTCTGTCAGACAGTGCGGTCAGACTTTGGATGCCGTGTATGTGCACACACGTGCACACATGCACAAGAATACATACAAGCACACACACTCACACACACACACACTCGCATGCATGCATGCACTCGAACACATGCACACAAACGCACAAACTAAGCTGCTGCAGGCAGCACCATCTGCAAGACGTCCTGGCAAGACTCAGTAGTTGGGGTTGGGCTGCTTTATTCTTATTCTGCTGCTTAAGATGCTAGCTTGTGGTGCATGGGTGCACTCGCTGATTGTTAGTACGAGATTCGCCTTAAAAGCATTTTTGCTCATGCTAAAGCTTGCAGGTCCCTGTTTGTGTTGAGTTTTGTATGTGTTTAGAGTGTTGCATGTGTGTTGAGTGGTGTGTGTGTGTGTGTGTGTGTGTGTGTGTGTGTGTGTGTGTGTGTGTGTGTGTGTGTGTGTGTGTGCGTGTGAGTGCGTGTTTTAAGCGCGTGTGTTGAGTGTTGTGCTGTGTATGTGTATGTGTGTGTGTGCACGTGCGGGTCCAAGCGCATTATTGTGGCGGTTATCTGTCGCTACTTACACGTAGACTGGCTGCTTGTCTCCCTAGCTGCTAGGTCGGTCAGCTAGAGGTGCTGTTGCAGCAACAGCAAGAGCGGCTGCTGCTTTGATGGCCACTGCTGGTGGCCTCTGTGGCCACGCGAGCCGCCCTCGAAGCTGCTGCTGGTGGCTGCTTGTGTGCCCGCCGCTAGCTGGCTCCGTGGAGCCTCCTAGCTGCATCGCTTGCTCTCTCGCTGTGCTGCAGATTCAGCTGGAGGGCTCATCGTCGAGTCACTTGTGCGACATCACACATCTGCCCGTGCTAAATGGCTACTTCAGGCACTTCAAGTGAGCAGCGCCATCACTCTCTCTCTCTCTCTCTCTCTCTCTCGCGTGATTTGTGCTAGGTCTAGGTCGTCCGTGCACTCGCCGGGCGCACAGCCTATGGCACGCGCTGCTGCATGGCCCGTCGCCGCCCTGCTTTGCAGGCCGAAAAAGTACGCAATCCGGGGAACGAAGCGTCTCTGGTTCGTTCTGCACGACACACGCATCTACATCTACTCGACGAAGGAGAGCCAAGAGCAGGGCGAGCAGCCTCTGGGCACGATCGAGCTTCCTGGTGAGTTGCCTATCCCTGCAACCACAGCAGTCACACTCCATAATCTATTATCGTCATCATCAGCAGCAGTGCCAAGGGTCCCGAGCATAGATATGTACATAGATCCGACAAGCCTAGCTGTGTATGCAGCCCTGGTTTGGCCCAGGAGTGGGGTGCTCACCTTAAACGACTAAGGTTGTGGGCTCGAACCCTGTGGCATACGTGAAGCATATGGATTAGATTGAGTTCTTTTTGGATGCTATATAAATGAATTGTGTGTGGGTGCATGCGCGTGAGCACCGCCAGTCAATAAAAAAAATACTACCTGATTTAGCAGCCTCATTTTTATGTTGGCAATTAAAGATCGCCCACTGCAGGATTCGAAGCCACGACCTCGGTCGTAAAGAGCGAGCACCTTAACTTCGTATCTCCGTCAGTGACTCCACAAAGTCATAAAGACCACGTGGGTGTTACGCAGGAGAGTTTTGTATAGCGCACTCGCAGCCTAAGCGGCTTTCGGTACGCATTCGGTAGCCAACAGACTTCGTCTCACGCAACAAAGAGAAAGTGGGAAGCATAGCAGAGTCAGAAGAGCAGTTGAGGTAGTGAGTAGCATAGAAGTAGCAGCTCAGGACCGCTGAAAAGGATGAGCCATAGTCGGCAGTAGGAGAGTAGTTGTCGGTACGCAAGAATTGTGGAAGCGAGTTCCACAGTCTAGGACCTGCAGAGCTAAAGCTTCTGTCGTCAACTGTCTTTAAGCGGAGGAATGGGACAGCTAATTTATTGTCCACACAGGACCTGAGGGCGCGAACAGGCTAAAACTGATGCAGCAGTTCAGCTAGGTACGAAGGAGCTAAGCCGTGGCGGGCCTTGTGGGTCAGCATAAGAACTTTGCTCTGTATCCTTTGCTCAACCGGCAACCATCCTAGCTCTTTCAGCAAAGGAGACACGTGCTCAAACCGGTGGGACTTGAAGACTAGCCTTGCAGCCATATTCATAGTCCGCTGTAGTGGCATAATAGCTTTCTTTGGCAGCCCAGCCAAGAGGAAATTACAATAATCAAGCCGAGACAGAACTAAAGAGCTAGTTAAATTGTTTACAAGCCACTGTGGGAGACAGCTCCTAATCTTGGATAGGGATCGGATGTGATGGCTAGCTGTAGAGGCAGTCTTCTGAATGAAGCTTTTGAAATTGAGGCAGCTGTCAAAAACGACACCTAAATTTCGAGCATTGTGATGGCTGCACAATAGCATCACCTATTAGATCGGCAAAGCCTTTTAATCCAGCCACACGCTTAGGGTGTCCTATGAGCAGCAGTTCGGTTTTATCATCATTTAATTTCAGGAAGTTTTCCGACATTCCTGGGTATTGCTATGTTTTCTGCTGTGCTGCTTAGGTTAGAGCACATACAACTATGAAATCGCCGGTACCAAATGATTTAGTTGTTGCAAGTTATTAGATCGCATTTGGACTGAAGCACGGTCTATGCTCGGCTTGCTAAGCAGCGAAGACAGGGAAAATAAGGCCAAATGACTGCACACTTCATCAAGGCATCATCGGCATCAGGCTCTGCCGAAGCCACCGTTTAAGCCTGCGCCAAGATCTCGGTTAGGGCAGCACAGCTGTCACGTGACCAACAGCCCCAACGAAAGTTCGCGGGTATCATTGCAAAGTTTGCCTTCGTTGTAACTTCGAGCAAGATGTCTATATAAAGTACCTTCTGATTTTGCCCACTTAACCGTCTTAGGCGTACTTGCGTGTGCGCACAGATGGGCAGATGTGCGCGTCGAGTGCAGCGCAGCGGCTAAATCACTCTTTTCTCCGTCGCTTTCTCCGGAAATGCTGCCGCTGTGCAGGACCGGCTCAATAAGCACGGTTACGAGCCGGGCCGCGTTCGCTTGCGTCCGTTCCACGCTCCAGTCTTTCTTAGGTTGTGAAGTCCAGCCACAGGTGAACATCTCGCAGCAGCGGTTCATCATCAAACTCTTCCTTACTGCCGGCAGTAGCAGCAGCAGCAGCAGCGGGGACAGCGGCCAGACGGAGGAATGGCTCAAATGCGACAATGTGAGCTGCGGCCTTGTCTGCGTCTGACCTCATCCCTCTGCACGTGACGTCGCTCTGACTGCCCAGCTGCCGGTCTGCTTGTTTTTTTTCTTCAAATAAGGGCCACAATGGCTGCGTGTGCGCGCATGCGCAGTGACCGCTGCGCCGCTCGCTGCGCCGTGTTCGCGTGCACTCGCGTCTCCCACTGTCGGCGGCCTATTGCCGTGCCCCACTTCTGCAGGCGAGCCAGTACGCCAGGTGGATGGCTGCTTGCCGCGTGGCAAGCAAAGGGCACACGATGGCCGACGCGTCGTACAGCAACGAGGTGCAAGCCATTGAGAAGTTCCTGAGCATGCAGCGGCCGCAAGCACCCTCGCAGGAACTTCAGGCGAGCAGCGTCGAGATTGACCCGGCCGATTACGTGGCGCCGCGCTTCTGCAAGAAATACAAAACCAAGCAGGTGAGCGCGCGCCTAGGCAGCCACTGTTGTTGGTGCAGCAGCCGCTGCTGCTTGCTGCTTGGCTTCTGATCTGATGGGCATCGATCTATTTAATGCTTTCTAAAGGGGGAGGATGGTTGAAAGGGGAAGGGAGGTCGAAAGGGGGTGTGAAGGTTTAAAGAGGGAGAGAGGTCGAAAAGGGGAGAGAGGTTTAAAGGGGGGAGGTTGTAAGGAAATAAGTTATAAATAGCATTTTTGGACGATGATCGCGGCCCATTCTCACTCCCTTCCTCCTCCCGCTCCACTTATCGTGTGCACGAGGCCACGCGTCTCGAGTTTTTAATGATGCCACTTCTTTTTTCGGTCACTGCAGATTGTGCAGAAGATCATCGAGGCACACGCCAACGTGCGTGACATGAGCCTTTCGAAAGCAAAGATGCACTACATCAAGGCCTGGCAAGCGCTGCCAGAGTACGGCATCTCTTACTTTGTCGTGAAGGTCACAAATCACAAGAAGGAGGTTCGTGGGAGTTTTCTCTCTCAGCCGCTCAACGTTTGCGGGGCGCGCCAGCCTGTACGGCTTCTTGGCCTGGTGCTCGTGTGAGTGGGTGAGCGTGGCCCGAGTGTCGGGCCTAGGCCATGCCTAGGCATGCCTAGGCCATGCCGTGCTTACGCACGAGCCTAGATGATTGGCCGTCGTGCCAACAGAGAGCAGAACTGAGAAGAAGGGATTCAGATGAAGGCAGGGCAGCACGGTCGCGCGGCAACGTGCTGCCCACGCTCGGCCGGCTACCGAGACGTTTGCATCGGTTGTGCAAGCTCAACGCAAAGCAGCGTTTATACTGAGTTCGTCACGCGGCCTGTCACTGTGTCTGGCAGGAGCTTCTGGGAGTGGCGTTCAACCGGATGATGGTGCTCGACGCTAAGAAAGGCGACGTCCTGAAGACGTACCGGTTCAAGACCCTCAAGACGTGGAACGTGCACTGGGAGATCAAGGAAATGACGGTCGAGTTCGACGAAGAGAAGCTCTCGTTCCGATGTCTGTCCGCCGACCTCAAAATGGTGCACGAATTTATCGGTGAGTCGATCGCAGCCGGCGCCCAGCAGCATGCGACTCACAGGTCAGCTCACAGGTCACGGGTCAGGTCACAGGTCAGCTCAGCCCTGGTTTGGCCCCGGTCAGGGTGCTCGCCTTCAACGACCGAGTCGTAGGCTCGAGCCCTGCTGCGGCATATGTAAATAAAGCACCCCGATGGAGAGTAAGCACTCTTAGGGCGCTACGAAAATTAGTAGCTTGCAGTCGTGAGCCGCTGAAAAATCGGGACCTTGGGAATTCTATAAGGCGGCAGCAAAACATTTTCAGTTTGTTGTGTTTCCTCAATGTAAATTGGAAAATGGGCCAGTTTCCAAGTATGTTATACGTAAGGAGTGTCAATTACCTTAATCATCAAACGGCATCAGTTGCTGCCTCCCTACCCCCCCCCCCCCAGAGTGGGCCGAAACAACTTTGGCCAGGATTTCAACATGTTAGTGCAGGAGAGGAGAGTTTCACATATAGGGCTGCTTTGTACTGCTGCTGCATGCATTGCCCATCCTTTGCGTCCTTTGCAGGCGGCTACATATTCTTGGACCTGCGCTCGCAGGACAAGAGCCAAACACTAAACGAGGACATGTTCCACAAGCTCACCGGCGGCTCGACCTCTCATCAGTAGAGGGCGCCAACGTCTCGGCATCCAGTGCATCCTGCACCGGACAGGTGTCCGAGGCAGCTGAGCCTGGCCGGCATAATCCGAACTGTCTGGGGCAGCTGCCATGTGCTGGCCATGCGTGTGTCTGATTTCCCTAGCCGCACTCGGTGACCAGGACTGCCTGGCCAAGAGTCCCGTGCAGACGTCCTGTTGTTGTTCATAGCTACCTCTATCTGGGAGAGCTACCACCTCTATCTGGGAGAGCTGGGTCGAAACTCGGCCGAACTGACAGCTCAGTCCCTCGCTCCGCTTCAGCGCCGGCTGTTCGGCCACAGGAAGGCAAAGCACGAGTTTCAGCGGCGGCAGTTCAGTTGCCGAGGTTTTTTGCCGCTAGTGGTGACGACTCGCCAGCACGCCTGCAGCAGCTACTGGTTCTCAGCGTACAGTCACCCTCCTGACCGGCGGCAGCCGACTGGAAGCAGCCGGCGCCTAGCAGAAGCAGCTGAGAGTGAGACCTCGGTGCGTGGCGGCCTCGCACCATTGGTCGATTGGTCGAACGAACCTCGACGACCATGCATCGCTGAGATCGGCCGAGCCGAGCGGCGGCTTCTGCAACGTGTGCAGCTGACTGCTTCGGGCCGTGCCGATCTTGTGCTCGCTGCTTCCGTTTAAGCTGGATGTGTGCAAGCGTGCTTTCACCTGTCTCCTTTGGCGTGCCGTGTGCCGCATTGTTGTTGCGCCGGGTCCACCCAGCTCGACATGACACTGCCGCGGCTGCTAAGGGGCAGCCTGGTGCCCAATCGTACGTACTACACGGCTGTGTGTGCGGCTGTGGCGCCGCCTGACGTGGCTGCCTGTGCTAGCTTAGGAGGGCCGATACTGCACAGTAGGCTTTGCTGCCGGCCACGGGACGATTTAGCTAGAAATGGCCACAGCTACAGTGCTTGCTCTATCGGTGTGTGACTTGACCTCTGCTGAATGGCGGCTGGCACGGCTGTGTGGGGCGTGGTGCTTCTCCTCCATGTGCATGCCCGAACTAGGAGCGCCGAGTATATTTTCCAGCCCATCTCCTTTCGTATGGTGGCAGATTTTCTAATGATCTAGCAGTAAGCTGACACTACCTTTTTTGAGTAGGAGCCTGGTCGATCGGCGTCGCGGCCGATCGGTGCCATGATGGCCGTTCCATTGTTTCACCTCGACAATAAATTGATTTGTGGCCTGTCGTCGACGTTGGAAGTGCTCCCGCTGAAACTGCACCGAAATACTCGGTGCTCCGACACCTCTCTGGTACACTGCTCCGAGTTTCACCCGACTTGGCTTGTCCAAGCTCGGCCTCTCATCAGCCAATAGCCAGTCGCCAAGCCTTCCCCTTCAGCTCTGGAGCTCTTGCTCCCTTCATCTGCAGGAGCTCACCGCTGGGCACGAAATCGCAAGTTTAACCGGGCGGGCTTTCCGGCTCTGTGCCATGCAAGCCTCGCCCAACAACAATCATCCCATTGGGCGGTGCAACGAACGGATGGCCGCCATTGGTGGGAGTTTCAGTGGAGTAGTGTGGTGCCTGCTCTTCGCAGAGAATGGCTGGGCGTGAGCTGCTTCCGGTCTGTCGATTCCTGGAGTCGCTGAAGTGAAGTAGGCGATCCTCATCCATCCCATCCTCTCATCGGGGAGTCGCAAAACGAAGGAAGATGGCTGCGGCGGTCGGGTGCCGCCCGCCTTCCAGACGGTAGCGTGCAGAGAGGGGCTGCAGTCGTAATAAAAGGGGTATTAATACGACGTCCCGAGCGTTTTCGTGCTTCTTGCAGCCGACTGCTCGGCAAATTGCGATCGACGAGCCGAATGCGGGCGGCAGTGAGCGCCCGGCGAATTGGTAAGGCAAGCAAGCGCACGTTGACCTCGCGAAAAGGCACCGGAGAGGGCAGCGCGAATCCAGAGCAGAGAGACAGTGAGAGGCAGGTGCGAGCGAGTGCAGTCGCTCAGGGAATAATGCTGCAGACGGTGAAGCTGCCATCCAGTGAGCCGCTCGGGAAAGTAAGCCGCAGGCTGCACGCCTTCGAGCGTCGTGTTGATTTGTTGATCGTAAAATTGGCCGAAGGTAAGGGTACTAAGGCGAAAGGGAACGATCCTGGATTGATGGCGAACACTTTTGCAGGCAGAGCATGCCGCACGAGTTTGCAGTCGTGATCTTGGCACTGTAAGCGGTGGGAGGGGTGTTCCCTTAGCCTCCTTTTGAGTGGCGCGACACAAGTTGAAGGCCATGACTTCAAAATTCTCTCAGATAGGTACTCAGATAGGCGCCACCACAAGCTCATCATTTTAAGCTCGTTTTTCAACTGCTCGCTGTAAGAGCTAGTTTTGATTTTTAGAGCTTGGTGCTGTGAGAGCTAGGCGCTCTCGGGTTCAACGAACATCCGAAATGTATTCTAGCGAAAATAAACAGGAAATTGGCGGCTCGAAGCTCCCAGTTCGATTGAATATTGTAGCACGCGTCGTTATAAAATACCCACCACATCTCATGCCATTTCGCACGCATTCTCGTGCAAATGAGCTCAAAAGTGGTCACTAGCGCAATCCATTGCAGTCCTCCGAATGTCCACAGAACAAAATAGTTTTCGCTCCAATGTGGGTCGCATAGTGAACGACTGTTATCCCTCAATTCCGCAGGACTCCTCCCCTCCAATTCCGTGCAGCACCTCAACGTCTGCATTCGAGGAGGCCACGAGTGACATCGTCCTGAAGTTCATCTCCCAGTCAAAGAAGACTCCTAGTCCGCTAGACCTCATTCCCTCTGTCCTACTTCTCATAGCTAACAAAGTAAGCATGTCATCAGCCTCGGGTCACGTCCCTGCACATCTCAAAAGGCTGAAGTTAGGCCCCTACCGAAGAAAGCAACACTGGATCAAGAGTACTTCAGCAACTTTCGCTCAGTCTCCCAGTTCTAGCGGTTTTTATGAAAGACACTGGAACGAGTTAGTGCAGACCGCTCAACTCTTATATTGAAACTCGGTAATGAAAAAGGGTAATGGAAATCTTTGTTGGTAAAAATACCTTCTTCGCCAGTAACGATTCGGTAAAGAAATCGTTGCCCGTGTCCGTGAGTTGAGCTGTGACGAGCAAGCAAATCAGCGGAGATTGTGGCTCGTTGATTTTTGTTGTTGTCACTTAAAGCATGCGGAACCCATCCTCCACACTTCTGAACCTTTCCCATCGAGTGAAGATGCTTCTCTATAGCAGTGTGGAGGCAATCCATTGTCTCTGCCAGTTACCTTGTCGTTTTAACGCGAATTTTCGTGCACAAGTTGCTTTAATGGCGCTTCGTCGAACTCAACTGGACGACCAGAACGAGATTCGTTTTTGAGGTCAACATTTCCAGTTTTGAACTTGTCATATCAATCACGAGTGATTCTTTCAGCTACGCCACCCGCTTCATGCACAGCACAAATGTCGCGGGCAGCTTTCTCGGCCTTAAAACCTTGATTAAAAGCAAAAAGAAGGGGTCGAAAATGCTCATTTTTCTCAACTTGACATTCCATTGCAATGATCAGATAATAAAGAAAGTTATTAACTCGAACAATAAACATAGGTTCCGGTAGAACAAAACATACTCTTTCGAATGATTTAAACATTATGCCAAAACATTTAATGACATGCTGAATGTTAGGATTTAAAAAACGGCGGGAACTTAACTGCCAACCCAATACATAACATTGCTAAAATTCGGGCTTCCTTGGACAGGGATGCTACATCCAATTTGGTCACTGCATTCTTAACATCCCGTTTTGACTTCTGTAACTCACTGCTTGCTGGTCTACCTACGTGTACAGCCCGGCGCTTACAGTTGGTGCAAAACTCTGCAGCTATGCTTGTCTGTCGTGAGCGTAGCAGTTGCCACATCACACCACTTCTCATTCGCCCATGCTGATTCCCAATCGAGCAGGATATCGACTTTAAGGTGCTGTCGCTTACTTTTAGGTCCCTTCATTCATTGGCTCCAGTTTACCCATTAGAACTACTCCCCCATCAGGCTAAGCATCGTACCACTAACGTTTCTGAATCAAATCGTAGCTAGCCCTCGTACGAATCTAAAATCTTTTGGAGACCTTGCCTTTAGTTCGTATGCTCACAAAGCCTGGAACTCATTTCCGACTGGCGTCACGACATCCCTTGACTCGACGGCATTTAGAATTAAGCTAAAAGTGCTCATATTTATTACAGAATTTAGTGGGTCCATGTGATTCATTTTTCGTGTGCATATGCGTGGTAATACTGTGCATTCAGTCACTAACTATATTGGCAAGCTGACCCTGTGCATATCACATCTAACCATGTTATGCTTGTTGTCATTGAGCATGCTACCGCTAATTATTCGATCATGCTCCCTTTATAGAAAATGTAAAGTGCCTAAAAAGAAATTGAGTTGTGTAGGGTGCTATATCAAATTTATTATTTTCATTAATGTTATTCTTATACGTTTGTATAGCATCATCAAAAAATGACTCTTTCTAGGCACTGTGCAGATGCTGTACAGAAAGCATTACCAAATGTTTGGTGGTAAAATCAAATAATGAGTGTTAACAAATAATGAGTGTTAACATCCGAAAGCAGCAGTGTAAGCAGCAGTGTAGCCAGGTACATGCACACGAGAGGCGAATCACAAAGACCCACCAAATGTTGCAAGAAACAGGTGCGTTTGAACCTTCTTTTTAAATGTCATCATGTCAAGGGACGCTGAGATGTGCGTTGGTAGTGCGTTCCAGGCTTTGGGAGCATAGGAACTAATGGCACGTCGTTCAACGATTTTGAGGTTCGCACGAGGCATGGATAAGCGATTCGAGTCAGAACAGCGGTTTGTACGCCTAGACAGAGATTGAGTTCTCCGAGGGCGCCGTGCGAAATTTATTATAATAACAATAATTATATTATTATGAAGACGGAATCACTCTGCGGCTCGCGAGCAAGCCGAACCGAGGCTGCTAGTGCATCGCTACAGCGGGCGGCCAGCGGTTGGTTGGTAGTGCGACCCAGCGACTTTCGCTACTCGGCTCCGAAACTGTCGCTTCCCAATTGATTGCGATAAATGCAGTGTGCCCGAAACCAAATACTATCTTGCGTGGAAGTCAGATCTTATCTAAGTGACCCGTTGCATACGTAGCTCCTCGTCTGTGTTGGGTTTCCGCTGCTCTCTCTTTACACGAGAGGGAGAGGGAGAGAGAGAAGAAGAGAAGGAAAGAGCTTAATATTTTTGTCTGTAGAGTTGACGTGGCCTGCTTCGCCAACGTTTTTTTCCATGTAAAGGGCAGACAAAAGTTACTTATCAACGGGCCAGTGACATAATCAAAAAGCGGAAAACTGGTCCACGTGAGGCACACACGCGCTAGTCGAAGCCTGCTGCTCTCGAAGCGCTGTACACAACGCCACAGCAAGCGAGATTTTCTAATGCCGAGGCCTTATCAGGATAACTGACAAGAACCCATGGCTCGTAGTAGCTCAAGGTGCAAGTGTTTCCAAAATGACAGCGGTGAAGGAGTCTCCTTTCTGATGCAGGGCAATTCAACCTCCGAAGTGCGATGGCCCTCTCCATTTACGGGCAGGGTCAGTGTATGAGGTCACATTTAGGCAATTTTCTGAAACCTATTGTGCTATTTGCTCGGCAATCTACTACCCATCCTAGCCAATGGTGGTGCAGCCGCCTGCCGTTGCATCAGACCTGTTTAAATTCGGCGTTTGGAGGCCGTGCGCCGAACTTGCCGAAAGTAAAGAGGCCAACTGATGCTGAATGCAAGAAGGAGTGCCCCAGTGTGATTCGCCTGTCGGGAGAGTGTGGGAGCAGTGCGGGAGAGATTCGGAGACGAAGATGTCGTTTGTTTCGAAGGTCGCAAACGCTGCACGGCGTGCAGTGCAGTTCCAGAGAAAAGGATGAGCTCGGATATCGGCTTCAGATCGCTACCCTTGACCCACAAGGTGCCGTCGTATCTGTGCGGCGCAAGTTCTGCAAATACTTTGGGCGAGAAGAAGTTCTGCAAATACAGAAGAAGAGCATCAGCACCAAAACTCAAAAAAGCGAAAAAGCGTACGCGGCAAATCAAACTGTTCCAGCATCCGTTTAGGAAGAACAGATATCGCAGCCATGTGGAGAAGCAGCATTACAGTGACTGGACTGATTACAAGGCTTCATCAGCTGAGGCGAAGGAGACCTTTTCTGATAATCGACCCGAACATCGCAACACGCTGCATTCTTACTTCAACGATACTAGCCGCAAGCTGCAGCTAATCATCGATGCTCCCGTTGTAGAGAAGTTGATCGGTGGCCTATTTTAGCACGATGAAGTCGAAGAAGAATCATTTTCCAAGGTTTTGTCTCAGTTCAAGATTCAGAACGACTCGGCCGCTACAAGGTCGTCGTTCTGAATCCACTGAGATTTCTGTTGGCGATTAAGCATGTTTGAGTTGGCCTATCATTTCGACAGACTGATGCTGTAGTTCGTTATCACCAGGAATTGACCAAAAATCTCAAATTGACGAGTATGACCAGGCATATGTTTTCGAACAATTTGCGTCTCGTGGTTGCTGTTTCACGTCAACGCATTTCTGAGCTTCTGAGCGACAACTTCACTTGGGCATTCTCGTTTGCCTGCAACTGCACCTCGAACGCGGGCTTGTCTTACATGTCTGTTCGCCTACGCGAGCCTATTTCGGGATTCCTGGCCAATGTCTATTTGCTTCTGATTGCTCTATTTGAACGCCACACAGCGGTCAACCAAGTGACTGCTATCGTCAAATACATTGACGGCATATTGTCGGTTTGGCGCCAGAAGCTACTAGGCGTCACTTCAGATGGGGAGAATACGGTGACTGGACGCCATGGCGGTGTCGTTACTCTTGTTGAGCAGGAAGCTGCCCATCGCGTCTTTCGTATTTGGTGCCCGCCACAGCAGATGGACAGATGGTCATGAAGAAAGGCTTTGCAGACAACGATGGTGGCGACTTCGTTAAGCAGGTCAACTAACTTACTACTCACCTTCGTCGCCAAGAGAACTTGATTACGGAGAGGCGCTCTACGTGTCCGAAGCAAACCAGTCGTTGGCTCTATGTGGGCAATTCTTAGTCGTTGCTGCTACAAGACCGCATTCAACTATTCTAGCATATTCAAGAGAAACAATTCGATGGCGCACCACACATGTAATGGTGGATTACGGCGTCAGTGGTTGAAGCTGTGTGCAGGGTTGTCAACACTACATTCACCAAGATGCAGACACGAGATCTCATCACCGCCCAGCAATGTTTCGAGATCGAGAAGCTGATCGCCCGTCTATCTTTGTTATTCACAATTGACCTAGCGGGCGAAGATCGTGCGGCAGATGCAATCGGAGTTGAACGATTAAGTGTTCCATTTCACTCGGTTCAAGAATTTATTGAGGATCAGGGGACATTCTTCCGCGATCAACTCAATGCACTCAATAACGATCGCCGTCGTGCAGTTGTCACAAAACTAGGTACATTTATCGTGAGCGTGGTTGAAGGAATGGTGCAAGTCCAAGCGGAACGCAACAGTTCTAATAATGTGGGAATGTGGCAGCTTGTGAGGCCCATCCGGTGATACCTGCAGAGCTGCTGGCACTTCGTTCGCGTGACTTCAATTCTTGTGTCCTTGATCCTCACCGAAATCGCCTAGCCCAGTTTTGGACTGAGTCTTTGATTGAGGCTGTTGAGCAGGGGCATCGCCATCTTGTGGTTAACGATGCCACCAAGGCGGCTGTTGCCAGGCACTACTAGTCGATGGATTTTAATACTGCTTGGGATGACGTTGAACATCTCTCGCGTGAATCTTCATACAAATAGCTACGCCAGTCTGCTGCGATTGGCATCCGTCTTTATCAACACTACGTCGGTCAAGTCGGACTTTCTGTGCTCAAGAAATGGGAAATGAACGAACCACCAATCTGACATCATTAGCTTCGGAGGGCATCTTCCAGGCGAAGCAGTTTGATCGTCTGTCAACGCTTTAGAGTTGAAATACTTTAAAGACGTTTACGCCAGCTACTACATTACGCTATAATAATATAATAATAATATAATAACAATGCACTTGATAAAGCGCCCTCAGAGAACTTGATCTCTCTCTAGGCGCTTTACATTTGCTGCAAAGGGAAATGCGATTGAAATGGTGAGTAAAATCATGCTCAGGCTCAATGAAGTGTCATTTTACTCGTCTGATACGCTGTCTGGTGCGACGCCGAATTAAAGGGTCGACGTCGAGCAGAAAATAGGTCAATTTCAATAAATTCGGCTAATGCCGAATTTAAGCAGGTCTGCGTTGCATGCCAGTTCTAGGAGGGGCAACCCGACGCTACCCAGCGAATCAGAGCGCAGAGTTTCTATCGCTAGGTACGAGCCGAGACGCTAGATAATCGACGGCTGTGTTCCGTTTGGTGTGCAGACGAAAGATATGTCGCCTCTAACCATGTTATGCTTATTGTTCGTTGAGCATGCTACCACTAACCATTAGAGCATGCTTCCTTTACAGCAAATGTAAAGTGCAGAGAAATAGATTGAGTTCTCTGAGGGCAATTTAGCAAATGTAGTATCCGCGAAGCTGAAAAGAAATGCACGGTTATGAGTACTGTTGAGCTCGTGTCCTCCAACGGCGTTCGTTATTTAGCAAGACACACGACAGTATCAAGAGTAGGACAGACAAATTTGTTCACGAATTTGTGAACTCGATTCAGTCACACCAGCCTACCAATCCGACCTCTTTGCTCCTCCAGCCACACGATCCTTCGGTCACGTGCACCTCCGGTCACGTGCTCCGCTGCTCGCGTGCTTCTTTCGCAGCACCCGCTCCTCAGCTTCCCGTCGTCTTGCCATCTCTTGCATTGCATTTAAATCTTATGGCGTTTCGGGCAATTCGGTTCGTACGCACCAAAAGTCTGGAGCGAGATTCAATCTTCAGGGACCTGCAGCGACTTTCCATCATTTATGTCTTAGCTGCAGACGCATCTGTTCTGGACAGCTTTCTGTTTGCCTCCGCGAGCTGGTCTTGCGTCCGCGTGGTTTTTCGTGCTTACCTGTGGTAACCGGTGACACCGGCTGTCTTCTAGCGAGCTTTAGTACGCCGACCTTAGCAAGGGGCGTGCTTTTGCTTGTTTGTGCATGTTATTAAAACCTTGATTGGTGCTTCTCTTGCAGCGAGTTGTAAAGTGCCCGAAGAATTCTTTGGTCGTTGCTCGTTATGAAGCAAACTATTCACGTCGTCACGAATTGTAAGAGGTACGTGCCTTTGTTTTATAGAACCCCGTGAATTCTTCCTTTTTTCCTGGATGCATAGCATAGCAGAACATGATTGGATGAATAGCCGAACATAGTAGAACGTGACTGGATAAATGTTGCAAACTGGGGATTCTTCTAATCAACCGCCAGGAATGTCTTGTTGTGCACTAACGATTGCTCTTTTTAGTGCGATTCTAAACTTGGTGCGTTTACATGTTTACCGATGCCAGAAGAGCGATAGCCGCTAAGGCTGCTTTGTTTCCATGTAAACGTTAAGTCAGTCAATCGTTGAATGTTTACAGACGGAGCCGAGCTGCCCAGCATGCCCTAATTAAGAATGCTTTAGCAAGGTATCATGCATGAAATGCATGATACCTTGCTTGCCATTATTATATGCCTTTCACCTATTATTGCAGCTTTAACTATCTGATGCCACTTGCGCGTGCTAGATTGTAATGTACATGGTGCAAGATCAATTTTAATTCGCGAAAAAAATTGAAATATGGTGGCTTCGCCTCATTGCAAGATCTATAGCTCCTCTTGTTGATCGGATGAGGATTTTTTCTTGCAAGAAATTGTGAGTGCTAGTTACACTCAAAAGATGGAAGGAGTGAAACAATTTTTCCTCTAAAGCTTTCGCATTAGCTGTCTTTCACAGCGTATCGCAGAGTCTAGCCTAACGCTGATACCTTACCGTACAGAGCCTCTCAGAGGGTATCGGCGAGGCTCTCCTCGAGGCCTCGAGGTTAGAAATATAATTTTACCAGTATTTGCTGCACTAATGCTATGATATGCATTTCCTGTGAACCACATTGGGGATTACCGCGCTTTGCTATAAACAGCAAGCTCGAGTCAAAGTCGAGCTCAGCATTTCAAGTGCAGCAGGTACAGGCTGGGCATAGTTTGGAGCATTGTAGCACTTTAGCAGCATGGTTATGCTAGAAGGAATCCACCTACAAAAAATTTGGTTGATGTAAACTAAAACTGACTCGCAATTCCAAATTGCAGAAAAAACTAAAACTGACTGACTAGCTGGGCGGAGCCGCAGGAAGCCGGCCATTTTGTACGGAGAACGCGAATGCGCGATCGCGCGATTGCACTGTGGGCGGGTGAAACATGAAAGCAGCCATTTTAGATATAACTTGGAATCTAAACCGCAGTTGCACGAGGATTTAATTTTGGAAATGGCCGCTGAATGGCAGCTCGAAAATGCTAAGGCGGTTCGATGGACCGCGCCGCGGGACCACGCCCCTTTACAAGTCAGCGCGCATGTGCAACGTTCGCAGTCGCGTGAAATTCGGCGGTTGGATCCGGAGCACCGCTGTCGCGTAACGCGGAAGCCAAATGGAAGTTTCGCGGCGCCGGAAGTTTCGAAACTGTATCGCTGCATCGCAGCTCGCAAATGTCGTGGGGCTCGTTGGGCCGTGCCATTAGAGGCAATTGCGCGAGAAGGCGATTGCTCAACTGCGTTAAATTCGGTGGCTGAACCTGGACACCACTGTCTATAACGTCGAATCGACACCGCAGTTTCGCGACGCTTATCGTGGAAATGGCAGGTGTAAATTACCGGGGGGGGGGGTTGGCCGGCTCGGGTTGGTCGAGTCATTGGAGGCCGTTGCAAGAGAATGCGGTGCTTGCACTTGCACGAAGATTGGTGGGTGAACCCGAAGCACCGCTCTGTACGATGTGGAGTCAAAAACGAGGTTGAGCAGTGCTTATTTTTAAAATGGCAGCGGTCTCGCAGTGTATCGCAGTGAGACCTTGTTTCATCTTAATCTACTCGCCCCATGCGCGGAGCTCTCATCAACCTTGATAGTGCGGTGACGCCGGAACCAACTTTAAAAGTTCATTCTTGGCATCCTAATATAAGCTATCCTTCGCGAACTGTCGCAAGGTCTCCCAAGCGAAGGCGACTCGATGTGCCACAACACGATGTCCGGAACCGCGCGATAAATGTCTGATACATTTGGCCAAGTCACGAGTGTATCGTTCGTTTGCCGATTCCGGCTCCATTTGCCGATTCCGATATCCACCATTTGCCGACGGCTGTACAGTACAGCCAGCATCTATTGGGCTCGCTGTGGTCGCCGTCCCTGACCCTGCCTCGGTACCGCGTATGCACCGCTGTGCGTTGCGGCCGGAAAAATCCGCCGCATTACTAAGATGCCGGCAATTCGTTGAAGCTGTCTCGTTGCAAGACCTTCCTCGCGCTGTCAGCTGACCCGCAGAGAGGTCAGAGCCGATCCAGACGCGGAGGATTCCGATTATTTCAAAATGTCTACGTGACCGACTCGGAAGCGCCGAGCGGCGGAGGAATAACCGCGACGTGCCCCCCCCCCGGGACGTGCGCGATCCGCTCGTCGCGATATTCGCCAGAGACGGCGAACATGAAGAAGGGCGGGAGAGAGCTCGCGGACACGAGAAGAACGGCAGAAAACAGCTCCCGGATAGAGAATTCGAAAGAACAAGACTAGTGCATTCGCTGTTTCGCCTTCGGCTCACAACGTGAGCTCAAATCCTTTAGCAGCGCAGTTAGTATTCCAAACGGATTGTGCGGAAGGTCCTTAACGAATCGCGAGCAATGCGGTGCGATTAACTTGATAAACTAACTTAATTAAATTAACTTGATAAAATTCCATCGCTTACAACGGAATTTATATTCGATCGATGACCAGTTACTGCAGCCCTTATTTGGAGCTCAGGCAATGATGCCACTTTTATAGCGAGCTTATTTCCGGTAGTCGAAACGAGTTCATACAACTCTGAGCCGCGCATTCGCTCAGAGCGAGGCTTGCCTATACGAAACGCCGAGCAGCGTCGGATTGGTGCTTGCGAGAGGACGACGTAGCCGACGTCTGCTCCGAGCCGGAGCCGGAGCTCTTCGGTCGCGAGGAACAAACCAAGTAATTAGTCAACCTGTTCGCCATCAGACGCGACACCTTGCTTTAGCGCGAATAGCAGCGTAGAGCAACAGGCAAATGCAGTGAAGAGGTTAGTTTTTCAGTATTCTGAAATATGGATACTTGCGGGGGGGGGGCACTTTTGCATACTCCGAATTCCTTTAAAGATTGCATTGCATTCGACACAAAGCTCCCCACTTTTATACTCGATCGGCCATTGCCAGCCTTGACCTATCCTGACTGATACGGCTCTGCAAAAGCGCGAACCGAAAGCGCGCCCCTATAGCCAATCGCTGCAGATCCCATTGCCAGATGGCGGCGTGTGGATATGCCTCTGTAGCAGCTGTCCTTGAGCTGGTCACATGCGCTGTGCGTCTTCCATTTTGGCTTCGTCCCAAGCATTACTTCCGTTATCGTTTTTGTCGTCACTAGCGTAATTAGGGCAATGCAGTGCCAAAATCAGAGATCCTTCCGATTAAACCAACTTGCAAACGGTCTGCTACCGACCTCCATCGCTGGAGAGCTACGAGCCTGAGCGCTCGGCCGCCGGTCGTTCGTATCGCGGCACGCCACCGCCCCGAGACAGCCCTCGCGCCGTACCGAGCGGTGCTTCGCGCGGCAGCTGCAGGGCCATTTTGGTATGCGTTCCGAGTGTGGCGCGAAGTAGTCAGTGACTAGCGACTCGCAGGAATAAGCGCCCATCCTCCGAAATCATTCGTCACGTCTCGCTCGCAGCCCGCGTTAGACTTAAAATGGCAAGGAGAGTGAGAGAGAGAGAGAGTGAGAGAGAGAGAGAGAGAGAGAGAGAGAGGGGGAGGAGAAATTGAGGTGGTGAGGTAGATGGACAGACAGACAGACAGACAGACAGACAGACAGACAGACAGACAGACAGACAGACAGACAGACAGACAGACAGACAGACAGACAGGCAGGCAGGCAGACCAGGCAGGCAGGCAGGCAGGCAGGCAGGCAGACCAGGCAGACCAGGCAGGCAGGCCAGGCAGGCAGGCAGGCAGACCAGGTAGGCAGGCCAGGCAGACCAGGCAGGCAGGCCAGGCAGACCAGGCAGGCAGGCCAGGCAGACCAGGCAGGCAGGCCAGGCAGGCCAGGCAGACCAGGCAGGCAGGCCAGGCAGGCCAGGCAGGCCAGGCAGGCAGGCAGGCCAGGCAGGCAGACCAGGCAGGCAGACCAGGCAGGCAGACCAGGCAGGCAGACCAGGCAGGCAGACCAGGCAGGCAGACCAGGCAGGCAGACAGACCAGGCAGGCAGGCAGACCAGGCAGGCAGGCAGACCAGGCAGGCAGGCAGACCAGGCAGGCAGGCAGACCAGGCAGGCAGGCAGGCAGACCAGGCAGGCAGGCAGGCAGGGCAGGCAGGCAGGCAGGCAGGCAGGCAGGCAGGCAGGCAGGCAGGCAGGCAGGCAGGCAGGCAGGCAGACAGGCAGGCAGGCAGGCAGGCAGGCAGGCAGGCAGGCAGGCAGGCAGGCAGGCAGGCAGGCAGGCAGGCAGGCAGGCAGGCAGACCAGGCAGGCAGGCAGGCAGGCAGGCATATAGGCAGGCATATAGGCATATATATATATATATATATATATATATATATATATGTATGTATATGTATATATATATATATATATATATATATATATAATTCATTTGTATTTCGCCCCAAGAGAACTTAATCTCTATTCAGGCGCTTTACATATGCCCCGGGGCTCAAGCCCACGACCTCAGCCAGACCTTGGCCGGCGCGAGCCTTAACCGCTGGACCAATCCAGCTCGGCAATGAATACAAATGAATACAAATGAATTATATATAGATAGACAGCTAGACAGACATATAGGTAGATAGATAGATAGATAGGCTACCGTAGCGCCGCCGCGTACCGTCTTTGGCGGAGCTCAGGTTTCAGAAGCGACGGGTCTCATTAAGTCATTAGGCAGGTCGCGCCGTGGGATGGGGAAAGACGGCGGCGGCGAGCAGCAGAAAGACGAGCAGCCGAAACAGCTGGCGGCGAAGGGGCGCGGCGCCCGAGTGAGCGCTGCGCCTCGCGCGGCCTCGTGGTGCTGAGCTCATGCTCATTGCTCGTAGGCCGCGAATCTACCGCCGCCAAGAGATTCGCCGCGGTAGATTCGCCGCCGCCGTGCTCGCGGCGGCGTCTCGAGACGGCACTCGCCGGCCGAGTGACCGCGGTGGCGGCGGTCACTCGAGGCGGCGCGAGTTCGATTCGCCGAGAGCGAAGCCACTCGGCGAATCTACTGCGGCGGCCTCGGCGCCGTCGACGCTGCGTCTCGATGCGCGCGGGCGGCGACGAAGCAGCGGCCGCGCGTCCGGCCGACGCGTCCGGCCGACGCCGACGACGCCGACGCCGATTTTGGCATTTCGCTGCCTCGCTTCCCTCGCCCACACAGCAGACTACGCAACGTCTACGTCGACTCTCATCCTTCCACTCCCGCCCCGCCGCCGCCGCCGCTGCCGAGCTCGTCTGAGCCGCACCACTCTCTCTCTTGACGTCGCTCTGCAGAGCCGCCGGCCAAGTTTCCATGACGGCGACTGCGGCATGCGGCTCGCTCGGCTGAAACAACAATGCCGCCTCGCAGGTGGCCCGCGCGCGGGAGCTATACGCGGCGACGCTCTTAGGTGGCTCCGCGTCGCGAAATCAATATTTGCCCGGCCCATTGTGACCGGGCTCGCGTCATTTTAGCAAGCAGCACAAGCGTCCACACGACAGCGGCGGACCGAGTCGGCGGCAATGGAGGCCGGCCTTCGCAGCAGTCGCTCGCGCGCCGCCGCCGGACGCTCGACGGTCAGACGCCGCGCGCGCCGCCCGGGTCGGCTCGGCGGAGCAGCTCCGCACGGCGGTCAGCAGCGCTAGAGGCTCTCGCGCCCGCGCGACTGAGCAGGCACGCCCAGTGCAGTGTGCACGTCGCTGCTGCGAGCGACGGCATTCGGCCGCCTCGAGGTGACGCAGGCGACGTCAGGCACGCTCGTGAAGCCCTGCGGGACTATAAAACGACGCGAGGGACGCGACGAGTGGCAGGTAGGCGAGCAGGCGGCACGCGTGCGGCAGCCGCAGCGACGCACGCTCGCCGCTGCCCGCTTTTCTGAGCTGCGCCGTGCACTGTCCCCCACGCCCAGTGGCTCAGAGCCAGCAGCGTCTCCTGCAGAGTCTGCCCGAAATCCGGGTGTCCTGTTTCAAAGTGACCTTTCGCCAGAGTGACCGCACCGGCTTTTCGGCGGTCGAGTCTGCTCACCTTTCGGCTACGCAGCCGCGGCGGCGGCGGCGCAAACTCGGCCCTGCTTAGGCAGGAATGCGCCGCGTCCGAGTTGGTTCGTGCATTTGCGAGGTCCCGTCTCGACTCGTTTGACTCGCTCCTTGAGCAGGTCTTCCGTGCAATCAGGCGCCAATCGGAATTGATGATGCAAAGATCTGCAGCAGCAGCCCAGCAGCTCGAGTCTGTCGCGAGCTTCGCCGAGTTAACACAATCCCCGGGCCACCGCTCCACACTGGCTTCCCATCAAGCAGCGCTTCTTCTCGCAGGTCTTCTTGTCGCTCGCTTTTTAGGCTCAATCGCTCTCTACTATTAAACGAATGAGCGGAATTCGTAATTAAATTTATTCCTATAATATATATATATATATATATATATATATATATATTATAGAATTTGTCGCACATCTAGCCCGCCTTCGCACTTGGCGAAACTAGATCAATCAATCGCCACTTCGCGGCGGCGAGACGAGATAGGCGCGCTGCTTAACAGCTCCGCAAGCAGCACCGGTGGCTGGCAACTTTCCAGCTGCCACGCCTCCTCTGCGATTGGTCGGCGCGGTAAGGTGAAGGTTCGGAACTTCGCTTGAAAATTTCCATCTAGGCTTACGCAAAAAGCGCACGGCTCACTCTTAGTGCCCGTACTTCCGAGCCGAACGGCAAAAGACGAACGGCATCCGAATGCAGCGCCCGCAGACAGGACGAGCGCCACCGAGCGATAAAAAGCTCTCAAAGCTTTGGTCTGCGGGAGTGGCGGCCTTGAAATGCAGCCTCGATTGCGTAACTTCTGCCAAGGAGCTGAGCCGCGTCTGCTTTGCTCGGCATCTGAGAGGACCGGATCCGGATCTTCGGATTGCCATCGGCTTTAAGAGCTGCTGCATCAGCCTAACCCTCCAGCCGCCTAACTGGAGTCGTTTCTTTTCTCTCGTCTGGACTGAGACTACTTCCTACTTCGACCCAATCCTGCCGCTGCCGTCCGATTGATGCAGCCATCCGAATATTCAGTCGGATTCAGCCACGATGTTCTTGTCAGTCAGGTAGTCAGTCTACAGTTTTCAAGGCGACCCCTAAGGTTCTGCTCACACTTGCTCTCATTTACCTTATCCATCCGCGTCTCTCTGAACATTGTCTGTCTGCGTAGCGCCGACCCGATTAACAAACTTCTCACGCGTTCAAATGCAATCCGCTATTTCACCGTCGACCTCTGGCGCCTAGTTTTCTGAGTAGCCCGGATGCTTTACACAGTGGCCCGGATATTCGCTTTCGGACGGCTCGCTTGCTCGAGGCGTGGAAAAAGGAGGCAACCGGATGTAGTTTCCCGAAGCAGCCCGTTCGTCTGCCACCGAGACTGGCCGGTCAGTTGAGGTCACGGTCGTGCCGATGCCCCCTTTGTGGGACGCTTGCTTTTTTTCTGGCTATTCTTACGGGCGACTCCCAACAGCGACTGCTGCACAGTCCACGCGACTCGTCAGTCACGTGACTGTCGCGTCGAGTCGAAGCGCTCGCGTGTGTCGCTGCACGTAGGTCACGTGCTTAAGACTTTCGCGGTTCCGCTCCTCGACGGCTCCGCTGATGAGAGAAGCCAGACGTCTGTTGCGGGGGAATTATCTCCCGCCTTCGCTCCGTAACAGTTTGTCTTTTGGTCTCTCCTGCAACGCCTACGTTTCGGGGACGTACGGCCTCTAGCCCGAGTGCCCGACTTGCGTGCCCGTATCGCTGAAATTAGCAAATAGCCAAAAATGGCGAGAAAAGAACGTTTAGCAATCAGGGTGCAATAAGCGTATGTAAGTGCACCGTGTGCAAGCGCAGAAAGTGCAGTATGGAAGCACTCACAGCGAGTAGGCTTTTATCGAAAGCGAGCGCTTGCTTACTGTCGGCGTGCCGGGTGCTGGCGAGATATTTTTTATTCGCCTTGCTTTTGTGCCTTGAATGTCGGTGTTCGCTGCGGATGCAGATAGATTGCTCCACGCAAAACCGGAAGCCGGATGTAGATAGATTGCACCGCTCCACTTGTCCTGAAGTCTTCTTCCCCAGCCCTTCGCAGGCCCGCTTGCCGTTGGCTTAATTGAGCTAACTCAGAAGAAACACTGGCGGCGCCTTGGTGGCGCAAAGATTGACGCAGCGGGAGAATTCGCATAGGCGCTGCAGTGCCTATTAAAAGCGTAGAATGTGCGCACCCTACCCTTGACCCTTGACCAATGACCCTTGATAAGGAAGCATTTTCAGGCTGAACAGGCCGATCCTACGATCGTCATTCTTCGAGTAGCCACTTCGGGATCAACCGATCAATCCACTGCTCCGTATAGACGAAGCCCGACGCGTCCCAGCGCTCCGTGTAAACTCAGCTGCCACGCATTCCTCCAGTCAACACAGATGATGCTGGATGCACTCGCGCCGTTTAAACGGAAGCAAGCTTTGCTGCGTTAGCCGATCTGACCAATGGGAGGAGGGCCAGCAAGATTTGCTTACATACATGCGAAAGACATAATGCGCGATCAGTTGAAATTTAAAATGACATTACATTTTATTGTAATTTTTAGTTCTTCAACTTAATTCCGTTTTAATTTAAGCATAATGTCCATCAATAGGGCGGGCTCGCAAGCTCGGTGACCGGACACTCACGCACGCCTTCTAATGCGAAGTTAAAGTTCTCCGGGGTCTTTCGAGGGTGTACGCTAGTCCCCCTTACCGTCACTTCGATTGTCCAAACGAGAGTACGTCCCGCACGAGGTAGTCACGAGGAGGCTCTGACCAATGGGAAGAGAGCGGGTGCGGATATAAATGCAAATGGAAAATGCAAGTATCAATGCAAAATATACTCTCACAGATAAAAATTAGTAGTCAATAAATTAAATGTAATCGTAATTTCATATTGAAGGTGACTATTTTTTTAAGAAGAACTAGTAAGTTCTAGGAGTTTTGACGGCATATACAGAGCGGCTAGAAGCATGCAAGGCTATAAGTTATAAAGTAGAAGGTCGTTGGAATGCATCTCGAGGTGATAAAGGTGACTGAGCACGTGAGCTAAAGTGAACAGAGTGAAAGGAATTACCGAATTAAAGAATTAGGAATTAATTATTATTATTAATTATCCTTCATTTCTCGCATCATCGTTTCTTTCGTTTTTGAATAACAATTCTCAGTTTAGCAATGGAACCCGAACAAAACGAGCTCAGTGCGCTAACAATGCTTTCGTTTTCAAATATCATGTCTAACCAAAAAAATTTACAAAAAACATTGCCATTAAGGAGAGTCTGAAGTAAATAAATATAAGATTTAAGGAAATAAATATTAAACTATGCTTCAGTTTGCGTATACAAAGGAAATGCAATATCCAATGATTTTTTTGGGCGTTCGCTAATTTATAAAACAAAATGAATATTAAGGTATTCAGTTACAGAACGGGGGTAAGCTGAAACTATTATTGATTTCAGAACGACGCTAATTGTACAATAAGAGACGAAAAACGTCGCTCAGCGAGCTCTCTTTGCATTTATGGCAGCCTACAAGTCACGGCCATACAGTCTAACCAGGGGGTTCGAAAGGCTGCAATCTATATTAGCTTTTCCCTTTTCCCAAAACGAAAAGCTATCGGCCGTTCAAAGGCTCGTTTTGGCTGCCTCCAATCGCGTGCGGTCACTGACCTTGACATCCGATAGCCAGAGCGGCGCTTATAGTGCCGACTGCTTTTTGCGTCGAAAAGTATTCTCGGAGCAGCTCGAGGTCGCGCGAGAGCCAATAAGATTCTGCGCTCTTGATCGATAGTCCAGTCATTTGACCGGTTGCCGCGCGGAAAAAAATTTTTTTTCAGGGTTTCGAAATAACGAAATAACGGCACGGCGTGCCCGTGTCCCGAAGTCCCCTTCCGTTGTACCCACCTCTGGAGGCTTTCCAGATCTTACGAGGGCGCTCCGCTTCCAGTAGCTGGCGATCGGTGAGTTGTCAACAAGAGAAAGCAAGCTGGAGTGTTTCTTTGATCGGGGTGGGGGCGGGATTTGCGTGGTCTCTCTCTCTCTCTCTGTCTGTCTGTCTGTCTGTCTCTGTCTGTCTGTCTGTCTCTGTCTGACTTTGTCTGTCTCTGTCTGTCTCTGTCTATCTCTGTCTGTCTCTGTCTGTCTCTGTCTGTCTCTGTCTGTCTCTGTCTGTCTCTGTCTGTCTCTGTCTGTCTCTGTCTGACTTTGTCTGTCTCTGTCTGTCTCTGTCTGTCTCTGTCTGTCTCTGTCTGTCTCTGTCTGTCTCTGTCTGTCTCTGTCTGTCTCTGTCTGTCTCTGTCTGTCTCTGTCTGTCTCTGTCTGTCTCTGTCTGTCTCTGTCTGTCTCTGTCTGTCTCTGTCTGTCTCTGTCTGTCTCTGTCTGTCTCTGTCTGTCTCTGTCTGTCTCTGTCTGTCTCTGTCTGTCTCTGTCTGTCTCTGTCTGTCTCTGTCTGTCTCTGTCTGTCTCTGTCTGTCTCTGTCTGTCTCTGTCTGTCTCTGTCTGTCTCTGTCTGTCTCTGTCTGTCTCTGTCTGTCTCTGTCTGTCTCTGTCTGTCTCTGTCTGTCTCTGTCTGTCTCTGTCTGTCTCTCTCTGTCTGTCTCTGTCTGTCTCTGTCTGTCTCTGTCTGTCTCTGTCTGTCTCTGTCTGTCTCTGTCTGTCTCTGTCTGCCTGTCTCCTCTTCGCTCTCATCACTAATCCGTTGCCACGCCTTGATGATAGGCGCACGAATGATTACAATTAGACGGACGCGCTAGAACACTCACCTCCGTCCTTGGTTGGTCGTCATTTCTCACTTTCTAGTGCTATCATTGTTGTTCCTATTTTTATTTATGCTGTCAGTATTATTCTATTATTTTTATTATTATTCTATTGTCATGCGCGCGGAAGCGGTAGGCGATCCACAAAAAATGGAAAGTGCCTAGAAATGTAATGTGTAATGTGTAATGTAATGTAATGCATCTCCGTCTGTAACTCTACAAAGTCATACAGACCATGTGGGTGTTACGCAGGAGAGATTTGTATAGCGCACTCACAGCCTACGCGGCTTTTGGTACGCATTCGGTAGCCAACAGACTTCGTCTCACGCAACAAAGAGAAAGTGGGAAAGAGATTGAGTTCTCTGGCGGCGTTATATCTAATGCATTATTGTTATTATTATTACCCTCCTGCACGGCGTGCTAACAAAAACTGGTTCTCATGCAAGCAGCAGCCTCAGACTCAAGCTGAATATCAAACTGCCTTTTCTAGCGATCCCCACTGCTCGCTGCCCAGCAGCTGAACCAATACGAGACTTCCAGCGAGGGCTGTGGCTAGGATTTTATGTAGGCTATTAGATACTATATTAAATTATATTATGTATTATTATTGTTATATTATTATTATACTATTATATTATTTGCTATTAGCCAACTAGATCGGTCTTCTCTGTCTCCTTAGTGCTCACCACGACACCCCGAGTCTGCAGTACTCTGCGGTCACCCGTGTCCCTACGAGGCTCATTGAACATGGGCCCATGCTGATTCATTGTTTAGGCTTCGCTGCTGACTTGACGCGTTGTTACGTTGTGCGTTCGAGCCTTTCTGGAGGCTTTATTACGCTGGCGCAAGGACAGTGACGTCGGATGTCTCCTAGTCTGTGCAAGTTCGAGGCTTACGTTTTGTAGCGATGACCTTGTTTCTTGGCATTTCAGAATTAATTTCACTTTTCAAAATTAAAGGAATGCAGCAGATAATTTTGATCAAGAGTGACGCATCCGTTGAGCGATAGTCTCCGACTCGCATTGGCAAATCCATTTTCAGGTCCGATCGCTTCCCAAGCGGGACCAGTCGTTTCTGCCTAGCCTGGTAGGGTTGACCGTTCTGGGCAAAGGCGTCAAAGTCCACGAATCCTTGGCCAAATCTGGCCAGACGCATGACCCACCCCCTTTCACAGGTTTTGCCCTTACCGCGAAGCCACGTGCCCTCTTTTCCCATCAAGCTCACGACGCTGCTTGGCAGTGGCGAGCGCTTGCCTTCAAAAGTCAGGCGAGTCTTGGGAATCGAGCTCACGACTCGATAGTCCATGACGGCTACTGTCAGCTCGCTCAACCGTCTGGGCGACGCCGGCGACAAAGCACCGCACGGAGGTTTACATTCTGATCGGCATTGCGAGTGGGCTGGCGATGCTAAGCACCGCACGAACGAGGAGCCCGAACGGTGCAGCAGCTAGCTCCGTTTTGTAGGCGAGAGCCAGCTGGGCACTGCGATTCTGACTTGAGCACTTGTGTCTGCAGCCGAACGCTTTGTGGCCTCTCGACAGCTGCCAGCAGCCGGCCGCTGGAATTTCGCTGTTGAAATCGAGATAACGCCGGCGGAAGTGACGACCGAGCACCATGCAGCGAATACAGACGGCGATGCAAACGCTAGTCCGTAAGTGTCTAGGCCGTCACGTCCTGCCTACGAAATTAAGTCACACTCTCGACTCGAGCTCGGGCACTCTAGATCTGTGTGTCTCGGTCTCTGTCTGTCTGTCTTTGTCAATGTCTCTCTCTCTCTCTCTCTCTCTCTCTCTCTCTCTCTCTCTCTCTCTCTCTCTCTCTCTCTCTCTCTCTCTCTCTCCCTCTCTCTCTCTCTCTCTCTCTCCGTCTCCCTCCGTTTCTCTCTGTGTCTGTCTCTTCATTGGGTCCAAACATTTGCTGCGACGAAATGGAAAATTAGTGAACACGCTTCCAATGAAAAAACAACTGAGCCGCATGCATGTGCAAATCTTCTTCGAAGCGTTTCCCGAGCTGCTGCTGCAGCTGCCTGTGCTGTCATGGCGGCCGCTAGTAGTTAGGCTCAAAATGCCAATCAGCACCGAGTTTGGCGGGGACCGTCCGAAATTTCTCTCACACGCACGAGCGACTGAATTTTACTTCTCTTAAGTGAGAAAGAGAGAGAGAGAGAGAGACAGAGAGAGACAGAGAGAGAGAGAGAGAGAGAGAGAGAGAGAGAGAGAGAGAGAGAGAGAGAGAGAGAGAGAGAGAGAGGGGGGGAGAGAGGGAGTGATTTTCATTTTTAAGGGGGCAAGCCATACCCGAGAATAATCAAACGTTATAGCGATCAATCGTACCGTGTATTTGGCATGAACTCCATCGACTCTAGAATTAGGACCTAATCTCGTCCTTGGTGACGATCGAATCAGGCATCGTTCAGATAAAGTAAAAGTAAAGGCTAGCTAATTTAACAGCCTCATTTATATAGCGGCATAAGAGCCTTTTTGGCTGTCACCCGGCTTGCAGCACAAAATTTGGCGAAAACCGTCATGCACACGCAGGTCTTAGTAAAGTTTAAAGCCTTGAAGGGGCGTTGGCTGCAGCAGCCGATGCTGGCAGAGTGTCAGGATTAGGCGAACCAGTCGGTAGACCAGGTGGTAGCAGGTCGAAGCTCATCCGGACTTGACCGTAGAATGGAGAGTTGAGGCAATGTGAAGACATTCGCCAGAGTCCCACAAGTCTCCTTGTCTGTGCACAAACAATGTAGCAGCGGCTGCAATAGGATTAGCTCGGTGGTAAATTGGTGGCGAAATATTGGCATGAGCAACACCATCATCTTTCGAGAAGATGACCAACTCGGCCCGAACGGAAGTCCTTTGCTGTGATCGCCGCGAGGTCGACGAGGTAGTGGCTACTCTCGACCATGACTCTGCCAACCCGCGAGGCGATAGTGAAAAGCCCCAGGCCACCATCCACCTTTGCTCCACTTCGATTACGAGGAGAATCCGTACTGGATAATTTGATTTCCGGGCTGCTGTCCTCGGATTGGTCAGTCTAGCAGGCAGTGGTGTTTATTTCGTTAACCGGTGTGCCACCTCAAATTGGTGAGTGCATCGAGAAATACCATCCGCAGCTGTGGAATCTACTTAGTCGAGGAATCGCTGACCTCGAGTGTCGGCGTGTAACACGCAGATCTAGCTCAGGATGCTGCATGCCCCTGTGGATTAGTTTTGTAAGATACTTTGAAGTATCTGCTGTGGTGACTTATGGAAGAGGTCACGGTGGTGAGTTACCCCTCCCCAACTCTCAAGCCCTCATCAGCCATTAGGTTCACAAGCAGGTAAGGCCCTCCGTGAGACCTGGAATTGTTAACTTTGTTAATCCGAGCATGGCGAGGTTTTTAAAATCTAGTGGACCAAAAAATATAAAAACTGATTTAAAAGCTTCATTTACATAGCGGCAGAAGAGCCTTGCGGCTTTCACCACAGCTAGCAGTTGGCAATAAAGAATCACCCTCTGAAGGATTCGAACCCACGACTTTGGTCGTGGAGAGCTAGCGCCTTACCTCCTGGGCCATCACGACAAAGAACCCAATGGTCCTACCAGACTGCCCTGCTCTAGCGCCTGCACCTGCAGAGAGAGAGTGCGAGAGTGAGTGAGAGTGAGAGTGAGAACGAGAGAGAGAGAGAGAGAGAGAGAGAGAGAGAGAGAGAGAGAGAGAGAGAGAGAGAGAGAGAGAGAGAGAGAGTGAGAGAGAGAACGAGAGAAAGAGTGAGATTGAGAGTGAGAGAAGAGAGAACAAGAGAGTGAGTGAGAGTGAGTGAAAGAGAGAAAGAGAGAACGAGAGAGTGAGTGAGAGAGAAAGAGTGAGAGTGAGAGAGTGAGAGAGAGAGAGAGGGAGTGAGAGAACGAGAGAGTGAGTGAGAGAGAGAGAGTGAGATTGAGAGTGAGATTGAGAGTGAGAACGAGAGAGAAAGAGTGAGAGAGAGAAAGAGAGAGAACGAGGGAGTGAGTGAGAGTGAGTGAGTGAGAGAGAGGACGAGAGAGTGAGTGAGAGTGAGTGAGAGTGAGAGTGAGATTGAGAGTGAGTGAGTGAGAGTGAGTGAGAGAGAGAGAGAGAGAGAGAGAGAGAGAGAGAGAGAGAGAGAGAGAGAGAGAGCAGCAGCGGATGCCGACCACCGAGCTGGAGCAACTGAGCTGCTCTGCACTCTCTCTCGCCCCACGAGCCGCTAAGGTTTGTGCTACAACTTTTTCTTATCAACCGGCCGCTGGCCTTCTGTCGGCAGCTGCTGGCTGCATTCAGGTTTAGTCGAGACAAAAGCGGCCAGTTCTTCGAGGAAAGAGAGCGAGCAGGCAACCCTAAGAATGAACGGTCAAGGGGCAGGCCTGCTCCTGCTCAGGGCTCCGCACACACTGGCTGCCTCCGAGGTATGCAGGCATTGAGGGCCTGCTTGTTCTGTGCACGCTCATTAGCAGCCGCCCGGCTCCGAGACATTATTGCAGCTCGGCAGGGCATGGAAGTAACTCAGCCCGGTCGGCCATTGTCTCGTTGCTCTTTCTCATTAGTGCCGTGCTTTCCACTTTGGGCTCTGAAAAGCTCTGCTGGAACGGGGCTAGGTGCGGGCCAGGCTGGGCCAGTCAATGCAGCTTTGGGCTAAAGGCAGAGGGCTAAAGGCGGAAAGGGCCGCCTCGCGGCCGGTTACCTTTTAGGCGAACCCGCTCAGGCAGGCAAATGGCGACGGCCGCTGGCGCGCGCTTACAAAGCACGCGCCTGCGATCGCCTCGCTCTCGAGGGCAGCCGCTGCCACACTGCGGCACTGGCTGGTAGCGAGTCCACGCAGACGCAGGTGTGCATCCGGTGTGCAGTGGGCCTTCTTCGGCAGCTGTGCGGGAGAGGTGACAGCGGAAGTCGCGAGCTTAGCTCGCCGTCTGGGCTAGCGGTTTTCTCTGGCTGGTGCAGCAGCAGTAGCTGCAACAGCGTTCGGTGATCGCCGCTTCGTCGCCGGCCGGCCGTTGCCCGCCTGCCTGCTGGCCCGTCCGCTGGACGGCCAGCGGCGGCGCGTGCGACCATGCAGGCCGGCAGTGGCGGCAGAAGTTTGACTCGCCAAAGCTCGACAGGGGGCCATGGCAGCTCGGCTGCTGCAGCAGCACAGCCGTACCCCGGCTCGCCGCCGTCGTCGGCACCGGGGCGCAGCAGGCTGTACGGCTCCAATGACGAGGAGTCGTACATGCAGCGAGCCCGAAGCGCAAAAGGTGAGGGTCGAGTGTCGGGCAGTGTCAGGCAGCTCAGCGTGGGAAGCAGCAGCAGCGTGCAGCTAGCCTCGAGGTGATTATGCACTTATGATTATGCATTATGCATTATTGTGTATTGCATTAGGTTTATAGGCACGCGATATATATATATATATATATATATATATATATATATATATATATATATATATATATATATATATATATATATATATATATATATATATATATATACGGATATATTATAATATAGATCCGTAGCTAGATAGACCAGAGAGAGAGAGAGAGAGATATAGAGAGGAGAAAGAGATCCGTAGCTAGATAGACCAGAGAGAGAGAGAGAGAGAGAGAGAGAGAGAGAGAGAGAGAGAGAGAGAGAGAGAGAGAGAGGAGAGAGAGAGAGAGAGAGAGAGAGAGAGAGAGAGAGAGAGAGAGAGAGAGAGAGAGAGAGAGAGAGAGAGGGAGAGAGGCTGCAAGTTTATCGAGGCAGCAGCCACAGGTAGCAGCCCTGCAGGTACTGTCCAGGTCCCCTCACCAGCCCAGGAGTTGGGGGGGCACCCGAGGCAGGGCATGCATGTGACCAGAGCCACGTGAGCAGCAGATCTTCAGCAGCCACTGAGTTGGCGATGCCTCGTTATGCTACGACTTCAGTTCAAGAATGGCACGAACAAAACTAATTTGGTTGCTGATTTGAACTCAACATGGCAGCTCACCAAGGGTGACGCATATGGCATGCCGATTGGGGGGTTCTAGAAGGGGACAGCATAGAAACAAGTGTACAAGTTGCATGCTGACACTTGCACTGTGTACTCGCTGACACTGTGTACTCGCTGACACTTGCACTGCTCTGTCTGTTGCTGATTTTTTTAAGCAAGATCTCTCCCTCTCCTGTCTCCTTCTCACCCTTTGTCTTCTAATCTCTGTCTCCCTTCCTCTGCCTCTCAGCTCCCTCGTTTTAATCTCTTCGGAAGCGAGAGCTGCACTGGCTGCACTGGCTAAGTGACACCAGAGCAGCACATTCACGACGACCAAAACCTGCTAATGCAGCGAGCACGGCGATGGCAAAAAGCCTGCTTGCAGTCTGTCGTCCTGGTCGCTCATCCATCCGATGGCGACCTCGTCGGCTAGCCGGCAGCTGATGCTGCGGTGGGTGAGAAGGGTCCATGCGGCAGGAACGGTCGCACAGCCAATAGATTGTAGACTTGCGATTGGACAGCCGTCGGGACCTCTGGCAGCTGCTCTGTCTGTCTATCTGCCAGGCCATATCTTTGAACCCTCACTGTGAAGCTTTTCCTCTTGGCGAGAGAGCGCGCAGAACGACACGACGAAGGCCACCTCCTGCGGCGGCCATTGCTCGCCCTGCGCCGTTCACGCAGGTCGACTCCCTGCGGCTGCAGCAATGAAGCAAGGCCAGTTTGCACGGAGGGGGGAGGGAGAGGGACGGGCTGTGGCCCCTCACTAGGGGGAAGCCCACTTACCACCGGTAGAAAGCACATAGTCAACGACCTGCTCGGGCCTTTCTTTGAAGGAGAGGCGAGGAGGCCACGTTTCGCTCTGGTAAAGCATGCCATCTTCTTAGTGGGTACTGCTTCTGCCATGCGAGCTACTCGGACCTGCCGCTCTTCTTGCTGCCCTGTCCCACCGATCTCTCCCCACACTTTGCCAGAGGCCATCTTGGTTTCGAGCAGACGCTTCCGTTGCCACTCATAGTGCATCGATCCACTTCCTGAGCGAATGAATGCCCTCCAGTGGGAAAGACTGAATTTTTAAGCACTTTATAAAAATATGAAAGAATGATTGCTTTTTATCGATGACCTGCATTAGAGACATGTGCAGAGTCGTTTCCTTGCCTTTTCAATGAATTTCAAAGGGCTTCAGAATTAGCATAAGTCGCAGAGTGCACACGCGCACATTCTGTCGCGGCTTTTTGCACTTGGGCAACAATTCATTGCAGCTTGCATCTCATGTGCATTTAGACTGTAGCTGTAGCTGTAGCGACTCCCTTATTAAATGCAGCGTGCCTCGATGTTCGTGCATGTGCTCGCCCCCAACGGCCCTGCCTGGGCCTCGCGATGCTATTGTGCATGCTGCCACTAACCACATTTGCATGCTGACCCTGTGCATGTCACCCCTAACCCTGTTATTCATTTTGCTTGTTTATCAAGCATGATTTTACTCACCATTCAATTGCATTTCCATTTGCAGCAAATGTAAAGCGCCTAGAGAGAGAGAGAGAGAGAGAGAGAGAGAGAGAGAGAGAGAGAGAGAGAGATTAAGTTCTCTGAGGGCGCTTTATCAAGTGCAATATTGCTATTGTTGTTATGCAAGGACACACATCCTTTCGCTCGGCTGTCAACTCAGTTCTTCCATTCGGATGAGGCAGGAGTGTCCCGTTCGAGCCTGCTGGTCGCTCTGCCCTAGTGGAAAGCACTGTGCTCAAGTGCGTGCCTGCCTGCGTGAGCACATATCCTACTGCCTCACCTTGACGTCGGTGGCAGACAGACGAGAATGGAGAAAGGTCATGCGGGGAACCAGCCGTACCCAGAGTGCTCCTGGAGAACCCATAGGTCAAAGTTCTACCAAGTAAAGAAGTCGGATGCAAACGGCATGACTAAATCGGCTGATTCTGCGCAAGCATCCGGAGCATCCTCGAGAGGAGCAGAGTAGCACAGAGAGCAGAGCAGAGCATAGTGCCGGGGGAGGGGGGCTCAGTTGGCCTGACCTTGACCATGACCTTGACCGAGCCTGATCGGCACCACAGTCTAGGGGAAGTGTGGCTCGAAGCAGCCGATGTGTATTGATGCACGCTCACGGGTGCCTGCCGAGCCAAACTTCATGCTTAAAGGATGCACGTGCCCGTTATCGCGACCCAGCCTCCCCGGGAGCAGCACGGTGGGTGAGTGGGTACACGTGACCGCTTGTTACTGCCAGACCATTTGGCTTCGGCTGCTGCTGGGAGCGCGAGTGAGAGATAGTCGAAGCCTGAACAGTCGGCACCTGCTCGGAGCTCGGAGCGAGCTTCAGTGAGCCAGCCGATCGAGCTGACACAGCTGACCCAGGCAAAAAGCTCCAGAAGGTCAAGGTTCAGTCATTCTTTACAATGGTCAGCCCAACTTCTTTCAAAAGTTCGTGGCTAGGTCGCCGAGTGCATCGTGCTCAGACTGTACGACTGGAGGTGGCTGCTGCTGAGCTTGCAGGCTCTTGCATATACTCAGGCATGCATTGAGCAAGGCGGGAGGCGGCGTGGGAAAGAGAGCAACCAATTCACTCGCCGACGAGGATGCAGCCAGCCGTGATTAATCAAAGGGGGCCTAACACTGCTCTATGCACAGCAGCCAATCCTAGGCTGCTGCCGGAAACACCAGCCGGTCGCCTGGCTATAGTGCCTGCCTCATCGGCCCGGAGCCCCCCACCGCCCTGCTGTGCAGCCAGGTTCTTGCTCAAAGATTGCACAAGCCGAGGCTGTTTCGCGGACATTGTCGCTCTGTGATCTTGGGAAGGAGCTCCAATGGCTAAAGCACTTCACTCTTCAATCGACTCTACCTTAGAGTGACTCGTAGCTACAGGTGCTTCCAAGCCAGCGACCTGTTGCGATTCGAGCAATCGATTTAATTTGAATACCTTCTATGTGCTGCTACGCTCTCTTTTGCTTCTCCTGCTCCAAAACCCCAGCAGCCGTCTCCTGCAAGTACACTTCGATGATCGATGATGCACTGTATACAAGCTTAAGCTGTTTGCTAAACCTTAAGAACCATCCCATGCTGCATCGACTGCTAGATCGGTCAGCTGCTATATGTCCTTTCGTCTGTTCGTCTGTCCTTTCGTCTGTTCGTCCGTTCATCTGTCCATCTGTCCATCTATCCATCTGCCCATCTGTCCATCTGTCCATCTATCCATCTATCCATCTATCCATCTATCCATCTATCCATCTATCCATCTATCCATCTATCCATCTATCCATCTATCCATCTATCCATCTATCTATCCATCTATCCATCTCCATCTATCCATCTATCCATCTATCCATCTATCCATCTATCCATCTATCCATCTATCCATCTATCCATCTATCCATCTATCCATCTATCCATCTATCCATCTATCCATCTATCCATCTATCCACCTGTCCACCTATCCACCTATCCACCTATCCACCTGTCCACCTGTCCAGCTGTCCATCTGTCCATCTGTCCATCTGCCCATCTGTCCATCTGTCCATCTGTCCATCTATCCATCTATCCATCTATCCATCTATCCATCTATCCATCTATCCATCTATCCATCTATCCATCTATCCATCTGTCCACCTATCCACCTATCCACCTATCCACCTGTCCACCTGTCCATCTGTCCATCTATCCATCTGCCCATCTGTCCATCTGTCCATCTGTCCATCTGTCCATCTGTCCATCTGTCCATCTATCCATCTATCCATCTATCCATCTATCCATCTATCCATCTATCCATCTATCCATCTATCCATCTATCCATCTATCCATCTATCCATCTATCCATCTATCCATCTATCCATCTATCCATCTATCCATCTATCCATCTATCCATCTATCCATCTATCCATCTATCCATCTATCCATCTATCCATCTATCCATCTATCCATCTATCCATCTATCCATCTATCCATCTAACCATCGAACCATCTATCCATCTAACCATCGAACCATCTAATCACCCATATCCACTTATCCAGCTGTCCATCTGTCCATCTGT
Organism: Cristatella mucedo; assembly: GCA_009760855.2. Classification (NCBI taxonomy): domain Eukaryota; kingdom Metazoa; phylum Bryozoa; class Phylactolaemata; family Cristatellidae; genus Cristatella; species Cristatella mucedo. Next base: position 559,042 of record WPIO01000054.1, on the reverse strand, counting down.
CCATCTGTCCATCTGTCCATCTATCCATCTATCCATCTATCCATCTATCCATCTATCCATCTATCCATCTATCCATCTATCCATCTGTCCATCTGTCCATCCGTCCATCTAGCCATCTATCCATCTGGCCATCTGTCCATCTGTCCATCTGTCCATCTATCCATCTATCCGTCCATCCGTCCATCCGTCTATCCGTCCATCCGTCCATCCGTCCATCCGTCCATCCGTCCATCCGTCCATCCGTCCATCCGTCCATCCATCTAACCACCTATATCCACTTATCCATCTGTCCATCCATCCATATATTCATCTAGCCATTTACCCATCTATCCATCTATCCATCTATCCATCTATCCATCTATCCACCTGTCCATCTGTCCATCTGTCCATCTGTCCATCTGTCCATCTGTCCATCTATCCATCTATCCATCTATTCATCTAACCATCAAACCATCTAACCATCGAACCATCTAACCACCTATATCCACTTATCCATCTATCCATATATTCATCTAGCCATTTGCCCATCTATCCATTTACCCATCTATCCATTTAGCCATCTATCTACCTACCTGTCTGTCAGGTCTCTCTCCCTGCCTGCACGTCTGTCTGTTAGTATATTTTATATACGTATGGTTTGCACGTAGCTTCTACTCTTTCACTTCTCACATGCTCTCTTCTTTTTTGTCCTCGAGTCCATTGCGTCCCGGAAAATTTTACTCTGCACCCTGAGCTCAGCTGCCGCCCTTCACACACAGCTGCTGTTCGGCACTGAACTCGGCTCCTTCTGCAGGTCTAGCATCGCTTCCGGTCGCAGCTGCCGTGCTCGGCAGGCCGATGCGTGGAGTCAATGCTTTTGCCTGCCGCCTCCTTGCAATGCCACGCCCTGCTGCCTATGGGCAGTGGGATGGATGGATGGATGGAGGCCGGGCCTGGCATTCGCTTTCGCTGCCACGGCGTCCAGTGTTGCCATTCAGCTAGCTAAGTAGCCTCTACCATCCATTGGAGCCTTTGTCGACGGGCCCGGGTAAATAGTCTTCGGGTGGATAAGCTCACCTCGCTCATTGTTCCACCTCTTTGAGCGGCCGCAAGGAAGCCGTATCGCATGGTGACAGCTTGAAGCTGCGACCGCTGCTGCCGCAGCCCCTGCAGCCGTGGCAGCGCCCGTCAGTCCTCGGCTGCCAAGCTGCTCCGGCTGCCTGGCGCTCTGCAGCCATCGCCCGGACGTAGAGCCACGCTCAATCACGCGGCGGTGAAGAACCTGCGAAGCAGAGGTGCGCATTGCCGGCGTGCGTGCGTGCGCGAGAGCGAGCAGCGCACTCCTCGGCAAAGCCTCGACAATCGCCGGCTGCAAAGGCGGATGCTTCTAGAGAGAAAGGTGCATGGCAAAGCTCGTGGACGAGCAGGCTCAAGGACAGCCGGCGGCCAGCCCGGCCACGGCCGCTAGGAGGGTGCACTATGTGCAGGCCCTGCGAGGTAGGAGCTGCTGCGAGCTGCCGGAATGCCGCCGCCGCAGCCGTGGTGAGGGCCCCCTGCAGCACGGGACGGCCTGGCTGCTGCCGTCGCGCAGTGCCACTGGGCAGAGCAAGCTCTACCCAGTGAGCACAGCGGCAGCAGCAGCAGGGGGCTCGCTTTTACTGCCATGCACGTGCAATCAGATGCAGCCGAGGTCGCGAGGTGGCGGCGTTTGTGGCGCCGAGGCGTGCTGGCATGGAGTGGATGCCACGAGGAGCTTGCACTTGGCTTGATCATCAGGCAGCGCTTGAGCGCCGGGAGGTGGCGGCCGCCAATGTAAAGTATGGCAAAGTTAAGCAAAGGAAAGCCGATGCAGCTGCCTCACGTAGCTGCTGCCGAAGATCCGCTGAGGCTGTCACCTGCTTGCTCTGGACCGCGCGATCCCTAAGCCCCGCGGGGCCCCTGCTCGTCAGCTGCCTGCCTGAGGACGTCGCTGAGGTCACCCCTCTGCCCTGCCCCTGCCCAGACTCGGGGAAAGTTGGAGCAGCTGGCAGCTCGGACGGTAGCGCAGCAAGCTTGATGGGCACATACCGATGGAGGGATTTCTTGGCCTCTTATGTAAACGGGAGCTCCGGGCTTGGACAAGCTGCACGGCGACCTTGGCACTCTCTGTCTCATTAAGCTGCAGCAACCCCGGTCACTGGGTTCAGCTGCACCTGAGCCACCCAGGGCACGCACTGAGGCCTGGATGAAGTAACGTTGACATCGATTCTGCCAAATGTGCGCCAGTGCTATCACGTGCGTATGTATGCTCGCGATCCGAGCTGCATTTTGTGCAGCACAGGCCAATCGCGGCAATTCGGAGCTACTTTTGTTCACTCGAAAGCTGGCTCCAGATCACCGCTGGTATGCCTTGCTGTGGACATTGTTCGAGCAGCAGTAGCTCCCTCTCTGCGTCCGCGCAAATTTACTTTTAAATTTACTTAAATTTATTTAATTTTACTTTAAATTTGCTCAGAGAAGCAAACATGCAGTCGGTGACTTCAATCAAGAGCTGTTCCAGCTGCTCTATTTTTTGCAGGCAGCTGTATTTGCACGCGACAGCGACACGACTGTATGTGATCTTTGTGAATATTTTGCATCCATGCCATCTAGCTTTGTTGCAGTACAACGCTGTGCTATACAGCCAGCATGAGCAGCAGGTAACTCCAGCCTTACTTCTTAGCGTCCACCAGGCTTATTCTCATATGCTTAAAATTGGCAATCATGTTTTGGCCAAAGTTTTGAGGTGTTGACGACAGCCGTTCCTATTGGTAGTTATCTGCTCGCAATATGAAAGATGAGGTGGATCTGCTCGGATTAATTGCTGTTTCTGTTACAGCTGTTATTAATAACCATATTATTATTATTAGTGGCATTAATAAATATAAGCTTGAATGGGCTGGCGATGTGCTCAATGAGTGTCACTCGGCTGGTTACTGCTCTAGTGCCACGGTTGCAGGGCACCGGCAACACTCGTCTTTGCATTTGTATCCTGTCTGGCTGCGCAGAGTTCTACCTGTGGTCCTATGCCGCTGCATTGCATTGCACACCGTCTGTAGGAACCACTGAGTCCCAGCAGCTCTAGGATTACCAGTCCAATCGCTCGGTGCCATTTCTCGGTCGTGCTCAACAGTTGTCTAGTATTTTCGTCTGAACACATACGACTCTAGTGCCTGTGTTGAAGCGATTGCAAGGGAACTTGTCGAGTCGAACAGTTAACCGCCTACCAGCATTCTGATATGCAATTTGCGGCCTCAAAGACCAATGCCTCCCAAACCATTGATCTACCCCTATACTGTGCGCAGTGCTGTTCCTAGGATATTGTGTGCCCGAGGACAAACTGCCCACCAGGTGCCCCACACCTGGGTGCCCCACACTCGGGGACACATGCCTTCCTGCCCTCCGTCGGTGTACCACCGACCATGTGTAGCCATGACCATTTCCGTTCAGCTGTGACGCGCTGCCTGCCTGCCTGCGGAGTTGCTGAATGACTTCGAAGTACTTCGAGGGCTTTTTCTCTTTGCCCGAGGCGTGCGGTAGCTGCTCGAGGTCTCGAGCGAAAAGAAGCAGCCGAAGAAGAAGCAGTTGCGTCCACATTTCTTCCTCCTTCTTCACGGACTTCTGCTTCCTCTCAGTCTCTCAGTCACACAGCGGCACATCTCTGCCTCTTGTTCTTGCTCTCCATCTCTTTCGTGCCTTTCCTCGTCTGTCGTACGCACGCTGGGCAGGGCTTGCAGGCACTCGCGAGTGTGCTAACGTGCAGCTGTAGATTTCATACATGCTGACACGAGCGTGACGTTCTCTTGGCACACCTGCAACTGCTGCCACCTCTGCCTCTTTTTTTAAGATTAGAAATGCCATTTGAAGTGATGCCATAAAGTAAAGATTAAATCATGAGTTAACAGCCGACAGAGTTCAAGGGCTCTATAACCCCGTCTGTGGCTCTGCCTAATCACGATGACCGAGCGACCTGTTTCTAGGCCATTTTCAAGTGCACTTCCTTGGCACTCCGTCCTTGGCACCCTGGCCATATTTTTGCACAGCTTCGTCAGACGTCGGCGCCCAGCCACCTCCCTTTCTCGAGCAGAGTCCAGCATGGCACATCGACGCCTGCTGCCGTGAGTGGTCGGCCCCCCCACCCGGCGGGTGGGGGGCCTTCTCCGCCTTCCCCAGGCTTCGGCCTCATGCTGCGGCTCCCTTTCGGTGCTGCGGACGGCTGCTGCTTCGATCGTTAGACGTGCACTGGACGTGCGCTGGCAAAGAGCTCGGCGATCGAGAACTAGCAACGCCGGCCATCGAGACTGACTCGAAGGCAAAGTCGGAAGCTTTGTTTCTGTCTCAAACGGAAGCCTTCGTTCGGGGATACTGCCTCAGACTTCGAGCAGACGCGTTCCCTGACAGCATGATCTTGATGCTAAAAGGGTTCGCATTTGATGGCAAATTACAGCTCGAAGGCTCACTCTGCCGACATGTAGCCGAGAGCAGACAAAAAGTGTACAGGAAAAGATGCACGGAGCTGTTAGCGGCCCACTTCTAGAGGCAGCTACCCACACTCTCGGAAGGCAAGCACCTTGGCAAGTTGCCACGAGAGCGCTGCTGCTCGACCGTTCTTCTGAATCTCGGCAAGGTCGGCTGCTGGGCCGGCAAGATCACGGCCTCCTCGGCACAATCGGCCACATTAGCAGTAGTATGCTTTCCATTGCATTAGGCTCCGACCCGGTTTACACGCCTAAGAACCCCGGCCGGTTACTATTTAGAGGGCAAGTATGGGAATGCAAACACTGCCATACACTAGTGGTCAATGGCTCCGGGAGTGCTCGGCCGTCGCCACTCTGACTGGCTGGCTGGCAGCAGCTGCAGCAGCAGCAGCTGCTCGAGCAGGCTTCGCATTGAGGAACAAGCGCTCGTCGGCCCAGCCCCGTCCTCCCCCCTCCGACGCACGAGAACCCGCACAGCCTCCTAAACATGACCTGCTGGTCCAAAGGCGCACACCTAGAATGGGCCTGCGAGCCTGCGAAGCATAAGAAGTCAGCCAAATTTGTCGGTGCATACGTTCGTTGCATGCTCTGCAGCAGGAAGTTTGGCTAAGGCTTGTGGGACCCACGCGGGGCTGCTGCCGCGACCGCCCACGCTCCGACGGGAAGCTTTCCGACGCTAATCTTGCCGATCGTGCCGATGGCACGTGATCATGTGATCACGTGCCATCGGCACGATCGGTTCGGCTTCGGTTTGCTTGCCGTGTCGGCAGCCTGACGGCCTTGCCCTTTGCAAGGGTACGGTTTGAGAGAAAGAGGACGGTGCTGTGACCGGCTCTTGCAGTCTGTCCAAAGTCGCCGTCGGTGGAGCACTGACTGCACCGTTGCGAGCAAACAGTTTATTTCGCGGTCGCTTGGCCGTGTGCGAAGCTGCTTGCTTTAGGGACCGCTCCGAAGCCAAACTGAGCAAAACCTGTGAGTAGTAGGCCTGGAGCCCACCACAAGTCTGGCGACAGGCCTCAGAACACGATGCGAAGCTTAGAAGGCAGTGCATACCTGTATTACACATGAGTTGAGTCGACAAGTTCGTGTCGGTTCAGCGAAGAGAATTCGCTCATATTCCTGGCGAAAAGGTTCGATCGATTTATTAAAAGATCGAATGCAAAGTGCATAGAAAGAGATTAAGTTCTCTGAGGCTGCTATACAAATGTATTATTGTTATTATTATTATATCATCGAAAGTTCGATTGCTGACCGAGCCCACTCAGTTTTTTCGCTTCACTTTCCTATGCGGGCGAAGGTAAGTTACTCACTCTTCACGACCGAGGTCGTAGGTTCGAATCCTGCAATGGGCACTCCTAAATTGCCAGCTGCAAGCGCTGGTGATAGCCATCAAGGCTCTTCTGACGCCATATAAACGAGGCTCCCTTGGCGGGAGCCTCGTTTTTATGATGTCAGAAGAGTCTTTACGGCTGTTAAATCAGTTAATCTTATATTTTTTTATTTTACTATGATTTCTTGATTTTAAAGACTCGTCTTCGCATTATAGCCTTTGCGGGCGAGCTTTTTTTTGGCTTGGTATTTTCAGATAGTTAGTGCTACTATCGGATGATGGGCACATCTTTGCAACGCACTAACTGACTAATGGACTAATTGAAGAGCTATCGTGCTACTGCTACGAAAGTACATCCGATTTTAGATAGGGCGTACCAGAACGGCGACAGTGTTGCTGTTGGAGTAGCAGTAGTAGTAGTAGCAGCAGCAGAAGCAGAAGCCAATCGGCTAACTTTTCGCTGTAGATGAGCAGGAGACCGTTCAAAAGAAGACCTTCACCAATTGGATTAACTCATATCTGTCTAAAGTAAGTGAGATCCAAAATCATCCAGCCATGTAGCAGCGGTATCGAGACATTCAACTCATTCTAACGTCTCGCGGTCTATTTGTCTAGAGGAGACCCCAAGAACTGGTTGACGATCTCTTCGTTGACATCAAAGATGGCGTTAAACTGCTCAAACTACTTGAGGTCCTTTCAGGCCAGAAATTGGTAAGTGACGCAGCAGTCAACGCGATTACTCATTTTGGCGGAAAATCCTTCTCTTGCCAATTAAGCAAACACTATCGCTTTCTGGTTTTGGCCAACTAATTTAATGCAGTGCTGTAATGGAGATTGCTCGGTGCAGAATTGGGATACTAGCTTTAGATCTCATGCTATCCAACCTGAGGCGGAGCCAGGGGGCAGTGGGGAAGTTGCCCCCTTACAGCGACCTGGGTCGCCTCTATTTCTTAGCCCCGACCGTCACCGACGATGATATCAATTTCGGGTGCAGGCCCGCCTGTGCGAAAATCTTGTGGGTCATGCCCTCTGCATAAAAACTGTCAAGTCTTGCCCCCGTGTCTAGATACTCTGCCACTTTATTTACCCCGGTCTGTACCTTCTTAATTTTTGTCTTTTAAGAAATGTTGTATTTTACGGTGTGTTGTAAGCGGCTAATTGTCATTAATGTGCTCCTGCTCTTGCTTTTCAAGCTGGAATTTGTGCCGTCGCTCCGTATCGTAAGTCTCTCTTCACTTTGCACACTTCTCTCGCGAGCCGTGCGATTTCGCTTGCCAGCAACATTTAGGCAGAGCTGCTTCGCGCGGCAAAAGCTTTCACCGAAATTTATGTTTGTGCGCCAGATTTTGTCGGCGCTAGTCGAGCAGAAATATTCACGCGGATGCCGTCCGTCCAGCGTTGCTGACATACCGCGGTGCTTGCTACATTTGAGATGGCTTATTGGATCTCGCCAAAGAGACCGGCAGCATGGCAGCATTGTGTCAGGGCTGTAGAAGTAGATGCGTACGGGCTTCGCAGTGGTGTAAGCCGTGCTTAAGTGGCTGACTGCAGAGTTGGAGTCCAAGATGGAGTCGCTCGTGCTTAGCATCGCTGTGCAGCAAAGCTTGCACAAAGACATCCACGCGAGCGAGCTGCCGACGGATCGAGGTATCGAGACCACCGCATTACCTAAAGGTCCATTCAGAACCCCTTCTCGCTTGGCCACTCCCACGAACGGTTACGCAACATTGGAAAACATTGGACTCGAAAAATAGTTCTGTCTCGAGACGGGCAGCACTATTTCACGTGGACAATTTCTCAAAAGCTGTCTTGAAAGTAGCCACTTTTTAGGAAGATGCAGAGCAAATTTGCCAGGTTTACTCGTAGTAATTACTTTTATTAAATCAGACTGGACGTATCTCCTTGAAATTTATTTGTCAATCGCACCATTTTCTTTTTTGATAGAAGCCAGATGTGAAACCGTGACCCGGATTGTATGCCATCCACTTCCTAGAAACAGCTTCCGCTACAGACAGTCTTCTTGCTGAGCCGCTGCTGAGAAGTCCGTTCGAGCAAACTCTAGAGCTTAGGTATAGCGAAGGTGAAGGTCTAGAGAAGTGCTATGATTGATGTTCTGTCTGCACCTGATCGAGTTATTATGCATTACCGAGTCATTTTCAATGCAAATGGTACAGGGTGAGCCAGCAGTGGGCGTCTTGATTGGTCACAGGCTTAGTCCCACTTAACTTGAAAGTTAAAATATGGAGAAATTGACTGCATTTTTTCATTGTCTGAACACTCCCGGTCTAGGAAATTAAATTATAATCTGATCTATTTTATATAACAAGATATTGGAGAAGAGAGACATTGTCCCAAATCCAAGAAAAAACCCCCCAAAGTTAAGGCGTATTTATGCATATGATTTATATTTACAGATACGCCTTTTGATTTTGTATGTGTTATAACTTTGAGGATCTTTATGCTCTTTCGAAATAGTTCACAATTAGCATGGAATGGTCGTGAAGGTTTGCGGGACACGAGCAAATAGTCATGAGCGAGTACGACTTGGGTGTACATGCCAATATTAACTGGCAGCGATAGCTAATAATTGTCGATGTGCTTTCTCTAGTTGAATTTTTCCGCCAACTTAGTAGAGGTCAGAATGTATAGAGCCAGAAGAAAACCAAATATATTTCTGGGCACTTTACATATGCCGTGAAGAAGAAATATTAATTGGTTGTGGATAACGGACGGGCCTTTTAGCCTTTAGCAGATGCAGATTTGCTGACCGAAGGCAGCAAGCAGCCTTACATACGCCGTGAAGAAAAAATATTAATTGGTTGTGGATAACGGACGGGCCTTTTAGCCTTTAGCAGATGCAGATTTGCTGACCGAAGGCAGCAAGCAGCCCACTGAACGTCCGACCGTGCCATGCATTTTGGGAGAACCAGGAATTTCGATGCAGCAGTTGGGTACAGAGCTGCTTTTTATATTCCCTTAAACGCGACGTCCATGAGTAGTTAGTTCTATGGCGTGGGAGCCTACGAGATAAACGGACGATCTGAAAAGGATTTAATGTTATTTAGAACTTGCGTAGTAACAACGGACGGTACAGTGCACCGTGTGTGCAGTGTAGAGTGTACCGTGCACACCCTGAATGTTAACTACAGTACTTCGAATGAGTTTTGCAATATTTAGAGAATGAAGTGACATTGAGTGGCAATTAATCACCAATAATATTGTACGCAATTTAGCAAGTAGTGCGCTTCAAGTTGCGTTTACACGGCAGACTTTCCTCCTGACAGACGCCGACTTTCCTCCTAGTTAGGACGATTACGTGACAGATTTAGTCCCGCCCATGACAGATTCGATAGCTGACTTAGTCCTGTCAACTGCCTGTGCTCAAATCCGGGAGGATGGCAAGAAAGAGGGCTTCTCCGGAGGCGCCCAGCCAACACAGGCAGAAGTTGAGTTAACCGCTGCAGTCTTCACTGTAGAGTATATTAGAAGAAAATAAAATTAAAGGAATATAAGCATTTTAAAGAAGGTTGTTCAGGAAAACGAAAAGTACTAAGTAATGTACGCCGTTACGGGTGCGAGGGTAACAGTGCTAAGTTACGGGTTTGTTTGTGGATTTAATAAACAGAAGCACTGGGTAATCTATGTAGAAAAGGCTGAAGTATTGGTTACAACTTGCAAGCATCCCATATTCAAGGTCTTGCTCTGACCACCTCAATATATTCGAGCCTGCGAACGCTAGCCATTTTATTTTGGCCATAGGGTTACGTGACGAGCCCCGAGGTTTTGATTGGTTGGCTGGACCAACGGGAGCCAATGATTAGAGGCAGATTCTCATTCTGATGAGTCTGCAGACTTGGCACCTCCTCCCAAAATGTTGTGGCGTATTATGGCGTAGTGGCCCAAATCTGCGGGAAATCTGAGCGGAAAGTCTGCCGTGTAAACACAGCTTTAAAGACGCAAATTTGCGGATGCAAAGCATATGCACGCCTATGGTCTGTCTTTGAGTGGCAATTACGAAGCTAAAAAAACGTCTCGCCAGCGACAGGCAACGTGCCGCGATTTTTCACCTTCACCTACACTCTTTAGTCCATGTGCTTTGCAGACAATCGAGCAAGGCAAAAATGCCAAGAGGGTGCATCACTTAACCAATGTGAGCACGGCCCTGAAAGTGCTCGAGAGCAGAAAGGTGAGCGCCGTGCCGTGCTCCCTCCCCCTGTCCCTCTCTCTCTGTGTCTGTCTCTCTGTCTCTCTCTCTCTCTCTGTCTCTCTCCCCTCTCTCTTTCTCTGTGTGTGTCTCTCTCATCCTCTCTCTCCCCTCTCTCTCCATTCTCTCTCTCTCTCTCCCTCTCTCTTCCTCTCTCTTTCTCTCTTTCTCCCTCCGTCTGTCTGTCTGTCTGTCTGTCTGTCTGTCTGTCTGTCTGTCTCTCTCTCTCTCTCTCTATTTATCTCACCTAGTAGCACCTAACAGTGACCCAGTACCGTGGCATTTACAATTAGCGATATCTGAGAAAATGCTGCCGCTCGCTCATTCGCTGCCGTGCGCTATTCTAGATCAAGCTGGTGAATATCAATGCAACTGACATAGTCGATGGTAAGCCCAGCATCGTGCTGGGCCTCTGCTGGACAATTATTCTGTACTTCCAAGTAAGCGACCGCTCCACACGTGACCTCCCCCCCCACGACCCCCGCCTCGTACGCCCGCGAACCTCGAAACAGAAAGTGAGTGACTTCTCTTGATGTCGGCGTCTTGACCATCGCTCTGACGCAAGCTTGGCCTACGCCGCTTGGCCAAGTGCCGACGAACGCCGATCGATCGAAATCTCGATCGCAATCTTCTCAGATCGAAGAAAACGCCGCGCTGCTCGAGCAGCTCAACAGCGAGCAGCAGCAAAAGCCGAGCGAGTCCGACGAGCCTCCCGCGAAAAAGAGCGCCGCCGCCAAGACCGGCAAGCAGTCGCTGCTCGACTGGGCCAAGAAGGCCGTCGCCAAGTGCGTCGCAGTCGCCGTCGCAGCTGCCCTCTCAACGCTCGATCGCTCCGTCTGCAAGGGCAGATGGAGGCTGCTTTGCCCTGGGGGGGGGGGGGGGAGCTGGCTTCGCGCCGAGCTGTGAGCGAACCGCCGCCGACCTGCCTGCGAACCGCCGAGCTCGCATTGAGAGCCGCTGCGCCTCTCGTTCGCTCGCTCGCAGGCAGGGCATTGGGGCTGTCAAAGATTTCACCGAGTGCTGGCAGGACGGATACGCTTTCAATGCGCTCGTCAAATCAGTCAGAAGCTACCTGGTGGACATGGACTCGCTCAAGGGCCTCACGAACAAGGGCAGGCTGGAGAACGCCTTCGCTCTCGCTGACGTACAGCTAGGAATCCCTCGTCTCCTGGACGCCGAAGGTGAACGACGCCAAAGAACGCTGCTGTGCTACTGTCTCCGCCGCCGGCCTCGATTTCGATTTCGTTCGAAACGGTGCCTTAATAATAATAATAATAATATTGCACTTGATAAAGCGCCCTCAGAGAACTTAATCTCTTTCTAGGCGCTTTACATTTGCTGCAAAGTGATACGCAATAGAATAGTAAGTAAAATCATGCTTGAAAAACAAACAAAATGAATAACATGGTTAGGGGTTACATGCACTGGGTCAGCATGCAATGCCTTGTCGCCGCCGGCAGCGAGAAGAGTTGCTGAAACTGCTCCCCCATGAAATTCTTCTGAAAATCTTTTCGAACATTATGAGCGAACGTGTTGACAAATTATTCCCCATTCTCGATAGGAGGCAGCAGCACGGTTGATATGTGAGTGACCCCATCACCAGTTGGTGGTCTATTTAAGTCGCATCTATGCCGCCCTGGTTTCGCCCAGGCATTAAGGTGCTCGCCTATAACGACCGAAGTCATGGTGCTTGCCTGAGACTGCCGAGAAAGCGACGCGGTATATGTGAACCACCTGGATAAATACTCAGCTTTCTTAGAGTGCTGTGCAAATGAGCTATGTTTTTTAATTATTTTTTATCTATTCTATTCTACTTTGCTGTATTGAGAGGTCCACCCCGAAAATAGATCTTTCACTTTAGACTGACCAGTTGGGTTCCATGTTCACCCATGCGATATGCAGTGTACTGTAACTTGGCCACAATTTTGTCACGGAAGGGGCTGAACCACCATCTTGATGGATTTGGCATAAAGCCAAGGACTTAACTTTAAAATTCGCCCTGAGAGACTCTTAGCCCGTCTAATAGTATCGTAGTATCTTTTTACAATTATTATTTTTATTTCACCTGCCAAGTTTGGCTGGTGGTTTAGGAGAGCCGGAATGCTTCAAGCCAATGGCGAACCGGCCAAAACCCGCTGCTGACAGGCACTTCTAGCAACTCTAAAATATGAACCACTCACAAAATATTTTAACCTCATGTAGGAGCTGGCATTCTGCCGAACGTTCGTACCTGAGGCATCCCGCTGGGAGTATCCATTGTACCATCTACAAGTTCATCATTCCTTTTGGAGAAGCACATCAAATGTGCGCCACCCAACAACAAAGCGTGGAAAAGGGCCCTGGAAATAATTTACTAAAATAATTGAAAAGCTCTAGCAATCCGGCCCTGCCCTTTCCGCCAGACCTAGACCCATCTCTCTCTCTCTCTCTCTCTCTCTCTCTCTCTCTCTCTCTCTCTCTCTCTCTCTCTCTCTCTCTCTCTCTCTCTCTCTCTCTCTCTCTCTCTATATATATATATATATATATATACACACGCCATTGGCAATGCACCAGTTCCACATTGACCTCGTCCTGTTAACCTTCTGCGTTTAGACGTGGACGTGCCGAAGCCGGACGAGAAGTCGGTCATGACGTACATCGCGCAATTTCTGAAAGCCTACCCGCAAGCGGGCAGCGAAGCGAACGAGGTATCGGCTCGCTCCACGTGAACGCTGAGCGTCGATGCGTGCCCGCTCGCTCGTTTGGACCGGCCGCAGAGAATAGTAAGCTTGTCTTCCTGCAGGTCCACGACCGGGGCGAGGCGGAGCGGCAGACGTACGAGCGCCTGGTCACGTGGGTTGACCGGACGAACGCTAGCGCCGCCGGCATCGCGAGCCAGCCGCTAGAGGGCACTTTCGACCAGGAATACGAGGCGAGGCTTTCTTCTGCCGCCGCAGCCACGCCGCGGGGGCGGGGCCCTGGCGCTCTCGCAATTGCTGCACGACGGGTTCGCGGGGAACGCATGCACGCGCGCGAGAGCTCAGCAGTGCGAGAGCGCTGAGCGCTGAGCCGGGTCTCGTGTCGCGTGGCAGAAAGTCTCGGCGGTCTGCAAGGAAATGGAGCTGCAAGGCAAGGTGCTGCTACAAGTGGAACTCGCGATTAAAAACGGAAAGAGCTCGCAGCACGGCCATGCGTCGCAGCTGTCGAATCTGCAGGACAAGTGGAGAGCGCTCGAAGGTGAGGGTCGTCTTTCTCGTACCTTCTCGTACCTTCTCGTACCATCTCGTACCTTCTCGTACCTTCTCGTACCTTCTCGTACCTTCTCGTACCTTCTCGCCCCCTGTACCGCCGTAGGGGCGGTCCTGGGCCGAGTCTCCCGACGAGTCGCCGGGTAAATTACGGCTCCTAATTACAGCGTCGCAGGCGGGAACCGGTTTGCTATGCTTAATAAGTAAGTAGTGCCGATTGGGTCGCAACAAAAGAGTAGCCGGCAGTAGACTCGCAGCCCCAACTTCCCGCGCTGCCTCGGGCCCCGGTCCCGGTCGCAGCCGCCCGATGTCGGGTTATGACCCGGAGACCTTTGGCTGCATCCATCCGGAAGTTAACCACACGTGGTCCGGCGCCGACCGGGCGCCCGTGGAGCTGCTTACGCGCCCGCAGGATCGCAGTAGCTGTCTCCCCGCTACTATCTGAAGCGGCGGGCTGCATAATCCAGCGAAGATCGGTGCGATGCGAGGCGCACTGTTTTGGCTCTCCGGCGAAACGCCGCTTGTGAGTAGTTCGACTCGCCGCCAGGCCAGTAGTCGAGCCGGCGTCACGGGAGCGTGTCTGTCTGCAGGCGATTCATAATACTAATAACATCCATACTAGTAATAGCAATATACTCATAATATTAACAATGAAAATATTAATTCTAATAATATAATACTAAAGTAGAGAACTCTCAGAGAACTGGGCCTCTTTCTAGGCATATTGCATAGGCTGCATTCCGAGCTGTCTGTCGAGTAGCTGTTTGAGCTGGGCCGTCGGTGCCGGTCGCTCAGTATCGGGTGTCACAGGGTCACGCGTAATTCGACAGCCTCAGCTTTGCCACTTGGCTGCTTCTGTACGAGAGCACTCCACCTCCTCGCCTTTTAGCACTGCTGCTTGCCTCCCACCCATCCCCTGCCTGCTGCATACCTCCTTGCTGCCTGGGATATGGAGATCCTGAATTGCTGCTTTCAGATGTAGCTCTATAACTCTGTAGCACGCTCGGCGTATCCGCAGAAGTTCGTGGATGCGTGCAACAGCGTCGCAGCTCTCGCAAATCTTATAGCAGGCCGACAAGAGAAAGCCACATGCCCAGACATGTTGCCAGTTCGATGCAGCTGCCTCGAAAGATGCTTCACCGTTCGCCAAAAATGTGGGACCGATTGCGTATGGACGGAGTTATGCCAACTCGTATGTTGCTTCCACCCTGCTTCATGATGGTTCCGGCCTTGAAAGAAAACGTTGGCATAAGCGAGGCTGCTGGAATCTGCACTCATTTTATGTGTGTGCGGCGTTGCGGCTGTTCCACACGTGCTGCGCGAATGGCGTCAACTCTCCCTTGCACCTGTTGAGATGTAGCCTCGTTCTAGATGATTCTAGAGATGTAGCTAGTACTAGATGTAGCCTCGTTCTAGAGTGAGGCGCTGTCGCCAATCCTCCAGCAGCGGCGATCACACCACAATCCAGCAGCTGCAGCGGCGATCACACCAGTCCTTACCGGCGGCTCACACGGTTGAGCCGCCGGTTGAGTGCAACTCTTGCCTGGAAATAGAGAGATCATTCCGAATTTCGGTTACCAGCGCTTTTTTGGTGCAAGCAATTGCAATATCGGCTGGCCTTACTTAGGCATTAGCGATCGGGATCACATTTATGGCTACCCACACGTAGATGCAGCTGCTCCACTACCAGGTCGGCCTAGCCGTTTTGCCCCAGCTTTGTAGTTCGGAGCAGCAGTTCTGGGAATGAGCCGTCGAGAGCATTCCTGCTGCACGATACGACTTTGCAATATGTAGCATGACAAGAAGCTGACTGCTGCCCCGGCTGCATGACTACTTCGTCGATGGACATCCTTATGTTTTATTCCCGGTGCATTTGCATTGCACCTAGTTTACCTACGTCGGTCGTCTGCTACGCGCCACTGCTGCAGGCTTTATACTCGTTGGCTGCATATCAGACTCCAAGGTGTTATTTGCTAGTTAGATAATGTTATTGTCCGATCGTCTTAACGGCTTTGTGATCCACGTGGATATGCCAGCAGTTAAGTGAGTCTACGTGTCCACATTTGAAAGTATCCACGCATGCACACGTTCGTGCATCAGCAATGAGTGGCCTTTTGCCTTTGTGCATGCATTCATGGTATATGTCTTTTAGCGCTTCAGCATGCTCTTTGGCGATTAGCTATTGGCGATTAATTTACGTGCATTTTCTCTCAGTCGGTCTGCTTTTGCATCCGTGCATGACCTTTGGCTGCACCTACTTCTTCTCTGCCTCGTCGCTATGTTGCTCCTCCGTGGTGTTGGCGATGGCTTTTCGAGCGCTGCTAGTGCTTCGGAGTGGAGCAACAACTATTGCCGACGTCGCTTGCACCTCGAGCCTCTCTCTAATCGCGTTGCAGACAAAGTCGAGAGATGGAGGAGGAAGGTGGAGGCCGCGCATCCGAGCCCACTCGGTGAGCTGTGCCGATGGCTCGACCAAGCTGAGGACATTCTCGCCGGTCCAGCCATTCTGCCTCAGTTCGAGGCCAAAGACGTCCACAATGCGTTTGGTGTGCACAAGGTAGGCAGACCCCACCCAGATGCGATCGGCTCTACTGCAAGCTGCAGTGTCTAACTTTCCAGGGCTGCATTGTTGCGCAGTTGCCACGATCCGCGGTTTCACTCGTGAGGGACGAAGCGCAGGAGCTGAGGTAGTGCCCCGCCCCTCGACAGTAGGCTGCCGAGTCGTTCGTTGTGTCCTATAGCTAGACGACTGCACCTGGCAGGCCTTCAAGATGGCCTCCTGCTTGACTCAATGTCAGTCTCTCCTCTGCAAGAGACAGATGGCCTGCACCCGGCAGCTGCACATTTTGTCCTGACATTTTGCTGTATAATTGATCGTTTCTCATGTTGAACAAATCGCTTCGTTTGTCGGTTGTTGTTCGATGATATGCGTCTGCGTGCCACTCGCCCGCCCGGATGCCTCCACTTGACTTTATGTGACTTTACGTGACTCTTGCGTGACTTTACGTGACTTTACGTGACTCCACGTGACTTTACGGCGGCCTCGCCTTTGCAGATGTTCGTCAAAGACTGTGAGCGCGCGCAGAGCACGCTCGGGCGGCTGCGCAAGACGGGAGTCCACGATGGCAAGTTCATTCCCGGCATCGCCGTGCAGCGCTCCGACGAGAGGCTGCGTCGCGTGGTCATGCTCAGCGAGCGCCGGCGGCGGCAGCTCGAGTACGAGAGCGGACGCTACTCGCTGCTCGCCTTCCTCGTCGACACCGAGGCCAAGCTGCGCCTGTGGTCGCGCAAGCACCGCTCGCTGCTCGAGGTCGAGGCCATGCTCGAGGACTACATGGTGAGCGAGGCGCACGAGCGAGTGAGCCAACCTGCCTGCCACCTGCCCTCCGCTGCCGCCGCCATGCCGGTCAGCAACCGCCGGTGGCGGCCGCTGCGATGAGTGGAGCTGGAAGCAGATTGTAGCTGCCGCAAGGTCACACAGGCTTAGGGCAGGACCGAAACGGTGGAAGGAGGAGAGGCCTTAGGAGGTCAAGGAGAGGAAGCAGTCACAGGAAGTAGAAGGAAGGCAAGCGTGGGTAGGAGAAAGGGAATATGAAAGATGACCAGCAGTTGGGAGAAGAAGATGAGAGTAGTAGGGCAGAGGCAGAGAAGGCAGAACGAGAATAAGAATCAGACAACCAAGCCGCAGAATCATCGATAAGAATGGGAGAGAAATGTAATGTATCTCCTCGGTCTTCGACTCCAAAAGACACGAGAACCAAGTGCTATGCTGGAGATTTTGCTGTAGCTCGCTCAAAAGCCAGGGTGGCTTTCGGCACCCACTGGGACTCCTCCAGACTACATCTCGTGCAACAAAGAGAAACCGAGAAGCCTATTTTTGAGTCAGGAGGGCAATCGAGTAAGCGAGTAGGGTTTAATCTGCGCCGCAGAACGGCTGGGAAGAAAAGAAAGAACAATTAGAACGAGAGGATAAAGATGTAATAGTAGTTGTAGAAAGGTGGAGGAAGGAGAAGAAGAAGATACACATGATTGAAGCTATCCTGCGGTCAGCGACTGCACGATCAAATCCGACCACTCTACTCCATGTCTGCTACAGCATTGCATGCCTCGATCTCGATGTCAGCTCTGGCTGCAGCTCTTCAACTTTGCCAGGCGCAAGCAGTGTCACGTGTTGTTTGATTGGTACGAGCTTGCATTGCTATGCCAAGGCATGGCAATTTGAGTAAAGATCCCACAGTGATTGTTTTCAAATGATCCTTCCTTGTTGCTCACGACTCCACATCGGGTGCCCTGCTTAGTATTATCATATGTCTTTACATTAGTGTCAAATGCCCCTCACTACTTCTGGCAGCACATTTAGTTGGCTAGCTTGCTCAGCCTTGCTGCTGTGGAGTCTTTTGTAATTTAATCTTTTGTACACGATCCCTCCCTGTAGTTTCTGATGGGCTGCAGCCTTTATGCAACTTCCGTCCGGTGTCCCTACTGGCCTTACAATCAGAGACAGTAGCACAAGCAGTGCTAGGCCAGATACATTTTAGATTGAAACTTCAACCGAAGAAGTGTGATTCAGGTCGAGCGTCCACCATCACGACCATCGGTTATCCTTGGTTCTTTGCAAAGTTACAGATTGACTTGCTCGAGCGTGCCCACGTGCACAACCACCCTCACACACAACACTCCCACGTTTGCTTGCTCACACGTGCATGAGTTCTCGAGCATATGCTCGTGAGCTCATGCGAGTGCATATGCAGACACTTATGTTCCATAACTCAAGGTGCATGCATGCACATGCTTCCATACTGCTGATCCCGGTAGCACATTAGCCGATTTGTAGTATTTGCTAGAATGACTCTGCTGTGCTAGCCGTCTGATTCTGTCTGATTTGGGCATGTGATTTTTGATGCTAGCATCGACATTTCATTTGCAGGACTACGTGCACAACTGTAAACTCGCGGACAATTACGACAAGACGTACGCCGAAGTTAAGAGACTCGCCGGCGTACACAAGGCAGACAGCAACGTGGCAGGTGATCGCCGCGACCCGTTGCAGCTGCTGCACACGTGCCGGTCACGGTCTGGTGGGGCAGTTGAGGGTGGGGTGCTGGGGGCCCCACCCTCAACTGCCCCACCATTCACAGCAGTGGGTGATTGAGTGCCTCATTCGTTGAAGCATGATTCGCGCATTGCCGATGCAGCTGATCGACCGACAGTCTGCATCGTTCGCGAGCCCCGAGCCTCAAAAGATGGCTGCGATGACAGTGCTGCTGCTGCGCGCGCAAGCTTGTGCATGCGATTTGTCACCTTTCATGAGTGCACGTGCATGCTGACCTTCTAGAGCAGCAGTGGCAGCATACGCATGCGGCCTGCTATAGGTGGTAGGGTGGAACTGATGTTGCCGTTGGGTGTCGTCGGCAGCCTGCCGCTGGTAAATGTGTGGCAGTGGCCTTGTCTGGTAATGGTGGACCGTGTAGGTGGCCTGCTGGGGGCGTGGGGTTGGGATGCGTTAGGGTTGTGAGGGGAAGGAACTTGCTCACTTGTTTCGTGCTTCTATTTTGGTTCGATTTTCCCGGTTTTTCCGGCTGCCCCGGTTAACAAACCAAATCGGTTGTAGATCCGACGAACACTGAGCCCATCGAGCAAGCATTGGACGGCATCACGTCGCGGTGGCGCGCCATGTCCGTCGAGGTGGCCAGCGTGCAGGCGCTGCTGTCCGAGACCATACAGCACTGGCGCCGCTACTCGGCCTGCGTCGACCTGCTGCGCGTCTATCTGCAAGATGCCGAGCACATGCTGGACGGCAGCCCGCCCGACGAGCAGTGGGTACGAGTACGGGTGTGAGCCCGGCTCATCTGCCGCGTGCTCCTTCTGCATCGATGAGCATCGATTGAGCATCGATCGGCGAGCTCTGGTTCCGGCTGGGTGTGTCACTAGTCAAATGTGCTTCTCTGTCTGTCTCCATATTGATGTGTAGCGGGCGTGCTGCTACAGCTGCTCTCGACCGCAATGGCCCGTGTATTCGATGTGGCAAGCTGCCTGACTGGTTGTCTCAGTGTGGCTAAGCGTCGATACACATGAATTATGTAGTAATGAAAATAATGATAATAATTCTCGTTTGTATAGTAGCGCCCTAAGCAAACTTGATCTCGAACTAAGTGCTTCATAACTCGCTACAAGAGAAGCAATAAATAATAATAATACATATATAATAAAGGAAAAGCATGCAACAGCTCACAGTTATCAGGCGAGGACAGGCACGCAGAAGCACACAATGACTCGTGGCCACTGGCTAGTAGACCCCCGGTAGGTAAGCTGGTTAATAAGAATGGATTCCCTGCCCCCCCCGAGGGGGAAGGGCCCCATTTCTCAATCAATAATGCACACTTAGGCAAAAAACACAGGGAAAATAATAGGTATAACTGGGGCATTATAAAAAGCATGTCACTCTGAATCAGGATGTGCCCAGTCTTTTCATTATGCATAGCCACATAAAAAGACAATTTGCTTGCACAGAGCAAAGACATGATACGAATATGACAGAGTGCTTTCCGTATTGTGTGCAACCTAGCTCGTAGTATGCAGCCCTTATCTTAGCTTGCCTAAGGAGGAGATGGAAGGAGAGGTGGAGGAGGAGGAGTGGTGATATTCCTTGCGTCTCAGCTGTGGCATCGGTGCGAGCTAGGTGACAGTACTGCTTGACCTCTTGCCACTTTGCTTTACACACCGATGTTAGGATGTTAGATGAAGCCTATGAAGCCTATGAAGGATGGCAAATGACGAGCTCCTGCCTTTTGGCTTTTGGCCGCCGCAGGAGTTCTTCCGAGACATCGACAGCTGGAAGGACAAGCTCGCCATTCTGAACGACTCAGGAGGCTTTCTCGCAGACGTAGCCGAGGACGGCGTGGCCGCCGAGATCAGAGAGCTGCTGCAGGTGTTCAATCGTCGCTGGAAAGACATCAGCGACGAGGCGGCGAGGCTGATGACCTCGTGGTCGGTCGACAAGAGGATGAGCGAGTTCGAGGGCGGCCTCGGCGAGATGCATCAGTGGACCACGGCCGCGCGCGGCCGCCTCGACAGCCGCACACCGTGCTCCGTGCCCGACATGGACCGGCAGCTGAAAGGCATAAAGGTATGCGTGAACTCTCAACCGCAGCCCCGAGTACCAAGGCGATAGGGTCTTCAATATGAGGTTCCCTATGCCTGCTGGTGGTGGATGTTACCAGCAAACATTTGGTAATACTTTCTGTGCAGCATCTGTAAATGGCCTAGAGAGAGAGAGAGAGAGAGAGAGAGAGAGAGAGAGAGAGAGAGAGAGAGAGAGAGAGAGAGAGAGAGAGAGAGAGAGAGAGAGAGAGAGAGAGAGAGAGAGAGAGAGATTCATTTCTCTGAGTGCTCTATGCAAATGTATTGCTATTATTATTATTGTATTGAATTGAGCGAGGTATTAAGTTCTTGAAAGCACCACTGAAGGTTCTTTTCGTATTGGTTGCTCTGCGGGTCACAAATGCTAGCACGCCATTGAAATAAATGCCAAGCTAATGACGAACAACTGAAGGGCACTTCTAATGTAATGTATCTCTGTCTGTAACTGCACAAAGTCATAAAGACCATGTGGGTGTTACACAGGAGAGTTTTGTATAGCGCACTCACAGCCTAAGCGGCTTTCGGTACGCATTCGGTAGCCAACAGACTTCGTCTCACGCAACAAAGAGAAAGTGGGAAGCATAGCAGAGTTAGGAGAGCAGTTGAGGTAGTGAGTAGCATAGAAGTAGCAGTTCAGGACCGCTGAAAAAGATGTGCCACAGTCGGCAGTAGGAGAGTAGTTGTCGTTGCATAAGAATTGTGGAAGTGAGTTCCACAGTCTAGGACCTGCAGAGCTAAAGCTTCTGTCGCCAACTGTCTTTAAGCGGAGGAATGGGACAGCTAATTTATTGTCCACACAGGACCTGAGGGCACGAACAGGCTGAAACTGGTGCAGTAGTTCAGCTAGGTACGAAGGAGCCAAGCCGTGGCAGGCCTTGTGGGTCAGCGTAAGAACTTTGCTCTGTATCCTTTGCTCAACCGGCAACCATCCTAGCTCTTTCAGCAATGGAGACACGTGCTCAAACCGCTGGGACTCGAATACCAGCCTTGCAGCCATATTCATAGTGCGCTGTAGTGGCATAATAGCTTTCTTTGGCAGCCCAGCCAAAAGGGAATTACAATAATCAAGCCGAGACAGAACTAAAGAGCTAGTTAAATTATTTACAAGCCACTGTGGGAGACAGCTCCTAATCTTGGATAGGGATCTGATGTGATGGCTAGTCTTCTGAATGAAGCTTTTGAAATTGAGGCAGCTGTCGAACATGACACCTAAATTACGAGCACGTGGTGAAGGTCGCACAATAGCATCACCTATTAGAACAGCAGAGCCTTTTAATCCAACTACGCGTTTAGGGTGTCCTATGAGCAGCAGTTCGGTTTTATCATCATTTAATTTCAGGAAGTTTTCCGACATCCAGGATCGAATATCGGCAAGGCAAGCATTCAATTTCTCAGTTGCTGCAGGAAATTCAGACGGTTTAAATGACAAATACAACTGAGTATCGTCAGCATAGAAGTGATATCCTATTCCATGGGCCTTAATCACTTCTACCGGCTGTCGATGTAACTGCAGAAATGTGCTTCCTTTTGGCTGATTTGGGGGCTGGTGGCCTTTCAGCCACGGCGAAATGTTCAAAACAGACTTGCAGTGCTCTCTTGTATCCGCTAGCCTCCACACTGGATGTTGCTTGAACAGGGCCTGCTTCTGTTGCCATGTACCGGTAGAAGCCCTACACTATCACATTCAGCAGCTGCTTCCTAATACTGTGGGGGAATAGGACAGCAAACGGTGGCCTCACAAGCAAGTTTTTCAAGACTTTGTCCGAGGTCAGCCAAAAACACAAACTGCCATGCTTGGCACGGAAACTGTGGTCCCTGAGGATTTTCCACTTGCTTGGATTCCGGCAGCTATTAGTAAAGACTGCTGTTGCTGCCAACAGTGCTGTCTCATGCTTCACACCACTGTATTGCTATGGTCAGCACTTTTGCTTGTCGCCGTGCGAGTTTTCCTCATATGCTCCTCATACTTTTCAGGAGATGGAAAGTGGTTTATGTCAAATGGAAGAGATGTTTATTGCCGTGTCTAAGAAAGGTCAGTCTCTGGTGCCAGATTGCTCACCGGAGAAAATTCAAGGGATGCTGCAGGCGCTGGAGGAAATGAAGCAGCAGCTGGTGTACATTCGCAGAGCCATCATGGAGCGGTCAGTGGCCGCTGCTGCCACCGCTGAACATGCACGCGCACGGCTGATGGGCCCCTTGCCCTTGAGTGGGATGGTGACCCTGGGTGGGGGCGGGGCTGTGATCTCCAAGGGTGGGGGCAACCCCTGGTGACTGGGGGCAGGCATGCATGGGGAGGGGAGATTGCTAGGTGGTGGCTGAGAACACATCGCCCCCTTTTTTGCCATTTTCTTCCCCTGCGCACACGGAGGCATTCGAAGTGGCTTTTCCCGACGACGTCAACATGGCTGTCATCTCCATTCTGATTTTGGGCCTCGCCGAAGGCTAGCTGGAGCACGTCTGGGCATGCAGCTTTGGTTGTCTCAGTTTTGTCAAGCGTCCTGCCCGATTAGGCCTAGCAGCTTCCTCCTGCACAGCAAGTACGGAGTCGGCAAAGACCGTGATATTAGCGTGTCGACAGCATCTTAGTGTTGAAAAGTGTTGCCAAAGGGCTGTGCAGCCTAGGCAGAAGTTCGGAGGCGGCTGCTTGCGCTTAGCTCAACAGTTTAGCTTGGTTGACGGCGCAGCCGTCGATTTTTTTTTGTCGTTGCAACATTGCATTAATAATAATAATAATAATAATATTGCACTTGATAAAGCGCCCTCAGAGAACTTAATCTCTTTCTAGGCGCTTTACATTTGCTGCAAAGTGATACGCAATAGAATAGTAAGTAAAATCATGCTTGAAAAACAAACAAAATGAATAACATGGTTAGGGGTTACATGCACTGGGTCAGCATTAGCAGTGGGTGGGTGGGTGGGTGGGTGTTTGGCAGAGAGACTGCAGCGGGCGTAGTCGCCTGCCTCGCCTGCCATGTGGCGGCTCGCCGCTGCCACTTGCTTCCTGTCACGTGCCCGTGCCGCTCACGAGGGCCGGTCCTCTTGCAGGTCTGCCTCGCTGGAGCAGGCCATCCCCCTCGTGCAGACCGTTGACAACGAGCTGGACGAGGTCGACGGCTGGCTGTTCCAGAGTGGTCAACTGATAGAGCGACCACTAGGCGACGAGATGGACGCCATTCAGGAGCACTCGTCCGCTCTGCAGGTGAGCTCTCCCGACGTCGAGCTTTCGCTAGCATGCACGGAGCAAAGGGTTTCGAATTGAAAAAGTTGTCCATGAGCATTTTGACTCATTTGTGACTTTTTACTCTGAGCCCTTTTCATCACGTCTCAAAAATTGGGATATTATCTAAAAATTGTGGTGCAGTGTGTTGCTTTACAATTCCTCGGCTTAAAGCTCTGATGTTGTTACTCAAACCCATTGAGCCTTCCATTGAGCTAGGGCGCAATCATTTTGCCAGAAAGTCGGATCCTGTAGATGGCCATTGGTCGATGTTTGTAATGAGCCACCGATGCATCTGCCGATTGTGTCCCTGGTTCCGTTCCACTGATGCAGCGAATTTTGCTCTAGCAGGGGGCAGAGGGCAGTGGGTAGATGGGTGAAGCGGGTGGCTGGCCGGCGAACTCGCGTGCACCCAGCCTCTGCGCTTAAGCAGACTCAAACGGCGTTCCTTTGTCTTGCAGCGGCAGCTCAGCAGGGCAGCCTACATAGTCGACATCATATCCAGCAAAGGCAAAATGGCTAAGAAGCTGGCCAAGAGGGCCGGAAGCGTTCTTGACACGGCTGTGCTCGAAGCTCGCCTGCAGGAGGCTGAAAGGCGTCTGCAGGTTAGTGACGTCTGGGCTGCCTCACCGTCTTCCCCCGCCCCCCGGGGCCCCCCCCCCCGGTGGTGGCTGTAGTTCAGATCCTGCTGACAAAAGCCTTTTTCCTCTTGCCATCTGACTCCACTATCTGAATTGACTCCTCTGTCCACATCTGACTCGACTGTCCGCATCTGTCTCGACTGACTGTCGTCGGCTCCGGGTAGCTAGCTTAAATTAGGCCAGGCATTGCGCCATCTGCTCTTCTGATTCAAATTGTTGAGCTGTTGCCTGGAAACCAACCTCAATTCGGTTGGTTACTGTGCCTTTAGTTCGTATGCTCCCAAAGCCTGGAATTCCCTGCCGACCTGCGTCAGAACATCCCCTGACCTAACCACATTTAAAAAGAAACTAAAAACGCACCTATTTTTGACGGCATTTAGTGGGTCCCTGTGATTAGTCCTTTATGTGCTTATGCGTGCTGACACTGTGCATGCTGCCACTTACCATATTTGTATGCTGACCCTGTGCATGTCGCCCCAAACCACGTTATTATTGTTTATTGAGCATGCTACCACTAACTATTCGATTGTGCTTCCTTTGCAGCAATTGTAAAGTGCCTAGAAAGAGATTGAGTTCTCTGAGGGTGCTTTATCAAATGTATTACAATAACTATTGTTGCTGGCTCGAGAGGTGCTGTGCACCATCCTCAAGATATTTGCTGCTTGCTACTCGGCCTTGCCGAGCTGCTGCTGCTGCCATCACTGGTAGGCGCCTCTGCAATGCGCTGCTGGGTGCAGCTAAGCCACGAAATCAGGATGCAGCCCCCATGGGCGCTTCAGCCTCTCTCTGGGCACCAGCACCACCTTTGCTGGCGATCGATCTAGCCGCATTTACTTGGAGAAACATTCGCTCCGCTCTTTGCGCAGGCCTGCATCGAGAAGGCTCAGGAGACGGAGCGCACGATCGGCCGACGCATCGCCTGCCTGCACCGGGCCGGCGAGAGGCAGGACGCACTGGTGCATGCGTTCAACAGAGCACGAGACATCGTCGCCAGCTCGGAGGACGAGCAGCCGTGCAAGGAGACTCTGCTAGGTCACGTGAGCTTCCGCACCAACGACATGCCGCGGGCACTGCAGGAGTTCCAGGAGGCCATGGCCGACGTGGAGCAGGAGGTGCAGCAGGACTGCAGCAGCCTGATGGACGACTTGTACACGAAATATGCCCAGATCTGTGAGGCGCTCGATTCGCATATCCAGCGCACGAGGTTCAAGCTTGCGAGTGCTGCCGTGGCCGACAGCATCGACCGGGCGAAGGACGTGCTACTGCTGATGGAGGACAGCCTCAAACGGCTGCTTCCGGCTGGTGAAAAATGGAGCAAGTTGCAGGTAAGGAGAGATAATCAGACAGACAGACAGACAGGCAGGCAGGCAGGCAGGCAGGCAGGCAGGCAGGCAGGCAGACAGACAGACAGACAGAGGATAAAGAGAGAGAGAGAGAGAGAGAGAGAGAGAGAGAGAGAGAGAGGAGAGAGAGAAAGGGAGAGCACACACACACACACACACACACACACACACACACACACACACACACACACACACACACACACACACACACACACACACACACACATACACGCACACAGACGGAGTGAAAAAGAGAGAGAGAGAAAGAGGCAGACTCACACATAGAGGGAGAAAGAGAGAGAGAGAGAGGTCCAGCTGCAACGGTTTTGCAAACTTGCACGTGATCGCATTATCAAAGGCTCCTTTATTCAATGAACAGAAGTGACTGTTGCCTTGTATTTGTCTTTGTAGCACTTCTTATTTGCTTTGGGTGCTGTCTAGTGCTATATAGATCAGGCTGGCTGTTCTATCGAGCTACATATTTATTCATTAGGCGATTCTTGCTGGCTACTCATTCATTCTTTCACTTTCGCCTTCCACCGTTGGCCCGCAGAGGCTGAGCACGCGATCCTCGTGCTGCCGTGCGACTCATCGGGGGGCATGGTATATCGGTTCCTCTCTGTAGGACGAGCTGTCGGTCGCCGTCAGCCAAGCTGAGGCCGGCATGGCCGGCGTGGAGGAGGCGGCGCAGCAATGTTCTGAGGGCGGTGACACGGCCATTGCGCAGCAGCAATGTCTCGAGCTGGCCGACGAGCTGGCCTCGGTCAAGGCGCGCACCGACCTGCTGACCAAAGTTCGCCACGATCTTGCTGACCTAGAGCGGGCGCATGACTGGCTGACATCAGAGATGACCGGCACGCGTGCCGCCACGCTTAGCTCTTCGGAGCCGACCAAGGACAAGCTCGCGACGATCGAGGTTCGCCCGAGCGCTAGGAGACACCGCAATGCGACATCGAGCCGCACCCTTCGGCCCCACCCCTTGCTCGTGTGTGCATACATGTGCATGTGCAGTCGTCCTTTGCCGCTTTGCACTTTGACTTTCGCTGCTTCACTCGATTGCTGTTTCTCAAATATAATCACTAAAAAGTTGATTGAGATAATGAAAATGATAAAGCACGCTCGGTTCTCTTGAATCAATTACCCCTGTATTATAATTGAAATTAAA
The DNA here is from genome assembly GCA_009760855.2 of Cristatella mucedo. Taxonomy (NCBI): domain Eukaryota; kingdom Metazoa; phylum Bryozoa; class Phylactolaemata; family Cristatellidae; genus Cristatella; species Cristatella mucedo. The sequence continues at coordinate 532,300 of WPIO01000054.1, read as the reverse complement.
ATAATGTACATCTGGACTGTAGGCCTATGTAGTGCGAGCACCCCTGACATGCAGCATGCAGCTGAGCTTGCAGTCGGCTGAGTCGAGTGAGACTATCTGCGATCGGGACTGATCGTTGCAGAGCATGATGCGATCATGAGATCATGCGATCGTTGCAGAGTATGATCGAAGCCTGCTCTGAGCCGTTCAGCTGTGCCGAAGCTGCGCTGCTCGACCTGCAATCTCTCTCGAGAGCATCGTCCGACACCGATTCATCTGCCGTTATGGCTCCCGTCTTGGATCGCGGGCGAAGCGTCGTCTCGTCGTTCGAGGAGTCGCTTGAACAGCTGCACACGGACAGGGAGCGTTTCGGCGCTGCTCTGTCCAAAGTGGTGCAATACGACTCGGCAGTGGCTCCTGTGAGCGCGTGGCTGCACAAGGCCGAGGACTTCCTGTCTGGCTTTCCGAGCAAATACCAGTCTGCCGATGACTGCGCTGCCAGGGCCGACCAGCTCTCGGTGAGTGTGGCTTGTTGGCGATCGCCAGGCACACCAGCTGACACGGTGTGTCTTGAGGGCTAGTTTGCATTGCCGTTGATGGGCATTTAAAGTTAAGTAAAAAAAAAGTGGCCAGTTCATTGGAAAGCATAATTTACAAGTATATTTTTTTTGCAAACGAGCCTTAATGGCTATCAGTCCTGCTTGCCCTGGGCAATCAAGAATTGCCTGCTGCAGAATTCAAGCCCACGATCCCTCGGGTTGCAGAGTGGGAGCTTCTTACAGCAAGGCTCATGGGCACCATTCTTTGCTTATGTCTCACCGGCAGGCTTAGCTATTGTACATTGACTTGAGGCATTGCTCACACGCGAGCACTCGTCTGATGCAAGACCTGAGTTTCTAGCTCTTGGGTGTTAGCCTGTGATCAGAGACTCTAGTTGTGCCAGTAGACGATCCTTCATCGACCACTATGTTGGGAAGGCCATGATGGTGCTAATGCTACTCTTGAGCTACACAACTGCAGCTGTTGAATATCAGTGCTTCTTTAGTCTTTCACCTCTGCTGTTATGCCACCCACGAGCGACAGGAGCTCGAGGGAGTTCTGGTGCAGTCCTGGTGCAGGCCGATCGGATTCCCTCGTTTCTCTGCCTCATAACCACAAGCTGTTGCTCTTACGTGTTTCCAGAAATTCCTGACCGAATTCGAGCAGAATGAGGCTGCGTTAAACTCGGCTCTGAATGCAGCCGGCGGAAAGCCGGCGATCAGAGAGGCGTCCGTGGCTCCCGACGATCTGCGCCGGCGCCTCGGCACGGCCAAGCAGGCGCACGAGCGGCTGAGCAGGACGTGCCATGCGGCCGCTCTGCACTGGGGCAAGTGCGGTGACGCTCTGGCCGAGCTAGAGCGTTCTGTCGAGCAGCTGGAGGAGGCCGTTCAGAGGCACGCCTGCGTGGGCACCACCGACATGAAGCGGCTGCAGCAGGAGTGCTCCGCGGTGCAGGTAAGGCACCAGGCCAGCAGCAGCAGCAGCATCAGCAGAAATGGCCTTCTCCCCCATCGTGGTAGGTGCAGGCAGCTGCCTCGAGCAGTGACCTGTGCGGAGCTAAAAACGATATAGCCGCCTGCCTGGCAGCGCGCGAACGTCGTCAGCCGTCTCTCTCTCATTCGCTTCCAGAGAATGCAGGACACGTGGCGCTTGCTCGGGCAGCGGTCGATCGCGCTCACTCGCCTCGTGGACGAGCTGTACCCGCACGCGGACGCCACCAGCGCGCAGCGCTTGGAGGCAGCCAAGGGTTCGCTGAAGCAGCGCATGGCGGCGCTCGAGGAGCGGCTGGGCGCCAAGCTGGCGTTCCTCTCTGCCGCCGCCGTTCACGTGCATCGCATCGACAGCGCGCTCGCCGAGGTCGACGCCGAGCTGGAGAAGCAGCAGCGCAAGCACGGCAAGCCGGTCACGTGCACGCTCGGAGCCGCAACGAATGCGCTCACATCCGCTCTGCAGGTACTGCTGCTTCTACTGTTGACCGCTTGGCGGCAGGTGTCTTCCGGCTGTGTCCTAGCGTCTATGTATGACCTGCGCAGATCGCTAGCAGTTTGAGAGACTTTCATGCTGCAATCGAATGCAGTAGCAGCAGCAGCAGTGGGTGATGTCTATGTCGTCCTTGCAATGCGGGGGCAGCAGCGAAGGCAGAGGTAGTAGCAGCAGAAGCTAAGGCAGTGGTAGCAGTAGCAAAGGTGGAGGTAGCAGCAGCAGCAGCAGAAGCAGCAGAGGCAGAAGCAGCAGAAGCAGCAGCAGCAGCAGCAGCAGCAGCAGCAGTATCTGCATCATACCAATCTGTGCAAGCCCTCGTCGTTGGCTTCGTAGGCTGGCCTGGAGGAGAACGCAAGCCTGCTGGCCAGCGTGGCAGAGGCGCGAAAGTACGTGGCGGCAGTGCCGGCGCTGCCGCCGTCCGATGCCGACGCCTGCTCAGAGGCGCTGGACGCTCGCGCCAGCGCCGCCCGTGCGTTGGGCGACGGCCTGCGTGCCAAGCTGACGCTCGTCGAGCAGATACGCGACTTTGCCGAGGAGCAGCAGAGCCTGCGCACAGCAGCAGCGGCGCTGCAGAGCAAAGTTGAGCTGTGCGACCTCGAGCCGGACATCCTGTCCGGTCTCGGCAGCTCGCTGCAGCAGCTGACGAGCCGTGTCGACGCCGCCGCCGAGCCGCGGGCGCTGCAGCTCGACGCGGCGCTCGATGCCGCCGGGGTCTGCCTCACTGCCGGCGGCTCGCTGTCGCCTCCTTCGTCGGATGCTTCCGGTTCCGGTAGCAGCACCGGGAGTAGTGTCAACCTTCGGTCGATCGTTGGCGACCTGCGCAAGGAGCTGTCAGTGCTCGACGCCAAGCTTCGTGAGAAGGAGCTGCTTGCGGACCGCGTGCAGGAGATGCACGTGACGGCCGTGCAGAGCTTCCGGCAGGCCCGTGACGCCATCAGGCAGATCGAGCAAGCCACCGCCGAGCCAGCTCAGTGCGCCGTTCGCGATCTTGCCGATCTTAAGCGTTTTGGCCAGACCTTGCAGGCAAGATACCCGGGCAGCTCCCGAGCGCAGCAGCAACAGCAGCTGCAGCATCAGCACCCGGTGCTTCATTGCACTCGTGGCGTAAACGCTGGCATCTGCACGCTAGTCACTACTTTGTCGCTGTCGCAGGGAGTGGAGCTGCAGACCTCGAGACACACCCGGCTGCCGAATTTTTGCTTGTCGTCGAGAGAGAGAGACAGAGAGGGAGAGAGAGAGAGACAGAGAGAGAGAGAGAGAGAGAGAGAGAGAGAGAGAGAGAGAGAGAGAGAGAGAGAGAGAGAGAGAGAGAGAGAGAGAGAGAGAGAGAGAGAGAGAGAGAGAGAGAGAGAGAGAGACAGACAGACAGACAGACAGACAGACAGACAGACAGACAGACAGACAGACAGACAGACAGACAGACAGAGAGACAGAGAGACAGAGAGACAGAGAGACAGAGAGACAGAGAGACAGAGAGAGAGAGAGGGAGAGAGGGAGAGAGATAGAGACGTCTCACTCAGCATCAAGGAGTCCTTCAGTTGGGCTTCAGGTCGGCCAGTGATCTAATTTTGCGGTGGAGAAGCCGCGATCCTAGTGCCGGCAGCAGCTGCTGTCGCTGTAGCAGATTTTCTTTGGGCAGGGTGCCGCTCTTTAACACGCGACCTTCACCTTGCCGTCCTTGCACTCGCCGCAGACGTCCAGGGGCCGGCTGAGGTCGATCGGCGAGGATCGCGTGGCTCAGCTGCGGGCTCGAACTGAGAGCCTGAAGCACCTGGACGCACGCAAGGCGTCGCAGGTGTACGGCCATGCGAGCGATGTCGCGAGCGCCGTCGACCAATTGGACGGCGGCCTGTCGGAGCAGGAGGAGCGCTGCCGCCGCGTCATCGACCTGTGGCAGGAGTGCGAGAAGCTGTGCGACGACGCGGCCGCCTTCATGTACCAGCGCGCGCCAGTCGTCTCCTCCGAGGCCGCCGCCATCTTCGATGCCGAGGCCGGCGGCACTGCCACTGCCGCCACAGCCGACGGTGTGGGCGAGCCGCCCGTAGTTGCGGCGCTCGCAGCTCCACTGTCCGCCACGGCCAATGGCGGCGAGGGTCAGCCGGAAGCGGTGGTGGCCGGCCCGGACGAGGTGCGCAGCGCCCTGGAGCGCCTGCAGCAGCTCGACGCCGAGCTGCCCAGCTGGCAGCTGCAGCTCGACTTCGCTCAGGCCAAGGCCGCGCAGGCGGCCGACGAGGCGAGCTCGCTGATCGGCGCCAAGTTCGAAGCCGGAGGACTCGCATCGCAAGTGTCCGCTGTGGCCCACAGATGGTCCAGATTCGTCAAGGTGAGCCGCAGGATCGGGCGGTCGCGATAATAATAATAATAATAATAATAATATTGCACTTGATAAAGCGCCCTCAGAGAACTTAATCTCTTTCTAGGCGCTTTACATTTGCTGCAAAGTGATACGCAATAGAATAGTAAGTAAAATCATGCTTGAAAAACAAACAAAATGAATAACATGGTTAGGGGTTACATGCACTGGGTCAGCATGCAAATGTGGTCAGTGGCAGCATGAACAGTGTCAGCACGCATAAGCACATTGAGGACGAATCACAAGGACCCACTAAATGCTGTCCTAAATAGGTATGTTTTTAAGTTTCTTTTAAATGTGGTCAGGTCAGGGGATGTTCTGATGCAGGTCGGGAGGGAGTTCCAGGCTGTGGGAGCATACGAGCTAAATGCACGGTCTCCAAAGGATTTAAGGTTTGTACGAGGTATTTCTAGACTGTTGGATTCCGAAAAGCGAGTGGTACGATGCTTTGCCTGATGGGGTAGTATATCTGAAAGATAGGCTGGAGCCATAGAATGAAGAGACCTAAAAGTGAGCGACAAAACCTTGAAGTCAATCCGTTGCTTGACTGGTAACCAGTGCAGGTCGGCGAGAAGTGGAGTAACGTGGCAACTGCGACGCTCACGACAGACAAGCCTAGCTGCAGAGTTTTGCACCAGCTGCAATCGCCTGATCGCACATGCTGGTAGGCCAGTAAGCAGTGAGTTGCAGAAGTCGAGACGAGATGTCACGAATGCATGGACCAACTTGGACGTGGTATCCTTATCTAAACAAGCCCTAATTTTAGCAATGTTATGAAGCTGAAAATAGGCTGATTTGACTGTGGAGCTGACGTGGTCGTCTAACGAGAGGTCGCTTTGGAATATGACACCTAGATTTCGAGCTGATGCAACTGGAGATATGCTGGCAGAGCCAATTTTGAAAGTCAGCCTTTCCAATTTCTGAATAACACTAGGTTTGCCCATAACTAGTAAGTTAGTTTTATCATCGTTTAGTTTTAGAAAATTTGCTGCCATCCATGATCGGATGTCATCAATGCATGCAGCAAGTGAGTTGAGAGAATTTGAGGTGCTCGAAGGCTGGGAGGGATCAAAGCAAAGGTACAACTGAGTGTCATCCGCATAGAAGTGAAAGCCTAGATTGTGCTTGGCAATCACATCAGCGAGAGGGAGAGTATAAAAACGTGAAAAGGACCGGACCTAGCACAGAGCCCTGAGGTACTCCATATTTTAGAGGTACTTCAGATGATCTTTGTCCATTCACGTCAACACTCTGGAGTCTCCCACTGAGATAGGACCTGAACCACTGCAGAGCAGTGCCAGTGATGCCCAGGCGAGATGAGAGGCGCTCTAGAAGTACTTTGTGATCGATGGTATCAAAAGCTGCCGAAAGATCGAGCAAAACAAGAAGAGACACTCTACCCATGTCTGCATTCCTAAGTAGGTCGTTGTATACCCGAAGCAATGCTGACTCTGTGGAGTGATTAGCTCTAAAGCCAGACTGGAACTTACTAGCAAGGTGTGAGGTTTTGATATACGAGTTCAGCTGGTCTGCCACGACCCGTTCCAGTGTGTTTGATAGGAATGGTAGAAGGGAGACTGGGCGGTAGTTGCTTAAGTTCTCTTGGTCTAGTGTAGCTTTCTTTCTAGCGATGGCGGCGCATTGGCGATGGCGCGAGCAGCGACGGGAGCCGTGAGCAACGAACGAGGCGAGATTGCGGGCATGCGCTTGCTCTCGCCTCGTTCGTTGCTCACACGTGCCAGCCCTTGTAGCGGGGTCGCGTGCTCGCGTTGCTCGAAACGGATCCCTGGTAGCTGCATGTGTGTAAGGTGCAGCGCTTTTCATAGACAGAGGAATGACAAGCGGAGCGCTAATCTAACGATTCGCTCCGATGCCGAAGTCTAAAGTAGCAGCAGTGGTGACGGCCGGTGCTTCCCCGGCCGAGGCCGGCCTGCAGTTGCTGGAGCCTCACGAGAGGGGCTACATGCATGCCGGCAAGTGCCTTGCCATGCCAGCTCGTTGCCGACGGCGGATCTGGCCAGCAGCTTGCGGCCTACCTTCCTCCACATCTTGGATTAACCGCTGGGATTCGATGCTTTCCTTGCTACTTTTACGAACGGCCCTCAGTCGGCGAAAGCGTTGCTGCGGCCTCACCCCGTTCATTTATTTCTTAGTACTACTAGTGCTAGCTCTTGGCGACACCGTTCGCAGGTTCAAATCCTGCAGTTGGACGATAATTTATTGCCAACTGGAAACGGTGTTGATAGCCGTCGAGGCTCTTCTGCTGCTAGACAAATGAGCTTGTTTTTATCAACAAGTTTTTTTTTACTACGGCTGCTGCTACTGCTGCTCGTGCTATTGCTACTACTACTAAATAATGTGGTCATCTGAAAATTAGGCAACTCTGGCGAGTTGCATTGTGAAAAGATGGGTTCCCGAGAGTATGCATTGGGCTAACGGTTAAGATGTTTCCACGCTGACAGGGATTTCTTTAAAATGTAATAACGCCCAGACATCAATATGCCTGCCCAAATGACGTCTTTGACGATGAAATGCTACTTAGTTGCCAAGACGTTAATTGTATAAAACCGGTAATTTATCTGGTTACCTATTACTCAGGGGCCTTAGCAACTCACAAATGAGTGATTCAATCACAATACTCTGTCGCTCTTTTTTTCTTAGGTCCATTACCCTGGAATTTTGGTTTTTCCCTAATTTGCAGTGAATTACCTTGGACGTTGCCTCGACCTTCAAGCCAGTTAGTTGCCTTGCCTATTCATAGCACTAGCACCTGTGCTCGCGCCTATCAAATATCGCTCAAGGAGCTTTCAACTCTTTTCCCGAACTTCGAATTCCCGCTTCTCGGAGTCCATTCTTCCCTTCCGATATCGATATCGATATCGATGCCTCGGCGTGCCAGCCGCCGGCGCTCCTGTAGCCATTGGCGTGATCCTGCAAGACGATCTGACAAGTGCATGCCGGGCTGCCGTTGGGGGTGTGTTTATGACCGGTCGGGGCTCGTCTGGGCGGCGCGGCCGATGGCGTAGTGGCAGCAGCGGCGGCTGCAGCGGCGGCGGCAGCAGGCACCAGCTCATCGGCAGCTCTCCCGTCTCGTTGTCGAACAGATGCTCAAAGCTAAGAAGGAGCGTGCCGAGGCTCAGCTGGAGCGCTGGCGAGCGTGCGACTCGAAGCGAGCCGAGCTGGAGGCGCGCGCTCGTGCCGTCGACGCCGCGCTCAGCGAGTGCCTGTCCTCCGCCAAGCCGGGCCTGGCCGCCTCCGAAAAGGCGCTCGCCTTCCACGAGGGCAGCAAGGCCGACATCGGCAAACTGCACGCCGAGTGGACGACCAGCGTCGGCGAGCTGGCGGCGTTTGCCGACAGCGGCGGCGGCGCCTCCGAGGCGGCGGCTGCCACGCCGCCACAATCGCCCCGCGGCTTCGGCGGCGCCATCAAGCTGGCCGATTTGAGCGCAACGGTGGACGCCGTGCTGCGAGGCGTCGACGGCAAAGGACGGGCTTTGGCCGAGCGGCACTCGGCGCTGCGTGGTAAGTGGTAGGCGCCATGGGCTGCTGCTTCGATGCTGCCCTGGGGGCGGCATCGAAGCGTCGGCATCAGTCAGAGCGGCTCGCTGTCAGCCGTGCGATCGTCGGAGCGGCTCGCTGTACTGTCTGGTCTTGCAGCCACGCTGGACGACGTCGAGCGCGGCATCGAAGGCCAGAAGCGGCTGCTGCACGCGATCGAGGAGCGCCACCGTGCGGCGGCAGTCGCCGAGAGCGACGCGTCGGCTGCGAGCGCAAGGCACGGCGCTTACAAGGTGAGCCGCCCTAGCGAAGCGCGGCCGCACGAGCAGCGGATGAAGCAGCTCCTCCTCGCTGCTCAGAGGCAGTGCAGCCCGAAGTGCCGGCGGACGCCCACGCGCGCCGGCCACGGGCGTGCGTGGAGGGCGGCCGCTCCTTGGGGCGTCTGCGCTCTGCCTTGGGGCGTCCACCTCCACGATGACATCCCACGTCTGCAGAAATTGGGCAATCCTGCCTTTGCTTACCGTCGTCACTCGATCCTGATCTGGCCGGACTGGTCTGGAGTCAGCGGCCGTAGTCGCAGTGACTGCCACGTGCTGTCCACGCCACGCCCACGCCCCCACTTGGCCCTAAGGAGTGCACGTCCGCTTCAGGCACTACTGCAAGAGCTGAAGGCGAGCGAAGCCGACCTGGCGGCGCTGCGGCAGAGGCTGGCCGCCGCCGAGCGTCACATCCACGTGCCCGACTCGCATCCGGTCAAGAGCGAGCTGCGAGCAGCCGTACGGCTGCACGGCGATTTGCAGGCTCGCGTGGCCACCGGCCTCGCCGGAAACAGGCAGGCGCTGCGCTCGAACTTTGCCCGCGAGTCGGAGGCGGTCGGGCGGTTCGTCGACGAGTGCGAGCACGCGGTCGACGCTTGCGCCTCGGTGCCCGCCAGCGGGGCTCTGCTCAAGGCGCGCCTCGACAGGCTGGCCGACTTGAGTGCTCGAGCCGTCGGGGAGGGCGCGCGCAAGCTCGAGGAGCTGGCGGCCGCCTCGAGGATCGTGGCCGCCATAGAAGACGACAAGGACGCGGTGGCCGACAGCGAGTCCAAGGTTGCCGTGCTGCAGCGTCGCTGGGCCAGCTATCTGGACCGGCTCGAGGGCACCAGGTAACTTGGTCGTAGCAGGCGTTCGAGCACTGGAGAAATGGCGGCCGCGGAAGCAGCAGCAGCAGCAGCAGCGGCGGCCTGTCTGGGACGCTGGTGCTGGTCAGCTCCAGTACCAGCTATTGCTGTGTCGGTAGCGGAAAGCGGTTCCACAGACAGAGGTTATGCAGTGCCCTACTCCCACCAGCTACCTATCAATTGGCCATGTCAAACCGCTATGAGTGCCAGCAAACAATGCTGCCGACCGAATCGCTCAGGCCGCCAGGGTATTCAATTTGCTAATGTTTTAATTTATTTACTGTCGTTTTTTGTGAATACCGTCGGGGGGGGGGGGAGGGACTGAGCTGTGACGGTTGAGCTCTGCAGATAGGCAGGCTTCCTTATTGGCTGGTCATTTTGTGGTGGCTGGAGACAACATGGGGGCGGGGCTGCCGCTAAGCTGCTGCTGCTGCTGCTGCTGCTGCTGTCTCAAAAGGCAGCACAGGTGTCACAAAGGTCACACAGGCAGCAGTTTTCCATCTTGCTACTAGAGAGCTACTTCGGTCCTTGTGCTTGTTTGCTTAGTGGCGTATGCATGTGAAGCAAGTAACACTGCTCGCCATCTTGCAATCATGCAAAAACTTCTTAAAAGACTTTACTTTTTTCGGCCTCTTTTCATTTATGCTGGCAGACTGAGTGCTGTGAATCGCCTAGTGTTAGCGGGTCGTGTACCACCACCATACCACTGTACCGCCATTTAGCGTAGAGCAGGCCCGTACTTTCTTCGACCTTTGCCGGCCTCATGGTACCACGTGTGCACACGTGTGCACACGTGCTGCGCGACTCGACTAATTGCTGCTTCTGTTGCTGCTTCCTTCCACTGCATAGGGTACATATGGATGATGCTAGCAGACGACTGACGACATTTGACAGCCGAAGCGCAACGATAAGTGAAGAGCTGCAGCAGCTGTCCGAGCAAGTGCAGCACTCTGCCGAGCCCGTTGCGACGGTCACTGAGATTGAGGAGCGAGTGTCCAGCCTGCAGGTTAGTCGCATGCTCAGTCCGACTGCATTGCCAGGCGGCCATCCTAACCAGCACACGACGGGCACTCTGCCTTGACCGTTGACTCTCAACCCTTGACCCTCAGCACTTGACCTATCCCATTCTACCTCTTCAAAAGGAAAACAAGTGACCTCGAAGTCTATACGTTTAAGCTGTGCGTGCAATGTATCTCCGTCTGTGACTCCACAAAGTCATAGAGACCACGTGGGTGTTACGCAGGAGAGTTTTGTACAGCGCACTCGCAGCCTTAGCGGCTTTCGGTACGCATTCAGTAGCCAACAGGCTTCGTCTCATGCAACAAATAGAAAGTGGGAAGCATAGCAGAGTCAGAAGAGAGTTGAGGTAGTGAGCAGCATGGAAGTAGCAGATGAAGACCGCTGAAAAGTATGAGCCATATTCGGCAGCAGAAGAGTAGTTGTCGTTGCATGAGCAAGCAGGCGATGTAAATATAAATAGATATTACTCATTTGTGCCTTCAATCGACGTGAGTTTTCTCCCTTGCTCTTGTGTGCTGTCTGCTTTGGAGTCGAATACGCCTATTGTACGATTTGAGCTCTATCAGCTAGTATGTCGACGAAACACGTTGGTGACCTACCAGGATCCCCACACACTTAATTCCCCAGAAAACATGCACATATGAAATTCTCCCCTGGATTGCTATCAACTCCTTTGAGCCTAAAGACGATGCGATACGTCTAGCCTAATAGTTATAAGGCAAGCCTTGTGTCACGTTGGAACACCTTGTCACCTGTAAGATTGGCTCATTTGGCATTACTCCAATGATGTTGTTGCCAAACAACGCCGTTATATGAGCTATACATTGCCTGCACTTTAACGTCGGCCTGCTTCCAGCTTAGGAGCTTTTCTGACACCAGTATTTGCATAGACAAGAGTACAACTGCAAAACTAAGTCACTTGTTTGCAATATCGTTGAGACAACTGCAATTTCCTGTAGTCAGGACTCCAGGCATACGTCCATATCGACTCCAACTGATTTAATACTCAGCGCTCTACTGGTCTGTCGTCCACGATGTAGCTGCTACATCACACTGCCCCTGTTTGAGCTTTAACCTGTCACTATCAAGTACTGAATCGGCCTAACATTTGGTCTGTAGGTCGCTTCACTCACATCAGCCTACCTTCCCGACCACATTGCGCCCCTATATGCTTGCATCAACTGCCTCTGGGCATTCAGTCGTCTAGCCGTTCTTTGTACTATTTTAAAATCTTGTTGTGATCGACCCTTCAGTTCGTTTGCACCGAAGTCTTGCACTCGCTTCTGCCTACTGTCATTATTTGCATTGGGTTTGCATCATTTAAGTCCCGGTTGAAGACGGGCTTGTTGGGCTCTGCATCTCCTTTGCCACAATGAACGACTATCTTTTTTGTCCCTGTATGCTTTTTTGTGCTAAATCGTGCGTGACTCAGTGCATGCTTCTAACCCAGGTCTTACCAACCGACAATACCTCGTATCTTCTTGTGTGCTTTTGCAGACTGGTCTATGCATGATGCTTGTGCACTTATGTGCACTCTTGTCTAATCGCGATACCTTCCATTTCATTAACCCTCTGGTTATTGATGATCTTGCAGCTATCGTTGATCAGATTATCTGAGCGATCGTTGCAAAGCACTTGCTGCAAAGCCTGTGGCTAGAGATTCGGATTTTTGGGGGTGCTGTACAATCGGTTGATAATTAGTATTATTACTATTGTTAATGTTATTAATATTATGATAACCGTGGCTCGGTTGGTAGCTGTTTCAAGAAGAAAATCAGAGTTGGGTGGGGTGGGGTGTTCAAGCAGTAGCAGCATACTGCCATCAATAGGGTTGATCCCCCACCCCGACCCCCTACTTCGACCACTGGGGTTTTGGGTGTGCTGTCATCCACTGATGGGCTCACCACCGATCAGGATTGTCCTTTCTGGGTGTTGACCAGTGATTTTTAATCTCATTTCCAGCATGTGTAAAGTGCCTAGAAAGAGACACGGTTCTCGCTGGCTGCTATACATTGTCTCACTATAATTATTATTGTTATTGTTATTATTTTATCATCGCTCGACAGTCGTAGCATTCCAATTTGAAGAGCTTACTAAGGTATGCCGAGAAATGTCACCGTAACTGCTCTGCTAAATTCTACCGGCTTTAGCCGTTATTTTACCTTGTGTGACCTGCATTGCTGGATGTCAGTTGCTCCCCAGTAAGTGCTCAGACCAAGAAATGCTCAGGTTAGAACCATGCCTGAGCAAAGTACTGTTGCTGAGGCTTACACTACATATTGTAAGTGTCGTATAATCCTCACAACTAATGCTCCAGTTTACATCGCATGTACCTCTGGAGACAAGTAACTCTTTTGCCCTTCTAATGACCCACGTCTAATGCAGTGTATCGCCTGTGGGGCTGCTTCATCTCTGGACATGCTTGGGCTGAATATCGGAAGCCCCAAAAAAAGTTATGTTTGTGTGATTGTGGTGCATGCTTCTTTTGCTTATCTACCCACGTCTAATGTAGCGGATTGCGTGTGTAAGGCTACTTCCATTACTGGGCATGCTTGGGCATCTAGAGCTGAATATTGGAAGCCCCGAACAAGTTGTGCTATAATTGTGGCACCTGCTTCTTTGCCTGTCTTGCTGTTTATGTGGCTCCGTCTCTGCCTGACACAATGTCTCCATCTCTGTCTGACACATTGTCTCCATCTCTGTCTGACATATTGTCTCCATCTCTGTCTGACACACTTTCTCCATCTCTGTCTGACACAATGTCTCCATCTCTCTGTCTGACACACGGTCTCCATCTCTATCTGACACACTGTCTGAATCTCTCTGTCTGACACACTGTCTCCATCTCTATCTGACACACTGTATCCATCTGTGTCTGACACACTGTATCCATCTCTCTGTCTGACACACCGTATCCATCTCTCTGTCTGACACACCGTCTCCACCTCTTTGTGTGTGTTTTCTCTCTCTCTCTCTCTCTCTCTCTCTCTCTCTCTCTCTCTCTCTCTCTCTCTCTCTCTCTCTCTCTCTCTCTCTCTCCCTGCTTTCTGTGCTGAGACGAACCCATCTTGTCGGTCGGAAGACACTGCCATTCATGCAACCTGCCATCCCTATTGGTGTATACTTACTAGCAGCTGATTTATCAACTGCATTCATCAAGTTTGGGTTATGCTTGTTGACATTGAGCATGCTACCACTAACCATTTGATCATGCTTCCTTTACTGCATATTTAAAGTGCATAGAAAGAGATTAAGTTGTATGAGGGTGCTATACTGATGTATTGTTATTATTATTCTATGGTTCGTTGGCTCCTAATTACCTCTTTGAGCAATTTGCTGCAGCCCCAGCTGCTAGTCTACTCATCAGCATTGGTTTTGCAGCAGTTGGGCTTTGGCCATTACTATTCTTAGAGCTGCTAGCTTGGGGGCTGGGCTGGCTGAAGCAGGTCTCATGTGGTGCACTGCCAGTTGCCTGCCTCGTGCCACAGCATTCCAGCTGCAGTGACCTCCAGCTGCCGTGACCTCGAAGCATGCAGCTCGTCGTCGCAGCTGCCCGGCTGGTGCACGACCTGGCCGACGTCACGACCTGCAGTGGCAGTCTGTTTGATTTGACTCGGCCCTCTTAGATTGCTGTGATTGATTCGGTTAGCTAGCCATTTGGAGGAGCCCTTTGGCTGTGAAGCTGGTGCAGCCCAGTTTTGCCGACGCTGGCTGCCAAGTGGTTGCCGTGACGATGCACAGCCGATGGTTCGTGCCACCGGCATCCTTGCTTGCAAGACCAGCACACGCTGACCCCGGACTGATGCAGAACAACACTGCTTCTTACTAAGCTAGTTTGGACCTGGCAGCAGCCAAGCCCTCGGGTGTGAGTGCCACCTTTATTTCAGCAGCCAAGTGTCTGCATTCTTTCGATGGCAGTTTAGGAATTCTTTCGATGGCAATTTACTGGCCACGTCTGGCGGCTATTTTCAGCTGCCTAGCTATGTGGGGGGGGGGGGGGAGGCTGAGCACAAGGTTGCACAGTGGCAGTCGATCTTTCTTCGGCTTCACCTTCGGCTTCCCTCTTCCTTCTTCTTCTCCTCCTTCTCGGCACACAGCCAGACTAACGGCGATTGCTCCATAAATAGAGGGCCTTGCAGCCCTGACCTTGCTGTCAGATAAGAGAATCCTCACCGCTCAATCGGATTTTCATCGACAGAGCTTTTGCACTTGCACACTCACTCCAATGAACCTGTTGAGAGCAGCAAAGATCAGCACTCGAGTTATGTGCACAAACTTGAAAATAATGAGCTCTGCACGTCTCCCTACTAAGAGCCTAGCACGAGCCCGTTCCTGTGATATCGTGTGCGCGTATGCCGTCTCACCTGTCGTCCGGTTCCAGGCTGCCAGCGCTTCGCTGCGCCGGTGCGACGACGAGCTCAGCGCGCTGTCGGCCGAAGTGTCCACCATAGCGTGCAGCGACGACTCGGCCCGCGCCGCCGCCCAAGTCGCCGGCATGCAGAAACAGGCGGCCGAGCTCAGGAAGAATGCGCAGGCAAGTCGGAGCATGTCCGCCCCTAGCTGGCTGCTGCTGCTGCACGATTGCGCGTCTCCGGTTTCATCGGATGCCGCGAGCTAGCGGTTTGGCTTCGTGCGATTGCGACGACCTCCCGAGTATCATCCCACTCGGTCGCTCCGAAGTGCCGAGCGCTGCTGGTCTGGCAGTGCCTCCTCCGCTGCGCCGCCGACTTGTGACGTCGTTGTCATCGTCGTTGGGCAGGAGCTGACGGCGAGCCTGCGTGCGGGCGGCAGCCAGCAGCGTGAGCTGGCGCTCGGCGTAGCGCGGCTCGGCGAGCGGGTCGAACAGCTGCCCGCCCGAGTTGCCCGCCTGTCGGCGGTGCCCGCTGGACAGAGGGCCGAGCTCGACGGGAAGCTGGAGACGGCCAAGGTCAGTAGCAGCGGTCAGCATACGTAAAGTGCCTAGAACGAGGTCGACTTCTTCCAGGGTGCGGCATTGCACACATGTTTCATCACCACTATCAGCTATTTATTTTAATCGTTATTTATTTGTGATGATGATGTTGATTATCATGATTATCTTATGATTATATTGATGATATTATCTTATGATTATATTGATGATGATTATCATGATCATTATTATCCCCGACAACCCGTACAACGCCGCCGGCGTCGTTATCGATCTTGATCCAAGATGAGAGCCCGCTTTTTGCCGATCCGTTTCTCGGTGTGCTCGCATCCTGCCCGCCTTTCGGCCAAAGCAGCACTGTACAGACGTGGCCGGCGGCCGTTGCAGGGCCTGGAAGCTGAGCTGAGCGGCCTCGAGAGGCAGCTTCGCGAAGTGCTCGCCGCGTGCTCGGCGGCGGGCAGCAACCAATGGCGGCACGCGCCGGCCGACGACTGCGCTGTCGCGGCGGCCGCCGCCGAGCTAGCTCTATCGCGGCTGGCGGACGAACGAGGCATTCTCTCGTCGACTCTGGCCGCGCTGAGACGGCAGCGCAGCGACTGGGCGGCGCTCGACGAGCAAGTCTCGCAGATCGGCCAGTGGCTGGCCAGCGTCCGGAGCCAGCTGGATGCGCGAGGCGCCGCCGCCGGCAGCTTTCCGACGGCCGTTGGCAGCGCCACCGCAGACAGGACGCAGCAGCTGCAGCAGCTCCAGGTAGGCTGCGCCGTGCCTCAGAGTTGTCACTCCTACCTCACTGTTGGCCGAAGGTGGCACTGATTCTGCAATTCTGCGTTGTCTCGGCAGCATCAGCAGCAGCAGCTGCTTGTGCTGCTGCTGTGGCTGCTGATCCAAAGTCGCTACTCCATACCTCTGCCAGCCGCAGTCACGTGGCTCGCCTGCCAGCCGCAGTCACGTGGCTCGCCTGCCAGCCGCAGTCACGTGGCTCGCCTGCCAGCCGCAGTCACGTGGCTCGCCTGCCAGCCGCAGTCACGTGGCTCGCCTGCCAGCCGCAGTCACGTGGCTCGCCTGCCAGCCGCAGTCACGTGGCTCGCCTGCCAGCCGCAGTCACGTGGCTCGCCTGCCAGCCGCAGTCACGTGGCTCGCCTGCCAGCCGCAGTCACGTGGCTCGCCTGCCAGCCGCAGTCACGTGGCTCGCCTGCCAGCCGCAGTCACGTGGCTCGCCTGCCAGCCGCAGTCACGTGGCTCGCCTGCCAGCCGCAGTCACGTGGCTCGCCTGCCAGCCGCAGTCACGTGGCTCGCCTGCCAGCCGCAGTCATGTGGCTACCCTCTCTGCACCCTGCCTTTGGCAGGAGCAGCGTGCGGGAGCAGGATGGCTCACCGGCACCAGGCTCCTGCCTCGGCAATGTGCGACAGCCGTCCAAGTTTGTCGTGGGCAGATGGTTTGTCTTGATTCGGTGTGGGCCGAGCTCTGTCTGCGTGGCACGTGTGGCAGGCAGCCATAGGCTAAGGCATCGTGTGGTTGCCACTTCGACCCGGCAAATGTGACTTAATTGTGACTTACATTTTTTTGGTGGGCTAGGCGTTAGAGAGCAGCACCCCCTACAAGCCCGCGCCTAGTACGTCCTCAGTCTGTCTTCTATCTCCTCTTCCTTCCCACTCCCCCGTAGCAGCCGGCCAGTGCGATCGCATCAGCACGTGCTTCGTGAGACGCGGCTCACATGGTCTTAGTTCTCTGGTCTTCTTACGCGAGTCGCTTCGTGTGGTGCGTGGTGCATGCGACGCTGACCAGCACAGTTCTTTCAGAGCCTGCTGCACGAACTCACAAACCGCCAGCTAGCGCTTGCAGAGCTGTCTAACAGCACCGTTGCGCAGCAGCTCTTGGCCGCCAGTGCCACTGCAATGGAAACGGACGGTGGCGGCGGCAGCGGCGGCTTGCCAGCCGTCCGGCAGCAGTGCGAGCTCACAGTGTTGATGTGTCGGGTAGGTCTGCCCTGCGACGGCCGCTGCGGCAGCACGCCCTAACGGTGCCATTGTTTGCTCAGTGGGCTGAGACCTTCGGGGAAGCCCACCAGCTCACGCTGCTGCTGCTGCATGTGCTGCACTGCTTGGCGCATGGCACACGACGCTGCAAGCTGGCTTTGTCACCGGGCGCCTGCCTTGTACTTCAGTGCTCAGCCGGATGTGGATGCACTCTATCATTTGCCTGTCAGCTGCCACGTCTGAGGGCACTGGCTGCATGTGCCTAAAGGCAGGCGGTCTCACTATAGCACTGAGCTAATTGTAGCTGCACTCGCCATCTCTGGGTGGGTGTAAGTACCTTTTTTAGGATTGCCACATATTTCTTTTACTAGCCTTCGAGAGAAAGTAGCCATGTTCGCTGGTAACGTTCCCGGAGTGGTCGCGGTGTTGCTATGCAACAGAACGGCATACTTTCTACGCTGAAGAATGTGTTTGCACACATATGCATGGGATTGATCCAGACGGTTGCAGCCACCGCTAGTTTTCACACGATCGCCCGATGTGAATCTGGACCTGTATCTCACGGGTGCGCAGTCTAGCGGTGTGTGGAAACTCGTTTGTGGGCATGCAATCCCTCCCCTCATTAGCTGTTCCAGCTGAAGCGCTTGCCACTAAAGGCTGAGGCTCGGTCGTTTCAGCCTTGGCATCGACGGGTGACCCGTTTAAGGTTCACTAATTATTGCATCTATGCCTTTTATCGTCACACTCAGAAATCCGGGATGAAGTACTCTTCATCCCAGATTTCCGATTATCCAGATTTCTCGAAAATCTTGGCTGCCAGTCAGCCTTTACCTTCTTTTAACCCTAGCAGCCAAGGTTAAAAGAAGGTAAAGGCTGACTTAACAGCCTCAATTGAATGCAGATGCAGAACAGCTTTCGCGGCTATTCAGCATCGTCGCCCACAGCAGCACTCGAACTCTCGACCTGGGTCGTGAAGAGTGCAAGTGCCTTACCTCCTGGGCAAAGAACCAGGTGCAAGCCTCTTAATCTAGGCAATAAGTGCAGTTATTGCTTCACTGGTGCCGGCTGGCACACTAGATCAGGAAATCCTAGATCCTAAATGCAACGCTTGTGCGCGTGCACTCGTTCTCATTGCTGCTTCTCCCATGTGTCTACACGTGGTGAGCATGCTCATAGATGCACACACTCTTGCTTGCTCTATCTCCTATATCTTTCCGTCTCTGCCTCTCTTACTCTTCTTTTTGCCGATCTCTCCTCTCAATACTTACCCTCTCTCTTTTTGTGTTAGTCACCATCCCTTCCTATTTCTACCTATCTCCCTCCTTCGATCTCCCCCTCTCTGTGTCTCTCTCAACCTCTCTCTCTCTCTCTCTCTCTCTCTCTCACACACACACACCCTTATTCTCTCTCTCTCTCTCTCTCTCTCTCTCTCTCTCTCTCTCTCTCTCTCTCTCTCTCTCTCTAGCTCTGTGCACTAATCCCTGCTCTCTTGCTGACCGCCTCTCTCTGACTAGGACTGCCTCTGATTAGTGTGTTGCAATACGGCTAGTGACAGCAGGCGACTGGTTTTGCATTTTGAAGCAATGGCGACTTCCTGCACTGTGTGCATGGATGCCCTTGTCTGCACATTGCTGCATCTACGAGGTTTTCTGGTCTTTGTGTGCTGTTCGTGTCTACATCCTAGTTGAGCACAGGCTGAGTCTAATTGGCTCACCTGCCCTTCCTTGGACCGACCTGAGTAGGCTGTCTTACAACCGCTGCGGGACACGCCTCCTGAGGCTGCTGCCGCCACGTCCAGGCAGTGCTGATCCTTGGCTTTATCTTGGCCAGCGATTGTTAATTGGTCGTAGAAACCGCTGGAGAATTATTACAAACCTAAGCCTCATGCCTGCTAGCCCTCTGTGTAGTGGGGCGCTTGCGTTTTGCTAGTGTAGCTGCGGCATGCCGACCCCCGGCTCTCTACTCTGCTGCCGCCTGCTGCTGATGCTGACGGTTCGGGCTCGCATACAGGAGCAGATAAATCGAGCCAAGGAAAGCCTGTCGGCTCACTCCAAGTACGAGGCGTTTCACAAGGACAGCATCGACTGGATACGGCGCACCCGAGCCAACGTCGTGGCTGAGGCAAATGCTAGCCACGAGCACGCCGTCGCCATGGAGGCAAAGCTGCAGGTACCGACCCCGACCTCGTGATCCGGGTGTCTGCTCGCTGCCCTGCTCTCCTGGACAGCTGCTGCTGCTGCTGCTGCTTCCCAGGCTCCTCCTTGGTGCATCCGTCGTCGTCATCGTGGGCGTCTTCGGCTCGAACGCAGCAGCAGCAGGGCGACAGCGCTCAGTGCCTGATGTGTCTCTATCCCTCTCTCCGCTCTCACAGGAGTTGGTCGCTCAGCTGGAGTCGGAGGACCGCCTGACAAGGCTGTCGGCTCTGGCAGACGCCCTCGCCGCCTCGACGCCCAGTGGACAGAGCACTCTGCGACACGAGCTGAGCAGCGTGCGTCTCGAGTATGAGCAGCTGAGGAAGGAGGCGACACGCTGCCTGCAGCTCACGAGGACGTTGCTGCTGCGCTGGAAGGTGAGCCGACGCAGCCTGCGGGGGTCCTTGGCGACCGTGCCCGGCACCAGCACAGCGGCCAGTCCACAGCTGCGTGTCACGTGCTTGCGATTCGGCAGCATCGATACTGAGGTTTATTGCCACCCTGTTTCTGGCCCTCGGCTAAGCTCCTCGGTCAATGGCCAAGTGGAACACACTGTCGGCTCTGTGGTGCGATTCTGCGACAATGTCTCTGTCTGTTGTTCACTCTGTCCAACACTTCCTGTCAGCTTTGTTATTTGCTCTCTTTTCCTCTCTCTCTCTCTCTCTCTCTCTCTCTCTCTCTCTCTCTCTCTCTCTCTCTCTCTCTCTCTCTCTCTCTCTTGAGCTCTGGCCAGCACTCTTGCTTTCTCTATTATTGTGTAATCTGCTGAGAATTGAGCGTTTGCATGACAGGACTGTGACTCGATAAGCGGCAGCATAGAGAGCAATCTCAGGCAGTGTGAGGCCGTCCTGAAAGCCTGTCCGTCGTCGCCGTCCATGGCAGACTTGCCCGGCGTCATCTCGGACCTGAAGGTAAGGGTCACTCTCTTCGTGACGAGGCAAGACGGTCGCTTCTGGCTGGTCTACAGTCGCATGCCTGTGGCGCCGGCACATCGTTCGAGTGAGCTCTGCACTCTACCACCTGCTGTCTTGCCCCAGGGCAGCCGGCAGCAGCCGGTGGCTCTCTCCCCTATCTCTCTCTCTCCCTCCCCCCCTCTCTCTCTCTCTCTCTCTCTCTCTCTCTCCCTCTCTCTCTCTCTCTCTCTCTCTCTCTCTCTCTCTCTCTCTCACTCTCTCACTCTCTCTCTCTCTCTCTCTCTCACTGACTCTTGTCTGACGTTTGCCTTGGCTGGCTGTTGATTCAGGACCTGCAGGATAGCCTGTCCAAGACGAGGGACGGCGTGGTGACGCTGAAAGCCGTGCACGCGCAGCTGCAGTCGCATGGCCTCCACTACGTCAAGTCTCCGGCATCGCTCGAGATCCAGCTGGACAGCATGGGTAACGTCGTCACGGTGAGAGGCGCATGTGCCATTCCTCCTTGTGTCTTTCATTTTATGTGAAGACGGTTCTGGTCGCCATGCCGATGTCGCTCCTTTGCGTCACTGAGCTGCTGCCAGCTGCCGTGGCAGCGATCGGTACCTCAAAGTCGGTCGATCGGCACTAGAGCCGGCCAAACGCCTCAGCAAGCTCACTCAATCGTGAATGTGCCGCTTTGCAGAACAAGCTGGCCAAGTGCGAAGTGGCTCTGGAGGAGAGCGTCGCATACAAGGCCGAAGCCGCCAAGTTCCGTGACGTGCTGGCTGCACTGCAGGGCGACATTTCGTCAGCAAGCTGCTTGCCAGCAGACAGCTTGTCCGATGCTGCGGCCAAGGTCGCCGCTCTCGAGGTGAGCGTTTCGCGGCTTGTGCCTCTTGCGCCCCGGGGCAGTGGTCATGGCCGCTCGTGACAGTGTCCTCCCGCGTTCTGTCTGCATCATAGTCAACGTGATCGCGCCGACTTCAGCCACGTTCGCTTCGATATTTCCCTCCCTATGCTGCTGCTGATGGGCGCTCGTTTTCTTGAACGCCCATGCCCCGATGCGGACACTGCAGCAGCCGGCCGATGGGCTGACCCTCTGCGACGCTGCCCCATTTAAATGGTCCGCCCCTCTGTCACGCCGGCGGGGCCGTGATGACGCTCTCTCTCGCACCCGACCTGCAGGATCTGTCCGCGGCGCTCGCCGAGAGCCAGAGGCTAATGTCGAACGTGGCGGGCGCTGCCGAGCGCCTGCTGCACTATGTCTCGGTCGACGACAAGGACGACGTGAGGCAGGAGCTGGACAAGTGCGAGAGCGAAGCGAAAGCGGCCGCGGGCGCACACCGCGACGCCCTGCGCGCTGCGCGTGACGTCGCGAGCAGCTGGCAGGAACTGATCGAATGCAAGGAGCAGTTCGCCGTCGGGCGAGGCGAGCTGAGCAGCCGCCTGCGTCAGATGGATGAGCGCCTCGATTGGCAGAGCCTCGAGGATATGCACGATCGGCTGAGCCGACTCCGAGTAAGCAAGCCGAGCCGCGGCGGCATCGCCCGCATGCACGTCGTCTCGCTTGCAACCGAAATAGGGCGCTCGCTGCCTTTGCCTAGCGAACACCCTAATCGCTGGCTCTACGGCCAACGTAGAGTGGCCATTTGTCGACCGACTAATGAAGATGCAGTGGTGCACTTCTTTCACCTCTTTACTTAACGGCGGTCTTTACCTAAAACCGCAGCAGCAGTGCAATGAAGGCAGCTTCGACCACCGCTGCTGCTGCTGGTGCTGCCTGCCTCGCGAAGCAGCCGCGATCGTGCCCTCGCTGTCGCACGAGAGCTCTTGTGCGCACTCGCACCCGCTTGCAGACGATGAACGAGGAATGCGTGGCACTCTGCCAGTACCTGCAACGGGCCAAGGAGCTGAGCGCGCGCATGTCGGCGCTAAGTGAGCCGCGCCAGCTGGTCGGCCACCTTGAGCGTGATCACGGCGAGCTGCTGCGTCTATTCGACGAGAGCCTTCGCTCGGCCTCGCACGAGGCACGGCAGCGTGCCTCGCTTGACGACCTGCTGCTGTCGTGGCAACGATGGAAGTCGAATGCCAAGAGCGTCATTCAAGCAACGGAGAGCGACAAGAGCGACCTCGCTCGAAACGTCACACGCCTGCGAGTGAGAGCAGCAGCTGCCGATGCCGCAGCTTCCTGGTCGGCCGCTGCCGCCGTCTAGCGCACTTTGCTCTGCGTGTCCGGCTGCTGCCGAAGTCGGCAGCAGCGGCGACACCTCTGCGCAGCGCACTTTGCAGCCCTTCGTGGGCGACTCGACTTGTGTGTGTCATCGGGGAGCAAAGGGGGCAAAGGCGCTCGCTCGTTTGCACTATCTCGATCCTTCTGCCTCGGAGCTTGCATTGGCCGTGACTCCCACTGACCTTGACACTTGAAGGCGCTCAAGGATAGGGAGCTGCACGAGGGGCGTGCCGTCGTGCGTGCAATCACGGAGCAGGCAGCAGGGATGCACGGCGGCAGCGGCTTCTTCTTGACTGCGGGCGGAGGCGTGCTGAACGGCGCCACCTCGACCGCCGGCGGCACCGGCGTCGGTTCGATCTCTCTCGACACGCCCACCTCGCCGACGGCCGAGACGCTTCGCATCGAGACAGAGCTCTCGCACATCGAGCTCTCGCTCTCCGATGCCCTGCTCGCCGCCGAGCGGGCGGCCGAAGCGGAGCGCCTCTTCAGGGTTGCCTGCGAGGAGCACGTGTCGGCCCTGGAGGCCATCGAGTCGGCCTGCTGCTCGCCTGCCAGCGACATCGCCGATCCTCAGCGGGGAGAGAGTGCTCTTGCGCTGTTCAAGGTGCGGCCCGGTTCTTTTTCCGCTGCTCGCTTCCGGCCCGATTCCAATGATCCGACCGATATGAGGCGCGTGCTTGTGCATCGGCATCAGTTTGCCAATTTGCTGGCTCGAATTCGTGAGGCGACGTGCACCGCAAACGAGGTCGATCGGGCTTGCGATGCGATTTGATCATTTTTACAATTCTCCACTCGGCGACTGGCCCAGCGGCCGGCCAGTCGCCGAGCCGTCAGCTTAAGCGATCGTCAGCGGAAGCCTCAGTGCTGCCGAAGGCATGAGCCGCTGCCCGGTGGGCGTGTGCTTGACAGGGCTCGTCCATCCGGTTGCAGGAGCTGTTGACCGAGGTCGCCGAGCGACGCGGCGGCCTAGGCGAGCTGGCCAAGGCGAGTGGTGAGCTGCACGCCGTCAGCGAGTGCTGCGGCGCTCGCAAAGCCCTCGGCTCCGTCCAGGAGCGGCACGAGCACGTGGAGGCGATGCTGCGAGTGAGTGATTCGTCCACCGCTCGCTCTCTCAGCTGCCTGTCCCTGACCGACGATCGCATCGCTCGATCACTCGATCTGGCGCTTTGGCGCTCTGACAGTGCTCGAAGCCGCTTGAGCAGAGTGCTTTGCAAGACCTGCCTCTCGCTAGCGTGCCTGCCTTGCAGGGCGCCGTCTGCGCCGACAGACGGGAGTGGGGCAAGGGTGCCCGTTCGATTTTCGTGGGCTCACTAGCTGTGCCAGTAGTTTGTAGCTTTACTAGCCATGCAAACTTTAACTTTAACTCGCTGAAACATTAAACTTGCCGATGCATTGATATTCTCATCACTTTTGTCGTAGGAGAGAATCGCTCAGCAGGAGGAGATTCTGAGATGGCAGAAGGAGTTTCACAGCGGAGTTCACCGATTCGAAGAGTGGTACGCATCGATGAGGCAGCTACTGCAGCAGGCGTCCGATTTTGATCGGGAAGGATATGCTGATCTTATAGAGGTGAGTTCCATGCGATGCTTCCTCTTACCGACAGTGCTGCCACACTTGTCATCAGCCAAGCACACATGCACGTGCATTCTTACAGGGGGGCACTCAAAAAATATGCTGAGACACACACACTTGTGAATGCACGAATGCGCTGGCTCTCACATGCACTTGCACTCATGCACACTCAAGCACGAATGAGCAAGCATGCGAACGTGTTCATGGACACGAACGTGCACACACAACGTGCGTGGGCGAACGCAAACGAGCGCGCAGCTCGACCGTGAAGTACTTGCTCTTCACGATCGAGGTCGTGGATTCGAGCCTTACAGCAGGCAATCTTCTATTGCCCACTGCAAGCGGTTGTGATGGCCGTCAAAAGCTCCTCTCTGCTGCTACATAAAAAATGAGACTGTCTAATCGCGTAATTGTAACTTGACACAACAGAGTTCTCACGCAATCACGCACGTCGGCCCGCCTGGGTCGCGGCAAGCACGCACACACTCTCGGGCAGGATGCCAGCCCTCGATCGGGCCTCAGCTGCCTCAGCTCTGCTCTCCGGCTTCTGTTCCCGCGTGAGCACGAGTCTTGCGACCGCAGACGACGAGCATTTGCAGCATTCGAAGCCTCGCTGCTGCTCGCACCTGCTCTGCATGAATCTCTTTTTTTTCCGTTGCAACTAGTGAGCATCGTGCTAGCTGCGTGGCCCTGCGTAGGCACGTAGCTCACGTCTCTGATCCGCACAGATCCGCTCTGTCCACGGCACAGTGCCGCTCGGCCCCGGTTCGGCCTCACTTCGAGCGAGCAGCAGTGCTGCTGCTGCTGCTGCCGCTGGCGGCGGCGGCAGCCTCCCCTTGGAGCCCAGGAGCCTGTGTCTGCCGGTGCAGAGCCGAGGCGCCGAGCTGACTCGAGCGATCAGCCTCGTCCTGACGATTGTAGCAAAGCCAAGAGTACCTGCCCCAAGGTGTCAGGCTGATTCGCGCCGCCGAGGAAGCGGCACCCCATCTGACGTCGTCGTCAGGCAGGTCGGCCGAGCTGGACAGGATGGAGAGCGCCTACGTCGGCCTGTCCGCGGACGTCGCCAGCGCAAAGGATGCGGCCAACTGCGTCGCAGCCATCCACTCGGAGCTGCAGGAGCTTGCCGACTGGTGCGACGGCGCAAAGACGAGGCTGGCTCTCGCCTCGGCCCCGCGAACTTTGCTCGATGACGACGACGGGCCCGACGGCGAGCTGCAGGCACTGCAGGCGAGTGCAGAGTGCCTCCTCTACTCAGCGCGTCCTCCTCGCTCGTTGCAACTTCCCATTCTCCCGAGCGACCGCACACTGTGGCTGTGGCGCTCAGGGCAGTCTGGACGAACATCGTGTGGTCGCGTTAGACTTTCGCATTGATGGCGCGTCGTTTCGAGTAAAGCCGTAAGCTTTATGGCGTCCATCTGCTACGTACTGCTGCTTGTCTGTAGTATCGTGAAGCTGTGCTTGACCTTGACTCATGTGTCTTGAACTTTCCTATGCTCTTCCGGCTTCATTGGTTGTTATGAATGCCGGCACAGTTCAACGCAGCTCTGCCTGCTCTGCTTGCGCCGCCAGCGATTCGCTCCGGTCTTTGGATAAAGTAGATAAAAGATGCAAATGCAGGCAACTGCTCTACTGCCCCAGGTAGCGAGTCCTGTTCTTGCTGTTTGAAGCACGTAGAGATTACTATTTTCTAGAACGCCAGTAACATCTTTATCGCATTACGGGAGTGTGCTGCGCTGCAACCGTGATTTGGCTCAGGGGTTAAGGTGCTCTCACCTTTGACGGCCGAGGTCGTGGGCTCGATCCCGACGGCATATGCGAAGCGCTTGTGTGGAGACTATAATAATAAAAATGAAAATAATAATAATGCACTTGATAAAGCGCCCTCAGAGAACTCAATCTCTTCCTAGGCGCTTTACATTTGCTGCAAAGGGAAACACGATTGAATTGTGAGTAATATCATGCTTGATAAACAACATGAACAACGTGGTCAGGGGGTGACATGCACAGGGTAAGCATGCAAATGTGGTTAGTGGCAGCATGCACAGTGTCAGCACGCATAAGCACATGAAAGACCAATCACAGGGATGCACTAAATGCTGTCCTAAATAGGTGTGTTTTTAAGTTCTTTTTGAACTTAAAAACTAAATGCACGGTCTCCAAAGGATTTGAGGTTTGTACGAGGTATTGGTAGACTGTTGGATTCCGAAAAGCGGGTGGTACGATTCTTGGCCTGGTGGGGGAGTAGATCTGAGAGATAGGCTAGAGCCAAAGAATGAAGTGACTTAAAAGTGAGCGACAAAACTTTGAAGTCTATGTTCTCTTAAGGTGCTATAGAAACGAAGTATTTTCAATTTAAGACCGATTTGCTGCAAGCGATTTTAAATATGTACCTATATGCAATATAAGTTTCGGTACGTACAAGACCTTTCTAAATCGTTTGTTTCGGTCGCATGACAGATCGTGCATCAAACTCCAAGAGGTTTCTTCCGCTTTTCTAGGGCCTCCTGCACTAAACGAGAGCTCTTGGGCTACAGCTGCACCTTAATGAGCGCAGGTGTCCCTTCGTCAGAGGCTTTAACCTCGTGTCGTCATATTTCGATGCCCCTCCCCCGTCCCTCCCCCCCCCCGCGTCCCCCTAATTAGAGCTCCTAGCTACCGGCTTCTGAAGCTGCTTTTTCGGGCATCGGCCAATGTCTGACTAGTGTGATGTGCTTGACGAGCTTTGCTTGTGGGCAGACGCTTTTACGCTTCACTCTCTGGCTAGTATCATACGTCGTCCTTGCAGTTAACACCCGCACATTTGTCCCAAGTCAGTCTGTTGTCATCCGTACAAGTCGTGACCGTTGTGATATGCCACATCATGGTGTCATGAAAATGCTGCTTGTCCGAATCCGGATGCGATTGGCACTATCGGCCCTGCTTTGATTTGGTCTGATCCCTGTCATCATCATGGATACACTTGCAATTATAAGAGGAAGGTGTTTGACGAATCCTGCTCAGAACTTGAGTCTCAGCTGCTCACAGATTAGCCTGCACCTTTGCTAAGGTTTCTCACGCAGCGGCGGCAGTCTCCAGTCGGTCATCCATGTTTTGTTGGGACGTCTGACCGATGACACGTGTCAGTCTTTTGTCGTGACGTCCCTCTTGCTGCTTGCGCGGCATGCTGCCCCCACTGTGCACAGGTAGCTGTCTGCGGTCGGCTATTCGGCAAGGATTGCTCCACGCCATCTCTAAGCTAGGGCGCCGCAACCTTGCAGCAACTGCAGGACGAGAGGAACATTGCAAGCGCCAGGTGGCAAACGCTCGCAGCTCGCCACCGCGAGCTGCCGCAGCGGTGCGACAGCATCAGAACGAGGCTGGATGCCTGCTCAGTCGACCTGGAGCTCGTCCAGCGCGAGTCCGAGGTGAGTGCTGCATCGCAGTCGCAAGGTGACCACTTCGAGTCGCCCGCCCGCCCGCCCGTGGGGCCAGCAGCTGCGCTTAGGTGTTTCATCTCTCTGCACGCCCAAAGATGCAGTGCCCTAGCTTGGGCGCTGCTCTGTCGCTTTCTGCCAAGCTCTGCGCGGCAACGGTGGCAGCAGTTGCTGCAGGCTGGCAGAGCTCTCCTGCCCCAGCAGCAGCAGCAGTGGGAACACCAGCATCATTCACTCGTATATCGAAACCTCACACCTTGCTAGTAAGTTCCAGTCTGGCTTTAGAGCTAATCACTCCACAGAGTCAGCATTGCTTCGGGTATACAACGACCTACTTAGGAATGCAGACATGGGTAGAGTGTCTCTTCTTGTTTTGCTCGATCTTTCGGCAGCTTTTGATACCATCGATCACAAAGTACTTCTAGAGCGCCTCTCATCTCGCCTGGGCATCACTGGCACTGCTCTGCAGTGGTTCAGGTCCTATCTCAGTGGGAGACTCCAGAGTGTTGACGTGAATGGACAAAGATCATCTGAAGTACCTCTAAAATATGGAGTACCTCAGGGCTCTGTGCTAGGTCCGATCCTTTTCACCGTTTATACTCTCCCCCTCGCTGATGTGATTGCCAAGCACAATCTAGGCTTTCACTTCTATGCGGATGACACTCAGTTGTACCTTTGCTTTGATCCCTCCCAGCCTTCGAGCACCTCAAATTCTCTCAACTCACTTGCTGCATGCATTGATGACATCCGATCATGGATGGCAGCAAATTTTCTAAAACTAAACGATGATAAAACTAACTTACTAGTTATGGGCAAACCTAGTGTTATTCAGAAATTGGAAAGGCTGACTTTCAAAATTGGCTCTGCCAGCATATCTCCAGTTGCATCAGCTCGAAATCTAGGTGTCATATTCCAAAGCGACCTCTCGTTAGACGACCACATCAGCTCCACAGTCAAATCAGCCTATTTTCAGCTTCATAACATTGCTAAAATTAGGGCTTGTTTAGATAAGGATACCACGTCCAAGTTGGTCCATGCATTCGTGACATCTCGTCTCGACTTCTGCAACTCACTGCTTACTGGCCTACCAGCATGTGCGATCAGGCGATTGCAGCTGGTGCAAAACTCTGCAGCTAGGCTTGTCTGTCGTGAGCGTCGCAGTTGCCACATTACTCCACTTCTCGCCGACCTGCACTGGTTACCAGTCAAGCAACGGATTGACTTCAAGGTTTTGTCGCTCACTTTTAGGTCTCTTCATTCTATGGCTCCAGCCTATCTTTCAGATATACTACCCCATCAGGCAAAGCATCGTACCACTCGCTGTTCGGAATCCAACAGTCTAGAAATACCTCGTACAAACCTTAAATCCTTTGGAGACCGTGCATTTAGCTCGTATGCTCCCACAGCCTGGAACTCCCTCCCGACCTGCATCAGAACATCCCCTGACCTGACCACATTTAAAAGAAACTTAAAAACATACCTATTTAGGACAGCATTTAGTGGGTCCTTGTGATTCGTCCTCAATGTGCTTATGCGTGCTGACACTGTTCATGCTGCCACTGACCACATTTGCATGCTGACCCTGTGCATGTAACCCCTAACCATGTTATTCATTTTGTTTGTTTTTCAAGCATGATTTTACTTTCTATTCTATTGCGTATCACTTTGCAGCAAATGTAAAGCGCCTAGAAAGAGATTAAGTTCTCTGAGGGCGCTTTATCAAGTGCAATATTATTATTATTATTATTATTATTATCATCAGGTGTACTGCTAGCGTTACGTGCAGCAGCAGTAGCAGATTCCACGATGGCCCGCGATGGCAGCGCACTGAGATTCATCCAAGCGTGCGCGCATGCAAAAACGCGCGCTCACGCTGCCTGCCCTGTCCTGTCGATCTGCATTTCTGGCGCTTTTGCAGAGGTGCGGGTCGCACCTGGCAACGGTCGCACGGCAGCAGAAGCACTACCGCCAGGCGCGCTCTCTGCTGCTCGATGGGCTTCGCGACGCCGAGGACGCTCTGCTCTCCTTGGCCAGCATCAAGGGCGACAGGGCGGCAGTCGAGTCACGCCTAGTCAAGCTCGGCGTACGTGCGCACCCACAGCTGCTGCCGAGGCCACCGCTTCCGCCTGCACCGACGGCAGCTTCTGTGCTGCAGTTGACTGCCGCGATTGTCGCCACTGTTGGTGCTGGTTCTGGTGCCGCCGTTGGCAGATGCCGCTGCTGCTGCCCGACTTGGTGACAAATCGTGCGAATGGCTGAGCCGCCACATTACATGCGAGTGGCTGCGCCGCCCCTGTGCCGCGCCAGACCAATGCCGCTCCAATAGGTAGATGGACGTCTGTGCCAGCAGAAGCACGTTTGCTTGCAGGTCAACGCCGACGTGAGGACGCTGGACGGCCACTGGCAGACGTTCGACGCCTCGTACCATGCTCTGCGAGCGACCACCGGCAGCCAGGCTCAGGAAGGAAGCCTTCGGAAGGAGCACGACTGCCTGGAGCTGCGAGTCGGCGAGTGCCGCCGGGCAGCCGACAGAGCCAAGGTAACTAGGCAACGTGCTCCCACAGCGTGCGTCTCACAACAAGCGTCTCTTGTTCTCCGCAGCAGCGTGAAGCAGCGGTGTCCTCCTCTCAGCTCGAGAGGCTGAATCGCTGGCCGTGCGACGCTGCTGCTGCTGCTGCTGCCTGCAAGCTGCGGCTGCCTTTGGGGCCGGCCCGCGGGAGCATGCCTCAGTGGACGGCCGCTTGCGCTCTTCGAGGCCGTGCTGGAGGACACCGTGCACCAGTGGGAGGTGCACGGCCAGCTGAAGGAGTCGCTCGCGAGGCAGTGTGAGGAAATCAAGGAGCACCTGGATGTGTGTGCCATCGGCTCCACGATGGAGGAGAAGCGGGCGCTCAGCGCTGCGCTGGAGGTGAGAGCTCTCTCTGTGTCTCTCTCTGTGTCTCTCTCTCTCTCGTTCTCTCTCTCTCTCTCTCTCTCTCTCTCTCTCTCTCTCTCTACCCCCTCTCTATTTCTACCTCTGTCTCTCTCTCTGTCTCTCTCTCTGTCTCTCCCTGTCTCTCTCTGTCTCTCTGTCTCTGTCTGTCAGTCTCTCTCTTGCTTCTGTCTCTCTGTCTCTGTCTCTGTCTGTCTCTCCCCATGTGTCTCTCTGTCTCTCCCTATGTCTCTCTCTGTCTCTCTTGTCTCTGTCGGTCTGTCTCTCTCTGTCTGTCTCCCTGTCTCTGTCTCTCTCTCTGTCTCTCTCTCTCTAGCTTCCGTCTCTCTGTCTCTGTCTGTCTCTCTGTCTGTCGGTCTGTCTGTCTCTCTCCCTCTGTCTCTGTCTCTCTGTCTGTCTCTCTCCCTCTGTCTCTGTCTGTCTCCATCTGTCTCCGTCTGTCTCTGTCTGTCTCTGTCTGTCTCTGTCTGTCTCTGTCTGTCTCTCTCTGTCTCTCTCTCTCTCTCTCTCTCTCTCTCTCTCTCTCTCTCTCTCTCTCTCTCTCTCTCTCTCTCTCTCTCTCTCTCTAGCTTCCCTCTCTCTGTCTCCGTCTGTCTCTCTGTCTGTCGGT
Source organism: Cristatella mucedo (assembly GCA_009760855.2). NCBI lineage: Eukaryota > Metazoa > Bryozoa > Phylactolaemata > Cristatellidae > Cristatella > Cristatella mucedo. The sequence continues at coordinate 501,538 of WPIO01000054.1, read as the reverse complement.
CTGTCGGTCTGTCTGTCTCTCTCCCTCTGTCTCTGTCTGTCTCTGTCTGTCTCTGTCTGTCTCTATCTGTCTCTGTCTGTCTGTCTGTCTCTGTCTGTCTCTCTCTGTCTCTGTCTCTGCCTCTGTCTGTCTCTCTCATTTGCCGGAATTGGCTTGCTCTCGTTTGCAACTCAGCGCTTGCATTCTCGAAGTCTCTCATGTAGAAGTGCATTCCTATTGGCCCGTGCTTTTTCTCCTCTCTGCCTCCTCTTTGCCCGCACTCAGAAGGACGAGGGCCAGCTGAAGGCCATGCAGGCACCGCTGTCACGCTTCCTGGAGCTGGCTCGCATTCTTACCGTATCGTGCGGCGACAGCAAAGTGGACGCCGTGTCCAAGAGGCTGTCGGCGCGTGTCGACGCCGTCTCGGAGTCTCTCCTGTCGTGGCGGCAGAAGTGCTCACTGGCCCTGGCTGCCAACGAGCACTTTGCAGCAGCATCGGCAGCCTTCGAGCAGTGGCTTTTGGCTTGGAGTGGCAAAATGGATGCCGTCAACCGGCTGGAAACGGTGGCAGACCAGCAGCAAGAGATGCAGGTGACACTGTCGTGACTGTCGCCAGTCTGTTCGCCGCCTTTCCTCCTTTGCGCTCTGCCCTGCGTCAAGGGTCAAGCTCATGCTGCCACCTGGGGCTGCAGCAGCCGGACCTCTCCGAGAGCGGTCGCGCCCCTGCTCGCTGGCCTGAAGTTTGCCTGCTGCTGCAGAGCGGGGAGCCAGTGTCGGCCGCGCCACGGAGGAGGCTCTCTCTTGCTCAATCGCAGCGCCAGCTTTAGCTAATGTGCACAGCGACTGCAGAGCAGGAGAGAGAGGTTTTTGCCTTTGGTATGTCGAGGTTGAGAAGCCACGAGTTGAGATACGCCTGCGGCAAAGAGGCGAACGAACGTGCAAGAGGTTGTGAGTTATCCTCTTGACAAACCTGGGATTTATCCTCCAGAAGACTTAAAAGTCGTTCCCCAAATGAGAATCGATGGAACCACTGCAGTAGAAAATTGGCATAAGCTACAATGGCTAAACTAACTTTCTCTTGCTGGAACAATGACTTTAATGATGCTGACCTTCTGACGTCCTTTGATAGCAAAGGTCACGATCCGAAGCTCAATATCTCCAGCATGGATTTTGCTGTTTGCTTAGGGCTTCATAGTCGTTATTTAGGAAACTCAGTAGATAAAGATAAAGGTAAAGCTAGATAAAGTTCTATCAAAATTCGTACCGAAACCAAACTCTACATTCAGTCGGAACTTATACTAGCTAGGTCAAAGGTTGTGATGTCAACATGTTTTGCAAATTTATTTTGGAAACGTTGTTCCGGTCGCAAGCCAAAGGTTCAGATTGCAGATTGCCCCAGTGCCAAAGGTTCAGATTGCATTTGTAATGCATTTGCCTTTGGAAAGGCTCCTTAAAGCAAACCAAAGTTTGCTTATTATACATTTCTAACAAATTCCCATCTGCACGGGACAGGATATCCTGCAAGAGGAGCTGCACTTGTTGCGGAGCTGCACTGCACTGTGCACTGTGTGACACTGTGCCTGCTCTTCTGCCTGCTCTTCGAGCTGCTCAGCCTCGTGCCGTGCCAATTGTCGTCCTATGCAGGCGCTGCACAGCGATCTGAAGACGGGCAGAATCGCCCTCGATGCAGCGATCTCGACAGCAAGCGAGCTGCAGGCCGTGCAGGCGCAGCCCACCGCCGGCCACGGTGGCCGTGACGCCCTGCGCGCACAGGTGCGCGAGTGCCAGGCTCAGTACGAGGCCGCCGCAGCCTTGCTGTCGGGCCTGCAGCGGAAGCTGGACACGGCAGCAGCCGAGCTGTCCGCCATTGCTGCCAGGCTGCTGCAGCTCGACCAGTGGATGTACCGTGAGCTGAGTCCTGCCTGTCAGGCGGCGGCTACGGCAGCTGTCGCCGATGTCAGCGGCGCCAAGGAGCGCTGCGAGCTCCAGCGCAGCGAGCGAGTGCTAGGCCAGCACGAGGTATGCACCGATCGCCTCGTCTCGCGACCCGCGCTGACCCAGGCTTTCATTCGCCTCGAAAAGTTGCCAGTGGCACGCTGTCACAGCGAGTCGCCCGATTGACCTTTCTCACGCTCGCACAGAAACTTCTCGAGGACGTGGAGGGCTGGCGAATCGAGCTGGTCAAAGTAAAGGAGGCGCTGCAGCTGCAGTATTCGGCTGCTGACGTGTCTATGCTCACAGGGCAGGCCAGCGCACTGGAGGCGCTGCTGGACGACGAAGCCGCCAAGCTTGCGGTAAGAGCTGATGAGTGTGCGACGATGTGCGTTGCGTTGGGCCGGGCGTCTGCAAGTGGAAGCTTGCCAAAAAAAAAGTCGGTACACGGGAGGAGGAGTCTCTGCATGTCTGACAAGAATTAGCATAAGAGGCACGCGAGGGAAGGAACCACTTGAGAATCGTGCCGACAACTGGGATTCAACGGGGCAAGCACGTGCGATGTTTGAGCGATGAGGCTGCTGGATCAGCTAACCTGTTTGGCCCCTGGGTTGTAGCCTAGGGCTAAGGTGCTTACTCTGCCCCATATACACATATATATATATATATATACATACATATATATATACATATATACACACACACACACACACACATATATATATACATATATATGTATATATATATATATATATATATATATATATATATATATATATATATATATATATATATAGAGGATGAGCAATAACAGCATGCGAATGCACTGGGCGGTGGGGACAATGCGCGTGGAGTCAGAGCAAAGCACACCGTGTAGGCAGGTTTGTGGCTTCTTCTGTTTTTAATGTCGACTAGGGAGATGACCCACTGTCAGTCACTAGCGAATCCCAGACGACCAGGAGAGTGCTAATGTAATGGTAAAGGTCGAGTAATGGTATACAAAGTGCACGAATGCATCTCCAAGGGATGTGAGTATCGTTTGAAGCACGAACTAAAATGACCATCAGAGTCAGTGGAGTTGTAACGAGAAGCATGACCCTGAAGTATTTACGATAGGCAGGCCAGAGCGAGTGCATTCAAGTGCAGCATCGTTTTTAGTGGAGCTCTCACGAGCGCCGTCCTTGCGTCGTTGCCGGCGCCTGTGTGCTATCACACGGCAGTGGAGGCGGCACGTATTTCGTATTTATTATATTATGTATTATATATATAATATATATATTATATGTGCCTATATCGTGCCCTCGGCTCCTAGGCGGACGTCGCCCACTGTCGCTCTGTCGTGAACGAGCACCGGGCACTGGCTGCGCTTGGCGAGGAGCTCGCCTCGCAACTGGATAGCATGGACCTGCTCCTAAAGCAGGCAGTCGAGGACGTCACGTCCAAGCCGGCCCTAGAAAGAGCCATCCGCAAGCTGCAGGTAACATCCTCGTGCTGTTTCTTTCCATTTTCGTTCTTTCTCGTCGGCGTCGCCGATTCAAGCGCCGCGGCCTCTCGCGAGTCCAAGCGGTCTCTCGCGAGTCCAAGCGGTCTCTCGCGAGTCCAAGCGGTCTCTCGAGGCGGCGCGGTGCTCCATCGCGACACCATCAACGAGACGAGCCAGTTTAAGCCATCAATGCCATCAGTTAAGTCATTAACACCATTGCCAGTTTAAGCCATCAACGAGACGAGCCTGTTTAAGCAAGCGTCGTCGAGCATGCATCCGCGTTGTGCGTGTCACCTGTTACCCGAAGTCGGCGGCGAACCGGACCTGACCGACAGCTTCCTTTCCGCGTTTCACGACTGTCGGCACGAGTGTGGCCTCGCTCTCTGCCATTGCCTCAGCCGTCGCCGTCGCACCGGCTCGGATGCGGTAATGGCTGCGCTTGGTTTCACTCGATCCGCAGGCTCTGCAGAAGGAAGCCAAGCGCGTCGAGAGCGGATCGCTGGCACTGCAGAACCAGCTCTGCCATCTGAGCTGCTCTTGCGCGGCCGTCGCGTCAGCCGAGGTGCTCGTCAAACGCTCGGCCGATAGTCTGTGTCTGCTCGACGAGGTGAGACTTGCCCGCCGCCGCCTCCCAGCGTGGCCGCTTTGGCCTTTTGGCTGCCACTCGCTCGCTCGTCGGCGCTCGCTCGCCAGCTCGAGCCGGTCCTTTGCAGACGCGAGCCGCGCACGACGCGCACCTGAGCTCGTGGAGCGGCCTGGAGGCGACGCTGTCGGCCTCGCGGGCGTTCCTGCAGAGCGCCGAGGACGCGGCGTCGGCCGTCGCACCCGTCGACACGCTCGACGCCCGGCGGCGCACGCTAGCCGACCTCGAGCGGCTGCAGGACGACGTGCAGCGGCGAGCCGCCGCGCCGCTCGCCCAGGCCGCTCGCGGCGCCGACGACCTGAGGCGCTCGCTCGCCTCCGCCGCCGGGCCACCGCCCGACGTCGCCGCGCAGGCGGCGCTCGCCGGCGACCGGTGTGCGAAGCTGTCGCACAAGCTGGCCACTCTGGTGGACTCGTGGCGCGCCGACGTCGGGCGACACGAGTCGTTTGCGGCTCACTGCGGTCGCAGCGGCGCCCAGCTGGACGAGCTGCTGCGTCTCGTCGCCGATGCCAAGTCGCGACTGGACGACCTGGCCGCTTCCGGCCGAATGCATGAAGTGGTTCAGGTGGGCATGACCAGGCATGGCCCGGCCGGCCCGCCTCCGAGGCTGCTAGCCAGCTTGCTCGCACCCTCGCCGGCGGCGACGCTCCGCACGTGCGGCCAGCTTCAGCCAGCGAACGCTCGGCGTCGGCTCACCACTCCTTCTTCACTTCCGCTTGCGTGGGCGCTGCAGGCGCTGCAGTCGAAGCGAGATGCTGCCGAGTCTGAGCTGCTTCGGCTGCACAATCAACTGCAGCCGCTGGCCGCCGCCACGCCGGCCTCGGGCCGCGCGGCGCTGCGGTCGGAAGTGGACCGGCTCGTGGCGGCGCTGCGGTCCGCCAACGACGACATCAACGCCATGTCGGCCCTGCTCGGCAGGCTGACGGCGAGCACGCAGGAGCTCGCCGACGAGCTGGCCGCAGCGCAGCGCTCGCTCGACGACGTCCGGCGGAAGGAGGCCTCGCTCGCCGCCGCAGGCCCGCCGGCCGCGCTCCAGGAGAAGAGGCAGCAGCTGAACGGGTCCGAGGTGCGTGCCGCCGCCTCGCGCCCCACCGCCTGCTTGCCTGCAGCTGCCATCGAGGAGGACTACTCAGCTGGGCAATAGCCGGTGGCATCGTCGTGCTGGCGGCAGCTTCGAATGGAGAATAACGACGAATGGCTGCATTAATAGGCTGGCGAAGCAGATGACGTGCTGGCGATCGTAGCCGTCGTGTGTGCTGCTTCGAAGCACGTGGAGTTGAGAGAGAGAGAGAGAGAGAGAGAGAGAGAGAGAGAGAGAGAGAGAGAGAGAGAGAGAGAGAGAGAGAGAGAGAGAGAGAGAGAGAGAGAGAGAGAGAGAGAGAGAGAGAGAGAGAGAGAGAGAGAGAGAGAGAGAGAGAGAGAGAGAGAGAGAGAGAGAGAGAGAGAGAGAGAGAGAGAGAGAGAGAGAGAGAGAGAGAGAGAGAGAGAGAGAGAGAGAGACAGAGAGAGAGACAGAGACAGAGAGAGAGAGACAGACATAGAGGGAGACAGAGAGAGAGAGAGAGACAGAGAGAGATGGAGAGGGGGAGAAGGAAGTATATAGCGTGTGTACAAGTTGACCCACAAGCTAGAACAGTGGCGAAGCTCAGCACGTTCGCCCACTCACGCCGGTGCTGCTCAGAACACGCCCTTTTCCTTGCCATCCCTTGCGCAGATCGTCGTCGAGCAGCTGCGGCATCTGACGAAACACGTGACCGAAATCGAAACGTCCAGCGGGAGGAAGACGGACTCGTCGGCCAAGTCGCTGGCCGACATGCGCGCCAAGCTCGCCAGCTGCCTGGCCGAGGCCGAGGCCCGGCTCGCCCAGTGCAAGGCCGCCGTGGCAGCGCACGAGCACTTCAACGGCGTGCACGCGGAGGCCATGGAATATGTCACTGACCTGGAGACGCTCGTTGACCGCTCCATCGGCTCGCTGACGCTTGCCGGCAGCGGCACGTGCGCCGAACAGCTGCAGGTGGGCGTGCGCCGGCGGGCCGGTGTTGGCTGTGTTGGGCGGTGTTGGATGGAGAGGGCCACTGGCCGCCACGGGTGTGCCGATCGAGCCTGCCGATCGGGCTGCGCTTCGGGCGCTAAACACTACTGCGGTTGCTGCTCCGTTGCAGCACCACACGACCGCCTCCGGCGACGCACTGCTGGCTGAGCTGCAGTCGGCGTTCGCTGGGCTGCACGCTGACGTCTGCGCTCCTTCTGACGCTCAGCACCTAGAGCAGCTGCACGCCGACGTGCTGCAGTGCGAGGACGACATCCACGATGCACACCGGTCGCTTGCCCGAGCAGCTGAATTCGCTGGTAAGCCCCCAGCCCGACGGCGGCTGCTAGCCTGAGGCTAGCCTCGATCTGACCGTATCGCTGGCCCGTATCGCTGCCGATGCTTCTCCAGCAGACGCCAGGCGGAGACGTGTGACATGCCTCTGCCCTATCGCCAGGGGCACCGGCGAATGACTTTAGCACGTCAGCTTTGCCAAGCTCCGATTACCTTTGCCCAACTTTGGCGGCGGTACCTCGGGCTCTTACCCTGGTGGTTAGGCGCTTGCACTTTATGATCCAGGTCTTGAGTTTGAAGCATAGGTTTAGTGAAAGTAGCAAATATAATATAATCGTTATAATAATACATTTTTATAGTGCCCTCAGAGAACCGATTCTCTTTCTAGGCACTTTACAGATGCTGTATAGAAAGCATAACCGAATGGTAGATGGTAACATCCGCAAGCAGTAGGCACAGAGTATTTAAGCAGGTACTTCCGCTGGTGCATGCATATGCAAAGCTGTCGCAACATCAATCATATGCTTTTCTTTAATTGTGCCCTTTGCACATCCTTTGAAAACAGACTGCAAAGTACTTTGTAAGGCTGATGGCGAATTGGGGTACGGCTGGCGCAAGACAGCTGCCGCGTAGAACTTGGCAGTACATTGCTACGAGAATCGGCAAGGGGGAATCGGCCATGAGAACGTTTGATACACTCTCAAAGCTGAGCTGCGTGCAACTCAATCGGTATTTTAGCTTTGCACTACGGACGAAAAAGAAAGTGGATCGCAGCGGATCGCAGTTGTTTGCTTGACTATCTGTTTTCCCTGCGGCATCGAACCTGCCCATGGTCGGGGGGGGGGCGGGCGGGCGTAGGCAGATCGTTTGCAGATTGTTCGGACGGCACTGCCCGCGCTCCCAGCGCCACCCGTTGCTTCCATGTTTCGTCCTTTCGTCACGTTTCGTCCTTTCGTTGCTCCTGCATCAATTCACTCTTCTGTGCCCGTGCCTGTGCACACACCTGCAGAGTCACTGCTGCACTATTTTCTAGACGAGCTATCCTGCTTGTATTCTGCCTTCGATCGTGCCATGACGGAGACGGAGCAGGCGCTGTCAAGCGAAGGGCCCCTATTGAAGGCAGCCATTCGGAGCCTGCAAAGTGCATCGGCTTTGCAAAAAACAGACGTAACGGTCGAAGAACTTTCCGTAAGCTCATACTGCTGACACGTCCAGTTTGTGCTCGGTTTTGGCTGGCAAGTTTCCTCGAGTGTTGTACACTTGCTGGCTGCAGTGCAGCAGCAGCAGCAGCAGCAGCAGCAGCTCACAGCTTTCGAGGGCGCGGTCTTGCCGCGGCCTCGGCGAGTCCGCGAGTCCTTTTTCTTTCTTTCCAGTGCCGCGCCGAGGCCATCGCAGCGCTTGGGCGGCAGCTGGAGGCATGCGAGGCGCCGCTGTTCGCCGTCAGGCGGCGAGCCGAGCGCGTTAGCACCGCCGACGCCGACGAGCGGCTCGCCGGCGCCAGGTCGGCTTACGAGGGCCTGCGCGATGCTCGCGAGTCTGCCGTCGGGGCGGCGCGGCAGCGGTGCGGCCTGCGCGACAAGTACGCGCACGGCGTCGCCGAGTGCGTCGGCTGGCTCGACGCCATGGGTGCAGCGCTTGACGGCTGCGCGCTGCCGAGCGACGGACGTGCAGACAGCGCCGGCTCGGAGGCGACCCCTCAGAGCGAGGACGAGGACATAGAGGAGCGCCTTCGCAAGACGGAGGTACGCTTCCGCAAGCGCCGTAGGTCGGTTGTGTCGTCTCGGTGCCACGCAACCGCTGGATCTGCTCAGCCCGGAGCCCGGAGCTCGTGGGGTGTGCTCTGTGCTCAACTGTGCAACTGCAGCATTAATAAAGGCGGGTGGGTGGGTGGGGGGCAATAGCGGCATCGGCCAGGATGCTGCTGATTAAGGAGGAGCACAGAGGAGCAACGTTATTGGCTTCCATGATGGTAGACACCCGACTCGATCAAAAGATTCTTGCACTCATTCTTTCACTCACCGCCCTAGTGCCACCCCAGTGCCCTGAGCTTCTCCTCTCCTCCTCGTCGGGAGAGCGACCGGCCATCTTCAGAAGAGAGCAGCAAGGCAGACAGAGAGGAAGTCATTGCAGATCCCGATTTCAATTTACAGATGCAGGTGTGGAGAGAAAGTCAAACTTCCCAAATAGGAAGACCTCAAGGATCTGATCAGTGACATTGGTGTTACCAAGTCAAATGCTGCGCTTCTAATATGGGGCTAATAATTGTTAATTCACGCAAGAACTACTTGCGATTTTGAATAGTCAGTGCAGACGCCAAAATGACTTAATAACTAACGTCGTCGCAAAAAAAAATTCCGGGCTAGAATCACTGGGCTACTAGTTGTGTTTTGGGATGAAAATTCTCTATTCCCCCTCTCTCTCTCTCCCCATCTCCCCCTCTCTCTGTTCTCTCGACCTCTCGTTTTCTTCTGCCGGTGATTATCACTCATCTGGAAAGTTGCCCCCCTCCCCGTAAGGCTCCCACCACGAGTTTTGTTTCACTCGTCATGCACTTCGTGGATCGAAACTTCTTGACAGCACGGTGAAAGCTCCAGCCTTTAAATTTATTAAATGAGTTGATATTCCTGATGGACAAAGCTCGCTGAGAACCTCGGCGAGGAGAGCCAATTGAATCATTAGTGTCCTTGGTCACGAAGGAATCGAAGCTATGATATATTACTGGACGTCGCCTTGAATACGGTCCAGAACGTTTCATTCGATTTCCATAGCATTAATATTTTTCCGTGTTAAGATGACTTTTTTGTGCGAGAAGGATTCCTTCGGCTTCGAGGATGGCCACTTTTTCTCCATAAAACAGAATCTATTCTTGTCAAAACAGAAAGTCATACGAAAACTAATGGAATATTTCATAATAATAATAATAATAATAATGCACTTGATAAAGCGCCCTCAGAGAAATCAATCTATAGCGATTTTCTAAAACTAAACGATGATAAAACTAACTTACTAGTTATGAGCAAACCTAGTGTTATTCAGAAATTGGAAAGGCTGACTTTCAAAATTGGCTCTGCCAGCATATCTCCAGTTGCATCAGCTCGAAATCTAGGTGTCATATTCCAAAGCGACCTCTCGTTAGACGACCACATCAGCTCCACAGTCAAATCAGCCTATTTTCAGCTTCATAACATTGCTAAAATTAGGGCTTGTTTAGATAAGGATACCACGTTCAAGTTGGTCCATGCATTCGTGACATCTCGTCTCGACTTCTGCAACTCACTGCTTACTGGCCTACCAGCATGTGCGATCAGGCGATTGCAGCTGGTGCAAAACTCTGCAGCTAGGCTTGTCTGTCGTGAGCGTCGCAGTTGCCACATTACTCCACTTCTCGCCGACCTGCACTGGTTACCAGTCAAGCAACGGATTGACTTCAAGGTTTTGTCGCTCACTTTTAGGTCTCTTCATTCTATGGCTCCAGCCTATCTTTCAGATATACTACCCCATCAGGCAAAGCATCGTACCACTCGCTTTTCGGAATCCAACAGTCTAGAAATACCTCGTACAAACCTTAAATCCTTTGGAGACCGTGCATTTAGCTCGTATGCTCCCACAGCCTGGAACTCCCTCCCGACCTGCGTCAGAACATCCCCTGACCTGACCACATTTAAAAGAAACTTAAAAACACACTTATTTAGGACAGCATTTAGTGGGTCCCTGTGATTCGTCCTCGATGTGCTTATGCGTGCTGACACTGTTCATGCTGCCACTGACCACATTTGCATGCTGACCCAGTGCATGTAACCCCTAACCATGTTATTCATTTTGTTTGTGTTTCAAGCATGATTTTACTTACTATTCTATTGCGTATCACTTTGCAGCAAATGTAAAGCGCCTAGAAAGAGATTAAGTTCTCTGAGGGCGCTTTATCAAGTGCAATATTATTATTATTATTATTATAATCTCCTATTTCTCGTACCAATGCCTGAAGAAGGAAATGTGAACTGCTAAGCACACCTGCCTTGATTATGGGCCTTGGGGAAGCTTACCGGAACTTAATTCGACACAGGCTCCCTTCCCATCGGTCAGCGCCGGCTAGCCAATCAGCGCCACTTTCTTTTACTCGTAATGTGTTTTTACTTGACTCACGTTCGCTCATCCAAGATTATAGAGGTTGATCCCATGACCCCAAACCAGGAAGTCGCTACAGCAGCAAAACTTATCGCTTGCTCGAGCGAGCACACCATAAAGTCAGCCCCACGTAGCGATTTTCCAATCGTGCGGCTGGAGATCAAAACTGTAGACTGACCTGTGGCCAGCGACAGCCGTCTCGGACAACTTGGGACAAACGAAGTTTTGTGCTCGCACTTGGCGTTACGTGCTGCTCACCGATCGATTTATGCATTGCCTCTTCAGACGATGTAAGAAATTCTAAGCCGATCGAATGCAGAATATATGTTCGGTGCGTGATCGTTGCACATTTTGCACAGTGCATGACACACACGCAAGCTCCTAGATTGTTTCAGGTCTTGACCAGTTTCTGGCCATCGAGCCGATCCGATACTCTTTGCCGGCCGGCCTGTTGTGGCCCATGGTTATCTCTCGTGTGCGCCCGCACCTCATGCTCAAAGCATGTCTGTTGGAAGCAGCAGTGGCAGCAGCAGCAGCAGCGATGTCAGTGGTGGCAGCGGCAGACGCGGGCTGGGACACGCGCGGACATGAGACAGGCGGCCGGCGATTGCTTGTAGGCCGCCGTTCAGGAGCTGGGCAGAGGAGCGCGCCTATTGGCGCGCTCGCAGTCGGACGCTCGCGAGCTGACACGTGCCGGCGCCACGCTCGGCGATGCCGACAGAGTTGCCGCCGAGCAGGAGCGCCTGCAGCGGCAGCACGCCACTCTGCGCGACCGGGCGGCGGCGCTTCGCGACCATCTGCGGCGCGACGTGCAGTCGCTGACGGCGTTCAGGCGCTCCGTGGACGGGCTGCGGGCCCGGCTCGGTCGGCTCGCAGAGCAGCGGAGTGCCGCTCTGTACGAGCCGCAGCGAGACCTCGAATCGAAGCAGGCTCTGCTCGACGAGATGGCGGTGAGATACTTGCCAGTCCAAGCAGCGGCGCCACCTAGCGCTGCTCTCTCTCTCTCTCTCTCTCTCTCTCTCTCCTAGCATAGCTTGCTCTCTCTCTCTCTCTCTAGCATAGCTCTCTCTCTCTCCCTCTCTCCTAGCATAACTTGCTCTCTCTCTCTCTCTCTCTCTCTCTCTCTCTCTCTCTCTCTCTCTCTCTCTCTCTCTCTCTCTTCCTCTCTCTCTCTCTCTCTCTCTCTCCTAGCATAGCTCTCTCTCTCTCTCTCTCTCTCTCTCTCTCTCTCTCTCTCTCTCTCTCTCTCTCTCTCTCTCTCGAGCAGTACCGACGTAAGCATGCGTGCATGCTATGAGAATGATTTGTTTCTGTCCTGTCGGCGGCAGCTAGCCCATTGTGGTCTTGACTTGCAGGCCGCCGACAAAGCGGCGATGGCGCTTGGCACAGCTGCTGAGAAACTGGAGTCGCAGAACAGGGACGCACTGTGGATGACAGCAGCCGATGCTGCTAGCCTCGACAATGTCCAGCAGGAGGCAGCCAAGATGGCTGCCTGCATTCGCGTAAGCAGCACCGCGAGTCACGTGGTTGGTGGTCAATGCAGTTAATATGGCCGCTTGCACTCGCGCGTAAGCAGCAACACAAGTCAAGTGACTGGCGGCCAATTGCGATTCCTGGTAGGGCTGCCAGTGCTGGAAAGCACGCTGGAGATGTGACGTATTTTCTTAATGCATTTGATTGGCCGGACTTAACCTTTGGGTGGAAGGCACAAGCGGTTGACTCTGCTATGCTTGCCACTTTCTCTTTGTTGCTTGAGATGAAGTCTCGCTACCGAATGCGTACCGAAAGCTGCTTAGGCTGTGAGTTCGCTATACAAAACTCTCCTGCAGTAACACCCACATAGTGTTTGTGGATTTACAGAAAGAGATACATTACATTACATTAGACAATTGTCATACGTAAGTTATTTTAATGACAAAACTAAGAAAAACGTGTAGTCTTTTAAAAAAGCGCCCTAAGAGAACTTAATCTCAATACAAATGGCTTACAATTTGCTGCAATAGAAGCAATAACCAATTGTTTATTGAAAAAAGTGAGGTCACCTGCTAAGGCAGGCACGTAAAGCAAACAAGTATTATGTTAAGACAAGACACTTGTAAAAGCACACGGACGACTCAGGGCAGCTGGTAATTACGACCCCTGCGAGTAATCTGCGTCATCGCTGGCGTACACCGTACACCTAGCGGACTCAAGATACCTGAGAACTTGTCTCCAGTGCAAACTAGTGTCGAACGAGCCACCTCTACACTGGGTTCAGCTTGTAGTCGAGCCTTGTTGTCCGGCTGTGGCCTTTACATTCACTCTCACTTGGCAACTTGGCATTTGGCAAGTTCACACTCACTTGGCAAGAGGGATCTCGGAAGTGCAAATTTCGCAACGTTAATCGCTTGGCAGCACGTAGGAGATGAGCAGAGGCTCTCTACGCATACACATCTGCTGTTGCATATATATGCTCATGTACAATTCATCGGAAATTTAGCCACCATACTCCTACAGAACTCTTTCTCTATCAATGCATTCCTGTATTCCGTAATTTGCTAGTCCTTAAAAATGCAGGTATACACATCTGCCTGCTTTCCTGCCACCTAGTGAGCCACCCAGTAAGCTGCCTAGTGTGGCCACACGAAAAATTTATTGTGTACTCGTAACGTTCCGGCCTTGCAGCCTTGCATTTTTTTGGCATTGATTATTATTATTTTTTACAAATCTGCTTGAGACTTTTTTCGGGTTTTTTTTTGGGCAAACACCGCACGCTTGTACAGTGTGTATCTCGGTCCTGCAGCACTGTCACCGGAGCATGGCTATTCGTCTGCACTACGGTCAACGACTTCTGCGGTGCACACTGTCACCGGGAGGCGGGTGGGCATGCGACATTACCACGAAACGTTGCCGCTGCGCCGGGGCTACTGTGGCCTTCGGTAGGCCATCAATATGGCTACGGCAATGGCAGCCCGCTCTGCTCAGCTCTGCTGTGCTCAGCTTCCGTCACTACCCGTTGGCAGGCTAATCTCGAGCTAGCTGGGAGCGCCCTGCATGAGCACGCTCGCCTCGCAGCCGTTGCCGACGACATCAGGCAGTGGGCGAGCACCGTGGCGCAGTGTGACACCCCGCCCAACCTGGATGGTATCGAAGATATCGAGGCATGCGTGATCAAGTCCAAGGTCAGCCCTTCCTTCGTGCAAATGCGACGGCGTCCCCAACTGGGCACTGCTCAGCTCCGCACTACCGCCCTGTCTGCTTGAGCCCAGAAGAGCCGTAGGCCTCAGGTGGCAGGCCGACTGGCACAGAAAACAGCTCACGATGGAAGCTTTCACCTCCGGTCCTGCCTTGCTGATGTGCTCTGTGCTCGGCTTCCTTTGCTTGTAGCGAAAAGCTGCGCATCTGCGGCATTCTGCTCTTGCCGGCGAGCGATGATGGCTTCTCTCTCTCTCTCTCCTTATCTCTCTCTTTATCTCTCCCCTCACTTTCTCTCTCTCTCTCTCCCCCTCTCTCTATCTCTCGTTTTCTCTCTTTATCTCTCCCCTCACTTTTTCTCTCTCTCTCCCCCTCTCTTTATCTCGTTTTCTCTCGTTTTCTCTCTTTATCTCCCTCACTTTTTCTTTCTCTCTCTTATCTCTCTCTTGATCTCTCTATTCTCTCTCCTTTCTCTCGCCCTCTCTCTCTCGCCCTCCCTCTCGTTCCGGCTCTCTCACCATCTCTCCCTCTCCCCCTCTCTCTCTCCTCTCTCTCTCTCTCTCCCCCTCCCTCTCTCTCTCTCTCTCTCTCTCTCTCTCTCTCTCTCTCTCTCTCTCTCTCTCTCTCTCTCTCTCTCGGCGCCGGCCTCCTAGCTCGGCCTAGCTTGCTCGTGACCACCAGGGCGCTTGTTGATTTGAGAAGCCCTGTAGCTGACAGCCACCTTACTAACCGTCCACCCACTCCATCAGCTGACGCTCTCAGGCGCACTGTCACCTGGCCCTCCTCCCCCCCCCCCCCGGCGCCTGCCCGTCTTCTTGCCCCACCCACCTGTTCCACTCGGTTGCCCGGAGAGCTCCGGGGCGGATTGGCAGTTCGAGCGCCAGCCGTCACTGCCGACTTTCCAGGATGCTCTGGACGCCTGCTCGGCCGCCGCTGCCCAGTGGTCAGCCGAGCTGTCCGAGCAGGCTCAGAAAGCAGCCGCCAGCACGTCTCAGGAGGGCGTGGCCGGCATAGACGGCCTGCGCGCCGAGGCGGCGCGGGCCGTCGATGACGCCGTGTCTCTGGCCGAGAGGCGCCATGCTCGCTACGCGCAGCTGCTGGCCGACTTCCGGGACTACGCTGACAAGCGACAGCAGCTGGCCGCATGGCTGGCGGCCGCTGACGCTCGGGCCGACGTGAGTGTCGACGACAGCATTTCGGTGGCGCAGCTGGAGAGCGTGGTCGCCGAGTACAAGGTTTGTTAGCAGCGATTCACCAGGCGCTGTGCAGCAGCTGCCTGTGCTGTTACCGCCACTGCTGCTGCTGCTGCTGCGTTAGCTGCAGTTGGCTGCAAGCTCACTCACCGTGGCCACCTGTCTCCTGTCGATGCAGGATTTCCACACGGAAGTGCTCTCCAAGGAAGCCCTTTTGAATGATGTCAGCTTCGCTGCGCAGCACCTCAGGATCAAATCGTCAAACTCTCTGCTCTGCTCTGAAGTTACCTCGCTGGCAGGCAGCTACCAGAGGCTGACCTCGGTCGTGCAGGTGCGAGCTCTTTGCCGCCCCTCCAAGTTTGATCGATTGCCCGCAGCTAGAGCTCTCTTGCTCCGTTGCTCGCTACTGGTATCCGATGCTGGCAGCGGCCAGCGCGTCCATGCGGCCACCCTTCAGCATCTCCCCGCATCGCCAGCGTCCGGTGTGCACGCTCCGAGGCAGAGCGTCGATCCTTCAAATTTACCCGGCGGTAGGGTGCTCTCACGCTGTGCCGCCCTGATCGAGTGTTCGGGTCAGCCTGCAGACGATTCAGTGCCGCCCGGCGTTAGAGCAGGCGAGAGGGTGCCGGGGAACGTTCCATGAGGCACCGGCGCTGCACGAGCGAGGCCGTCGAGTCCGAGACCACTCCGCGATTAGAAAAACATGCGCTTCCTTTTGCTCCGATTGCAGGGCACTCTGGGACAGCTGGAAGGTGACGTGCGACAGCGGCAGAGCTTCGGCGCGGCGGCCGACGATCTGGAGACGATCTTGCTCGAGCACGACAGGTCGCTCAAGGAGCTCTGCGGACAGCAGCAGATGGCCGACGCCGAATTGACCGGGTCGCCGCCGCCTCCGCCGGAACTCTCCGTCGTCGGCGCAGTGGAACGACTGCAGGTGCGAGTGCGAGGCTTGCTGCCTTTGCGCGCCGCGGCGTGCGAGCACGTTGCTGCAGCGCTCGAATCGCTGCTTCGGATAACGGACAGCGCCACCTGCCGGCACGTCATTAGTTCAAATTGGCTCGTGCTTGCATGCGTCATCTTACTTTGGAGCGCACTCACATGCTACTCTGTCGCTCCGTCGGCGCGTTACCCTTGCCGCAGCTTTGCCGAGTCCTAAAAGCGGCCGTGAGCGAAGTTGTGGCCAAGGATATCCTAAACTTCTGTTGCCTGACAATTTGCATCTCAGTCGCCTGCTTGCCAGTGCGGTTAGCCCAATCTGCTCAGTCAGTTGTCCCAGGCGAGACCGGCGTCATGTGCTCCAAAGCCGTATAATCTCGCTTGGACGTCCCGCCTGTCTCTGTGGTCAACCACCAGAAGCCACTGCTGCTGCTGCTGCTGCTGCTGCTGCTGCTGCTGCTGCTGCTGCTGCTGCTGCTGCTGCTGCTGCTGCTGCTGCCAGTTGTTCACTTGCTGTCCTGGAGCTGTGGCTACTCATAGCAACCAAAGCTACTCATAGCAACCAAAGCTACTCATAGCAACGGCCAAAGAAAGACCTCGATGGCCCTCGGTGATTCCCTCCGGGCTCGAGTGCAATGGCCCCCTTTGGTTCGGCAGGTCTGGTGAAAGAGGTCAATGTGATGTCCGGTTAAAGATGTCACGTGCTAGATATGCCCACTCGGTTGATTTCCATATCTGAGTACTTTAGTCACATGTCGCATTTTAGTAAGCTGCTTATTTCTTTTGCTAAAGACTCGATGACATACGAGTCGTGGTCATGGAGCTTGATTCCACAATTCACGAGTTTAGAAGATAGCTATGCCGCTGCCGCTACACTTTCTGGGTTACAAATGGAGGTATATGTACATTTGAGCCTCCAAAATGTACAACTGCACATGCATGTATATTGTTACTGCTGTGTATGTCCACAGCTAAGCGACCTCATGATCATATGCAAACCGTATTTGTATGGATGCTATATATGTCTCTGAGCTCTTGCAAGCGCAAAGAAAGGTTCTTTGCCTCTCGTGACAATGTGTAAGGGGTCATGCCTTAACTTCGACCTTGCTAATCATGGCTATGCGAGTGCGATCAAGCGTTGACATTAACGGTCAGTGTGATCAAGCCTTGACATTAACGGTCAGCCACTAAAAGAGTTGTCACGTTTGCCGGCCGAGGTCGCACGCCGAGACTCTTCCACGCACATTCATACATGTGCGTGCACTCAAGCGTGAATGCAGAATGATGCCAGTGAGGGGGCCAGACCTTGACATTGCCAGAGGCCCACGATCTTCGGAGTGCTGAGGGACATGCCGGGCTGCTTGACTGCCCAATACACCCCACAATGTCGGTCTCGTGGAGGGGGCAGAGGCCTACTACTTAAGTCAGTCACGTGAGCAGCAGCACAACCCTCGGGGGAGGGGGAAGGCCGAAGTTGTGCAGTGCCAAAGCAGTCCTGTATCAGTGCAGCTGTATCCATGGCGACCGACCATGACGCCTTGTCTTATCCAGGAGAGAAAGCAAAGTCTGGTGCAGCTAGGCCGCAAGAAGTTGAACGCTCTGCTGTCCGACTACGACCTGGACGCGCAAGCCTCGATGCGGCAGCGAGTTGACATACTCAGCGACCAGTACGAGGACAGATGCCGCGAGCTGAACAGCGTCCTGGTGGCGACGCAGCGCCTGCTCGCACAGCAGCAGGCCATCGAGTCCTCGATGGCAACTCTGCGCCAGGGACTCGGTCAACTGACCCTGCAGCCAAGCCTGCTAGCCAAGCGGGCTACTCTGCTCAGCCTCGAGGTGAGCATCGCCAGCAGCACAGCTTAGAGCAGAGCAGCTCAGGGCAGAGCAGCTCAGTGCAGAGCAGCTCAGGGCAGAGCGGCTCAGGGCAGAGCGGCTCAGGGAAGAGCGGCTCAGGGCAGAGCGGCACAGAGTGGTGCCGAGGTGGAAGGGCGCTTGCAGCAGGATCCTTTCACAACTGCTGCTTCTGTGGTCCTCGGGTGTCGCCGGACTTTTCAGACTGGCCGTGCCTTCTTTTTTTGCATATTGGTCGTGTCTAATGGCCGTCACCTACCCGCCGCTTGACGTTCGTAGGAGCTGGCCAAATCGAGTGCGCGCTGCGCTACGCTGGTGCATGCTGCCGATGCCGCTTCGGGCGGCACGCAGCACCTACCGGAAGTGGCAAAGCACGAGACGCGCAGGCTGGAGGCGGAGTTCTTCGAGCTGTCGCAGCGAATCCGCGACGAGAAGCAGGCATGGAGCACACGAGTGGCCGAGCACGCTGAGCTCGACGCCGCCGTCACCGCCCTGTTCATGTGGCTGGAAGAGACGCGTGCGTTTGTCGACTCGGTGCGACTGTCATCGAGCAAGGCGCTGCCGCGCTATCTCAAGGAGCTGCAGAGCGCCGAGCAGCAGCTCGAGGCTAGGCGAGCGAGTGAGGCGAGCGTGCGCGACCTCGCCGCCGCCGTGCTCCAGTCGACGGCCGAGGACGGGCAGGAGCCAGTGCAGGATGCGGTGAGTCGCCGATCGAGCGAGTGGCAGCGTACGTGCGCGCTCGCGAGTCCCGAGCAGCGACCGGTAGCTGGCTACCGAGCGCCCTCTGTGTTCAGCTTGATGCGGCGTCTGCTTGGCCACGTGGCCACGTGTCTCGCTCCCGCTGTCGTGCTGAGGCCACTGTGATGCCACGGCCCTAGCTGCGCATGGACTGACAAGATGAACTGGCGTGTCACTACTCTTCACACAGCCCGTGTCAATTGCATGGCAACAGGGGTGCATCAACCGACTGCTCACAGTGCTGTCTCTCTCTGGACATGATGAATGCCCCATTAAAGCTGCTGTCCATGTTTGCCACATTTGAATTTGAAAATGAAAAAATATTACTCGTTTGCATGGCGTCCCAAGAGAGCTGAATCTCTACCCAGGCACCTTCGCTTAGGCTGCATGGCTCGAGCCCAAGACATCGGTCGTCCAATGCAAGCACCTTAAATCCTGGCTCAAATTAACGAATTTTCTTAATGCCTCGTAGAAATAGCAAAAGAGTGGTTGTGGTACGACGATGTTTGGTGTTTGCGCACGGGGTGCCATTGCATTCTTACGCTTACATCCTTCGCCAAAACACCCGAGTGCACGTTCTTGCGTTTGCCTGCGTGGTTGCACGCTGGCTGAGGCCAGCTACTCTGCCTAGGGGAATGGTCGGCGCATTAATGTGCATTCCACTTGCACTCGAGCGTTCAGAGTTCCGCCGCCGGTTAACATGCAAGCCGGCGGTCGGTGCCTGTAGTCGGCAGAATAAATCGCTAAATAAACAAAGTCGGTAAATGTGCAGGCAAGCTAGCAACCGTCACCCCTCCCCCCCCGGAGAAATCTCACTTTCGTCCCTCCAGCTCATCCAGCCTTTCGTTCCTCTCGGCTCGTTCCTCTTGCGCCGGCCGTCACCGTGCTGCTGTCCTCCCACTCTGCGGCACGCTATCTGGGCATTGCTGCCGGGCAGAGCCTGCATCCGGTCGCTTGAATCCGGCGATCGCAGGTCGACTCGCTGGCTCAGCGATTCTCGGCGCTGAGCCAGTCCTTGGCGGACAAGACCAGCGCCGTCCTGTCGGTCATGGATCGGACGCAGAGCGTCGAGCAGAAGAGGGCGGCCGTCGAGGGCCGCCTGGCCGCCTGCGCTGGCCGCCTGGAGCCGAGCCTCGATCTGGCCGCGCTCGACGTCCACTCGGCGCGGCGGCAGCGATCCGAGCTGAGCGGAGCGGCCGAGGACCTCGCCGCCATCGAGCGCGACGTCCGCTCCCTTGAGGCCGACGAGCTGGCCGCCGCTCGTCAGGTCGAGGCTGCCGCCTCGGAAGAAGGCAGCGCCTCGTCGCCGCCTGCGGCGGAGGCTAGCGGGCTGCGCGCCGAGGCCGAGCGGCTGCGGCGGGGTCGCGACGAGGCGCTGCGGCGGCTCGACGACTACGTCGGCGCCTACGAGGAGCTCGAGTTGTCGCTGCGCGGGCGAGCCGAGTGCGTCGGACGCTGCCAACACTGGCTGCTGCAGCTCGAGGCGTCTCGTCCTCCGCTCGGCTCTCTGCCGGAGAGCATCGGCCAAGCTAAGGTCGGTTGCATCCCCGGCGGCGGCGTCGGCGGCCGTCGGCGCCCCTCCGAGGCGTGCGAGCGAGTCAGAGAGGATTGTGCAGAGAGGAGCTTCGCTGCAGCTTCGCTTCCGCTACCTTCCGTTGAGCTGCCACCTGTCACTCGGTCGTTCGTTCTCCTCCGTGGCAGAGGCTGATCGACGAGCTGGCGAGCTTGGACCAATCGCCGGACGTCAAGGCAGAGCAGGTGCTCAATCACAGCTCCGAGGCGCAGAAGGAGCAGATCAACAGATGGCTCCGCGAGAGTGCGGAGCACTCTAAAAGGTGGAGCTCGAAGCCGTCTGCTCGCCATTGCCTGCTCGCCGCCGGCTGCTCCGGCGCCACCATTGCCGTCGCAGAGGCTGCTGCTCGCAGCGTGCAGTCGCACGCAGTGCCACTGCCACCTTGTTCCGTGCGGCATGCGTCCGACGCAGGAAGCCAGCCGCAGCTGGGCGCTACGTTTTTTTTATTTGTCGCTACAGCACTCAGCAAAAGCTCCAGCAGACGGTCGCCGACCTCGACGAAATCCTCAGGAAGGCCGAGGCGGCAGAGCGGCTCGGCGCCGAGCTGCTGGCCTCGCTGCGCGATCTGCTCGGCGAGGCCGAGCGGCGGCCGGCGCTCGGCCACGTCAAGGAGAAGGAGCGCACTATCGCCGGCCTGCGCGCCCTGCGGCTCGCCGCGCTCGACAGGCGGCGCGCCGTCGATCGGCTGCGCGAGCTGGCATGGACTGTCGAGGCGAGTGCGCCGGGCGGAGGCAGCGCGAGCGGCATCCAGCCGACCGGCGCCGCTGCCGCTGCGGCGTGCGAAGACCTGTGCGACCGGGCGCTCGCCGCGATCGACGGCAACCTGGATGCGGCGCAGCAGGCCTTGACCCTGCACCAGCGGTTCGACGAGAAAGTCGGCGAGCAGGAGACACGGCTGTATCAGCTGACGGCACTCCTGCGCGACAGCAAGCTGGAGAGCTCTGGAACGATGGAGGAGACAGAGGAGCACCTCAGGCAGCTAGCCGTATGTCGTCTGCCCCAACCGCTGCTGCCACAGCCGCCTCCGAGTTGGCCCACTCAGCTGCTGTGTATGCTTGCCTTGCCAAAGATCCCTAGTCAGCCCCTAGCATTGTAATGTAATGTATCTCCGTCTGTAACTCCACAAAGTCATACAGACTATGCGGGTGTTACGCAGGACAGTTTTGTATAGCTCACTCACAGCCTAAGCGGCTTTCGGTACGCATTCGGTAGCCAACAGACTTCGTCTCGCGCAACAAAGAGAAAGTGGGAAGCATAGCAGAGTTAGGAGAGCAGTTGAGGTAGTGAGTAGCATGAAAGTAGCATATCAGGACCGCTGAAAAGGATGAGCCATAGTCGGTAGTACGAGAGTAGTTGTCGTTGCGTAAGAATTGTGGAAGCGAGTTCCACAGTCTAGGACCTGCAGAGCTAAAGGTTCTGTCGACGACGGTCTTTAAGCGGAGGAATGGAATAGCTAATTTATTGTCCACACAGGACCTGAGGGCGCGAGCAGGCTAAAACTGATGCAGCAGTTCAGCTAGGTACGAAGGAGCCAAGCCGTGGCGGGCCTTGTGGGTCAGCGTAAGAACTTGGCTCTGTATCCGTTGCTCAACCGGCATCCATCCTAGCTCTTTTAGCAAAGGAGACACGTGTTCAATCTTCTGAGACTTGAAGACTAGCCTTGCAGCTATATTCATAGTCAGCTGCAGTGTCCTAATAGCTTTCTTTGGCAGCCCAGCCAAAAGGGAATTACAATAATCAAGCCGAGATAGAACTGAGGAGCTAGTTAACTTTTTCGCAAGCCACTGTAGGAGACAGCTCCTAATCTTGGAACTGGATCGGACGTGATGGATAGCTGTAGAAGCAGTCTTCTGAATGAAGCTTTTAAAATTGAGGCAGCTGTCGAAAACGACGCCTAAATTTCGAGCACGTGGTGATGGTCGCACAATAGCATCACCTATTAGAAGAGCACTGCCGCGTAGCATGGACCCGTAGCATGGACCAGTACCACTGACGCGAAACATTGACCCGTTGCTTTGACGAGTAAAAAAATCTTAGCAGATTTAACATTTGTGTAGCAGCAGAGCAGCCTTATCGGAGGCTATCACTACCACTTGCAGTTGGCAATAAAGAATCACCCATCTGCAGGACTCGAACCCTCGACTTTGGTCGTGGAGAGCGAGCACTTTACCTCATGAGCTATCACGGCCGGTAGCACTGACCCATAGCATTGACCCGTAGCATTGACCCCGATTCATTGCCCCACCCTCTTGGGGGCTGCTCTTAGGCGACGGTGCAGGCTTGCCGCTGCCCTGTCTGTCCGATTTCGCTTGTTTCGTTATCCGGTAGGCACCTGGTTGCTCGAAGCCGTCTCATCGTCGTTGCGTCGGCCGTAGCTTCCGGGATGGGGTGGGGGGGCTCTGCCACTGAGGCCCCTCTCACTTCCCTTCTGAGTGACTTCTCTCACCCTTCTGAGCGGCGGTTCGCTGGTGCCGTTGCAGAGCTGCCGCAAGCAGGTGGAGCTGGTGGCGCTGGACACCGAGCAGCTGACGCGCATGCTTCCGGAGCTGAGGAGGCTGGGCGGCAGCAGCAGCAGCAGCAGCAGCCGCGAGACAGACCAGAAGCTGGCCGCGCAAGTGGCGGCGCTCAGCCACAGCCAGCAGACGGCGCTCAGCATGATTCGAGACGTACAGGTAGGCGGCCCTCAATCGCCTCCTCTGCCTCCTCCACTACTTCTTTCCCTTCTCTGCTTCTCTGCGAGTGCAGCGGCAGGCAGGCAGGGGGAGGGAGGGGGCGTGGCTCTGGCAGTTTCTCGATGGGGGTGTGGAATCTGCCGGTGCTGGAGTCGTTTGCTTTGAGGGTCGGCATCACAGCGCAGCGATGCCGCTTGCCAATGCCAACGCTCTGGCAACGCGTCGCTTCAGTCGTCGCTTGGCACGAGTCTCAAGAGCTGGCAGGCGTGCGAGGCGCTCGCCCGCGAGACGCAGCACAAGGTGGACATGCTCACCACGACCAAGCTCGCGCCGGCCATCTCGACGATCAGTCTGAGCGACGCGAAGAGTCAGCGCGATAGTCGAGCGGACGCCGTCGGCGAGCTGCGAGCCTGCAAGCGCGCCCTGGCGGGCTCGCTGCGCAAGTGCCTGGTCAAGGACGCCGGAGCATCTGCGACGTCGGCGGCGGCAGGGCTGACCAGTCCGCGAGGCGGCGGCAGCGGAGGTGGCTCTGCCGCCGAGCTGTCGCCCATTGGTCAGCTGGCCTGCCAGGTGGACGAGCGGCTGTCCGAAGCGCTGGACAAGGTCAGGTGCAGCGTCTGCGCCGACCACGCTGTCTGCTGCCATTGGTGCCTCATTCAGGGTAGTCTCTCAGTGCTTGGAGCTTCGTGGTGAATGCACACCGGTCACTAAGTTTAACCAGTTAAGACGTCGGATCTGCGTTCAGTGACCAGGGTCGTGCGTTTAACAGGAGAGTAGAAGTAAAGGTTAGAGGTTAGCCGGCTTAATAATAGTAATAATGATACGTTTTTATAGCACCCTTGGAGATTTTAATCTCTTTCTAGGCACTTTACATTTGTTGCAAAGGAAGTACGATTGAGTAAGCAGCCAGCCAGCCAGTGGAGTGCCCCCCACCCCCGGAGGTGGCAGGCCGTGGCGGCTTTACTCAACTTCAAAGCTTTGGAACCAATTAGCAGAACCGCATTCGCTACTTAAGAATAAATTATCACTCGCCCGGCGTGCTTCTCGACAAGCCGGTATAATTACAGCGATGGCCACGTTTGCCTCCTTTGCTTGTCCTCGATGATGATGCTGGCTGCCGCTAATGCTGCTGGCAAAGCTCAAGTCATCGGCATCGGTCGACGGTCATCGGCACTGGCGGCACGTGACCTGTGGCCTCGCTTTTGCTGCGGTCGACGAGGCTGCCATGCTGGTCCTCGTGTAGCCGGTCGGTCGGTCGACAGACGCATTTAGCCATGACCCGACGGTTTGCTAAGCCCCTCCCCCCCACCGAGACTCTAGCCGATGCCGCCGGCGCTGAGAGCCGCGCTCGCTCGCTCTGCAGGCCTGCCAGCAGCTGCAGCAGCTGGAGGAGGACTCGACAAAGTGGGAGTCGCTCGAGGGCACCAAGTCGGCCATCTCAGACTGGTACCGACAGAGGGCGCTCGAAGTCAGCGGCCTCCAGCGGCAGATGCTGCCATTCGGCGAGGAGCGGCTGGACCGACTGAAGGAGCAAGTCGAGGTATGACTGCTGCTCGCTGGTGCTGCTCTCTCTCTCTCTCTCTCTCTCTCTCTCTCTCTCTCTCTCTCTCTCTCTCTCTCTCTCTCTCTCTCTCTCTCTCTCTCTCTCTCTTGCTGCTCACTGTCAAGTCGCCCGCGGATTGATCGAAGATCGGCATTCTGTTGTTGCTTGTGGAGCATGCTGTGTGCGTGCTATGAAAGGGGGGATAACCGGTCCTCTTTAGTTGCCGACTGCTGATGGGCTGCGTGAGCCATGGCATCAGTGTATGCTGCGATGAGAGGTCGAGAGAGAGGTCATGAGAGAGAGAGAGAAGAGAGAGAGAGAGAGAGAGAGAGAGAGAGAGAGAGAGAGAGAGAGAGAGAGAGAGAGAGAGAGAGAGAGAGAGAGAGAGAGATTGGCAGAGCTCACAGAATGCAGAGAGAGAGAGAGAGAGAGAGAGATTGGCAGAGCTCACAGAATGCAGAGAGAGAGAGAGAGAGAGAGAGAGAGAGAGAGAGAGAGAGAGAGAGAGAGAGATTGGCAGAGCTCACAGAATGCAGAGAGAGAGAGAGAGAGAGAGAGAGAGAGAGAGAGAGAGAGAGAGAGAGAGAGAGAGAGAGAGAGAGATTGGCAGAGCTCACAGAATGCAGAGAGAAAGAGAGAGAAATAAAGAGAGAGAGAGAGAGAGAGAGAGAGAGATTTGCAGAGCTCACAGAATGCCGTTTTGGAATGCTGCTGCCTGTGACGGAGCATTTCTCACCTCACCTCGATACAGAGCCTACAGAGCGATTGCTCTCAGAGGCTCCACGGAATGAGCCAACTGATTGCCGATGGCCAAGCCCTGCAGCGCTCTGAGAGGAAGCACGTGGACGTTGCTGCACAGCGACTTCAGCAGGACCTGGCCGCCATGTCGCAGTCGTGCGGCACGCTGGCGGCTTCCCTCGACAAGGTGAGCGCTCCCGCCCTGTGGCGCCGTGGCTGCGGCTGCTGCAAGCTGTGGGGCTGGCCGCCCACGTGCGTACGAGTGCGTGCTGCAGCAGCCACAATGAGGCATTTGAGGCATTTGCCGGGCTGGCTTCTCTCGGGACTTGCGCTTCCTGCCATCGATGCGTGATAGACCATGTGATAGACCTGTGATAGACCGTGTGATAGACCGTGTGATAGACCGTGTGATAGACCGTGTGATAGACCGTGTGGTAGACCGTGTGGTAGACCACGCAGTAGACAAGCCTCCTCATAGTTTGCCAAACTTCTTCTTATGATCAGTCTTGCACAGTGCGCATAAGGAGCCCTTCAATATGACCGCCGAAGCGCTGAGCCATGGTGCGCCGCTGAGCTATGGTCCATGCATTTCTCCCTCGAAGTATCATTACTAGTGCACTATATTCCTCAGAGGTCAACCGACTTTGGTAAGACTTTTCCGAGTCAACATTTTGCTGGCTTAGTGTGACTTTAATTTTGAGTGACTTTAGGGTTCTCATATCCACCATGGCGGTCTTGACCACCATGGCTCTATCCATGCCATAGCTCTCGTGCATAGTCACATGACACGGCATGTGACATAGTCGTGCTACTATGCAAGGCTGCCATTCGTTATATGAGTCCAGGTTCGTTCAGTTACCTGTATCTGTGTGCTATAAAAAGTTGATTGCAGAAACAGGCATCACCAAAATCGTTGATACCAGGTGCAGAGGCAGCCTGGAAAGAGTCTTCTTCTTTTTGTGGGTTGTGGTGTACTCTGGTGCGTCTTCAAGTCATGCATTTTGTACTGCCTGCGCCTACCATAAACCTAGCTGTCGAGTCACAGCAAGCCTCGCCTGTGTCGGCGTGTGACCTATGAGCCTCTGAGGAAACACTAACTGTGTCTGCTGTC
This sequence comes from Cristatella mucedo, assembly GCA_009760855.2. Lineage (NCBI taxonomy): Eukaryota > Metazoa > Bryozoa > Phylactolaemata > Cristatellidae > Cristatella > Cristatella mucedo. Next base: position 475,524 of record WPIO01000054.1, on the reverse strand, counting down.
ATTCGCCATGCAAGTGACCTTTAAGCTTTTCCAACTTGGCTTTCACTGTTAAAGCTCTTATTTTTATGTTCATAAATTTATGCATTCAATTGCATTTCTCTTTGCAGCAAATGTAAAGCGTCTAGAGAGAGATTGAGTTCTCTGAGGGCACTTTATCAAGTGCATTATTATTATTACTATTACTATTATTATGCAAAGAAGGATGCACTTTTGAGCTTCACCCCCCCCCGTCGGACCTTTGAGCCCTCGAATGCCACGGTTACTCGGGCTCGCCTAGCTTTGCCACCTGCAGCTCTCACCGCTCTGCGCTGCCATTGTAGCATTCGCAGCTGTGTGCCAGCCACCGCACGGAGCTGTCGAGGCTGGAGGCGAAGGGCGAGTCTCTTGCGATCGCCGTGGCAAAATACGAGGGCAACTGTGACGAGCACCTCTCACGAAAGTCGCAGGACATCCAGGTTCGTGCCGTCGCCGCGCTGCCACTGCTCGCCGGCCGTCGTTCGGTGAGAGCTGCATTCATTTCTCCGCTGAAGCGTGAACCTCGGGGGAGCGTGAGCCGAAACTTCTTCCTTCGTCCTTCAGGTCTTGCTTCACGACGTGCAAGCGCTTAGAACGCAGACCAGCGAGTACGCGACACACTGGCTGCCGGCGATCGGTAAAGCTCTGATCGACGAGGATCTTGACTCGCTGAAGACGAGAGTCAGGTGCGTCGCTCTCCCGAGCTCTCTGCCGCCCCCTGCCCTCTCCGCTGCTGTGATCGGCTGCCGCCGACGAGGCCTGTGAGCCTAGCAAGCCCGACGCCTGATCGCGATTGGTGGCATCCGGCACTCTCGGCTAAGACCGCGGCAGTCATTTATTTATTGGCTGACTGCTCCGACAGGTTTGCTTCCGCCTAGCTGATTTGCCTTTAGTGCATTGGCACATTGTGTAACGGCTCGAGCTTGGTGCAGGCCTTTTGCGCTCAGAGGCAGCCATTCTTTCGAAAAAGTTGCCAGCAAAATTTGAAAGAGTCGAATGTTGAAGGAAGCATATGTTGTCTATTTTTGAATTTGTTGTTGTCGAATGTCGAGTTTTGAAGGAAACCGAGTGTTTTCGAATGTTGAAGGAAGACAGTGCCTGTCGATGGGCAGACAATAAGATTTACAAATCATTTCTTTTGTCTGACGTCTAAGGCTTGCCTCTGGGAGTCCTTCCATTGACAAAGTCCTCTGCTTTGCTCACGTAAAGATCATACATTATGGCAGGTCAGCAAATCGTATCAGGAATGATGATAATAACGATAGTACTTTTGTATAGCACCCTCAGAGAACTAAATCTATTTTTAGGCACTTCACACATGCGTGCAGAACCGTAGAAGTCTGCTGTGTTGTGTGAATTGCTGCCGAATACAATTTCTTGCTGATATCATGCACATGTGCTTACCTGGCACCAACTTACCTGGTACGGTCTATCGGTTTTTGCCTTCTGCTATTAAAGGAGGCTTAACAGTTCTTGGCAATGGGAGCTACTTCAAGCTGGACTTGGCATTTTCTTGCCTGCTTGATTCGGGTTCCCAATGCAAAGTAGTGTGTGCTGATCATTGTTAGTGTGTGTGATATCGGCCGTACGGCCAGCTTCTACTGCAGCTGCTACATTGCTGCAATCTCGGCTGGACGGCATCTGCGGCCGTGGCTGCTGCGTTTGAAGACCTGACCGAGATGCAGGCAGCTGTTCCGGTTTCTTTTGCTCGATCGCCCGGCCAGGGTATCCCTCATGTATCCCAGCTTCTTCCTCACGGACACGTGTCATTCGTAGGAAACTGCAAGAATCACTTTCTCAAATCGAAAACACTGTCTATCAACTAAAGCAGCGCACGGAAGTTGGCGCCTATGATCTCAGTCACGTGCGTCGCGAGATTGACGGCCACTTGAAGAAACTTGAAGCCATGCACTACGATGCTTCCAGTGCGGCCAACATGCGTCCCGTCAACAGCGGCAGCATCGCTGCAGCACTTCGTCGATGTGCCGTGAGTCAGCCGCGTGCCGCACATTGCGCTGCTGTCTGATCCGCTCGCTGCCGTCGTACTCTTAGCAAAGACGCATGGAGCGCTCGAGCAGCAGAGAGTGGTGCGTGCATCGCGCGCGTCGTGCCTCTGTCTGACACGTGTGATCTGAGATGTACATCGCGCGCGTGCTTCGTGTCGCGTGTTGCAGGAGCTCGATTCGGACATCTCCAGCCACCAAAACGGTCTGACAGCGTTCATGAAGTCCAAAGATAAGCAAGTGGCCTCTCTGCCGATTCCCGATCGAGAGCTCATCGACGCCGACATGGGCAATGTCGAAAAAATGCACGCAGACGTTTCGGAGGCCATCTTGTCATCAAAGAGGTATGCTTCATGCCGTCTTTGAATTGCGATTAGCATGCATGGCGTTGCTCTCTCTGTATCGAGGGACATCATTCTACCGTCTACTCGAAGTCTAGTCGGCTCTGCTAGACTTTGCTCGGTGCTTTGTGTAACTTGTCCAAAGACAGAATCTGGAGCTATTTTTGTGATTGATCATTATTAATATTTATTATTATTGTGATTTATATATTATATTTTGGAGAATTTTTATTTATGTTTGATATATTACTATTATTTATATTGGAGATATTTTGACACATATATAAGATATTTTGTCGGTCTCTTAAAATTTTACTACTACCCTGATCGTCTACTGCTGCAAATGTAAAGTGTCTAGAATGAGATTGAGTTCTATGAGGGCGCTATATCAAATGCATTGTTAATATTATTACTGAGCCTGGCGCCCCTGCTAGGGGCACTGGGCAAAGGGACTGGCTGGGTGACCTCATGTGATAGCAATCACACCATCACGTGTGTGCGTATATACCCATGTAAATTTTGGGATGTTTGTCTTCATGCGAACAGCCATAGGAAATGCTATGCATTAGTGTTGCATGCTGTGACTCAGCAGTAGTGTTGCATGCTGTGACTCAGCAGTAGTGTTGCATGCTGTGACTCAGCATTAGTGTTGCATGCTGTGACTCAGCAGTAGTGTTGCATGCTGTGACTCAAAGTGACACGATCTTGCCAAAATAAGTAAAGTCGGCGGCATCTCCACGCGCTCCCCTCTTGCTCTGCTTTAGGCAACTGGAAGCAATGTCGGCTGTCGTCGAGCAGGCCGAGACAAGCTGCAAGGAAGCGCGCAGCTGCATCAGCGCTCTGAGCGATGCCCCTCAGCGCATCTACCCTCAGTCGGCTCGCACGCAGCAGGATCTGCTCAAGCTGAGCGTAAGTGCTCGGGCTTTTCTTCGTCTGCTAGTCATGCCCCCTGCCACGATTCCGTTTCTACGCCACAGTTCATGAATGCGAAACATGACTCGGTCCTATCTTGCATGGGGGAGGGGTGGGGTTTGTTGTGACCCGCCATGCCATGCGAGACTGGTGCTTGTCCTTCTGCGCTGCTTTTTGTTTTAAGCGCTCGAACGAAACGAAGCTGCCAGTTGCCTTACGCGGCCCGCGCTGCAGTCCCAGCACGAACTTTGCTCTCTTTTCCCTGAGCAGGCACTCAAGCCGCAGCTGGAGAGCTGCGAGTTCCGCCTGGCCGATGCTGCTGCATCGGTCGGCGACCTGCAGGCCAGCTCTCAGCTGTACCAGGGACTTGCTTCCTACAAAGATCAAATAGATGGTGAGCAGCGGCCGTGCGCAAGCCAGTCAGTCGGCGCCAAGCGCTGCGATCAGCGACCTCTCGCTCATACGAATGGCGCCTGGTCCACGTGCGCGCGCTAGACCGGTCGACGGCACATTTCTGTCCAATGTGCGGCAGTCGGCGGTGGCCATCCGGTGTCATGCCACTGCTCCCGCGACTGACAGAGGTGGCTCGTCAGAAGTCTGCTTCTTGCGCGTTCGTCTGCTGAGATTGCATCGAAGCCTCGACTTCGATAACTTGCAGAGGTGGAGAGAGCGAGGGCCGAAGCCGTCGCCTCGCTCGACGCTCGGCTCATCAAGCTCAAGTCGGTCTGCGAACTTCAGAAGACGTTCGAGCTGGGTCAGCAGAGGGCCCAGCACTTCGTGACAGCGGCAGCCTCCCGCGTTCGAACTAAGGCGGCCGCAGCGGCTGCCGATGGGAGCCTGGACGCCGTCAATCATCTGCTCAAGGAGCACGAGGTGCGCGCTGCGCGAGCTTTGCATTTGAGCTTTGGACGTCAGCTGCTGGCATTGCACCAGAGCGGAGCTAGAGAAAGTCGGTGGCAGCAGTCAGTGCTGTTTGAAGGATGGCTTCGTTCACCTTCTCGTTCAGCGTCGTGCACGCCACGCGGGTGTTACCCCTACGCAGGCCAAGCCCAGTCTACACGCACTAGGCGGCTGCCTGCATCGAGAGATCGAGCCCCTCCCCTCCCGCTGTACTCCTTCGGCAGCCCATATATTCCATGCATGCGTTCTTTTTCGCACTTTCGGGCCATTGTTATTTCCGCACCCACCAAACAGTTTGTGGGAGATTGATGTCCCCCACAGATGCCGCCAATGCGTGGATTTAAGTAGGACTGCCGAGTCATCGTCTGCCCTTCCACCGGTCTTGAGCTACTTAGGCAGTCTGAGAGCCTTCGCAAGGACTCCGCCCAGTGCTCGAAGGCTGTAAGAGTCGTGTTCCTTCACAATAGTAGATAGCAGATCACAGCAGTAGATAGCTGTAGGTTGTAGGTGACAATAGTGGGCAGCAATCGATAGTGGATCTGACTTCATCTGCTGTGCCATGGTGGCGCACGTGGGTGGTTGTTGTGTTAAGGTGGTTGTGTTAAGGTGGTTGTGTTAAGGTGGTTGTGTTAAGGTGGTTGCTGCTGTCTTCTGCCTCTGTCTGTTTTTCTGCCATTATACAAAAAGAGGCTATTAAATCAGCTGGTATTTTTTATCTGACGTCAATCGTTTGGGTTCGACTAGACGGCGTCTGCTGTTATTGCAACTTGCGCGGTGGGTGGTGAAACTTGACACGAGAAAGTCTTCTGTCAGATGGCTGCCCTTGCGGGCAGTCTCGTGGCTATCGGTCCTACTACGAGCGAAGCCGTTCTGCGACCTCGCTTTGCACCTTAACAATTCAGGGACAAATTAAACCGCCGTGTGTGTGTGTGTGTGTGTGTGTGTGTGTGTGTGTGTGGCGGCCGAGTGCAAAAATGGCATCCTGCTGCTCGGTCGTTAAGGTCCCAGTCTGCACTTGCCTTCCTCTGCTTCAGCACGTCGCTGCCGAGTTCGGCCAGATGGAAGCCATCTTTGACACTCTTCGAAACGTCTTTGAGCATCTGAAGGAAGACCTGTCGGAGGCCGATGCATCCAAGATGAGCCTCCAGCTCACAGTGCTCAAGGACGACTATGACAGGTCTGTCGCTGTGAGCCACCGCCATCGTAGTGGGCAGCAGCTTGCTGTCATTGTCGTCGTATAAGCAAGCAACTAAGTTGTTATGGATATGACAACTCTGCAATCGCTAAGGATGGTCCTGATCCCGAAGGTGGACTGGCACTGGCACGACAGGATACCACTGGCTAACTGAGTAGCCGGCAGATTACGGCTGAACAGTTTAAGTTACACTTAGGTGTTCGTCGCCGTAAGCTCAGCCTCTCCTGCTCTCGAAGCATAGTCTCTTGCTTGAGCTACTGAGGCTGCAGCTCGGAACTCTTTCAATGGTCTTACTTTTATTTTCCCCCACCTGAACTCTTGAACTTGGGCGTAGTTGTTATTCTTTTGTACCCAACTCTTGGTAGCCATTCTTAGCTTTATTCATCTTGTTAATTTGCTCCAAACCCTCGGCCGATGGCATTCCTTCAGCCTTAGTTAATTTAGTGTATTAGTTAGGTAAGGTGGTTGCTTTTCACAACCACGGTCCCGAGGTCGTGGGTTCGAATCCTGCTGTGGGTGATTCTTAATTGCCGCTGCAAGCAGTGGTGATAGCCATAAAGGTTCTTCTGTCGCTATACAAACAGATTGTTAAATCTGCTAGTCCACATCCTGACAGTGTCGTCTGCCCAAAGCTCCATTCTAACCTGAGATCTCAACGTGAGAGCACCCTATTGTTCTGCACCCACTAAACTAATCGGTCCCTTCCCAAGGTTGGGTTCTGCTTGGCTAGATCCGAGCTACAGGTTGCCCTAGGCACCCTAGTCAAACCCACTACTGATAGCCAACCTGTTAGCTGCCCCTGGGCACAAGCATTGATTTTATCCACATACGGTCCTCATTAGAGCATCGGCTGAAAATCCAGTTTGTGCTCATTTCGTGCAGTCTCAACCGATTAAACTTGCCTGTCGCCGGGCTTTCGCTTTGGTGCTGGTGGGAAGGTTCTGTGTCTGTGAGTGCCTGCATGTGTGTGTGTGTGTGTGTGTGTGTGTGTGTGTGTGTGTGTGTGTGTGTGCGTGTGCGTGTGTGTGTGTGTGTGTGTGTGTGTGTGTGTGTGTGTGTGTGTGTGTGTGTGTGTGTGTGTGTGTGTGTGTGTGTGTCTGTTGTGGCCGAATGTGCACCTGCCCGGCTTGCAAGTGTCTTGATCTGCGTTTTTTTTGGGCAACCGATTGCTGGGAGAAGTGGCAGGCAGGTCTTTCCGGCACTCGCTCTCGTGGCTGCCGCTTCCCTATCGCCATCTCCGGGCTGCTGCTTTGCCCCTGCATGGCCTCCATTTTCTGTCTCTTTCTTTTGCAGCCTCAAGCTTCTCGTCAGAAATCGGTCGGAGCAATTGGCCGCTGTGGCTCGCGCGGCAGCCGAGTGGCAGCTGGAAGTGGACTGCGCCGTCGGCGAGGCGCAGAAGGTGCACGCCGACGTGGCCGCACAGCTGGCTGCCTTGCCCAGCACTAGCGACGAGGCAGCGGCCGAAGCGGAGGTCGTGCAGACGTCCGTGAGCGATCTGCAGGTACTTAGCCCACGCACTCTATTGCTTGCTTACACCCAGCGATAGGAAGGCTAGATTTGTTCTAGCAGCTGACCGAGCTTCATCATTTAATAAACGACGGCAAAGTTTGTCCCAGGCAGTTCCATGCAGTACTCCTTCATCGTGCCACCAGCTTCTATAACTTTGGTCGCTAAGCTACGTCTCTAGGCAACACCGAAGTCTCCGGCGATCATTTCTCCACTTCTTAGGCTGCCAAAACTTGAAACTCTCAGCCGACTGACATCATGCCATCACTTGACTCGCCACCATTTAAAAGGAACCTAAAAACCCACCTGCTTCTAAAAACAGTTGCTTTATTCACGTGACATGTTCTTTACTCGAGCTTGCTTGAGTTGATATGGTTATGTCATGTAATCACTTATAGTTTGACATGCTTTTATTATATATATATATATATATATATATATATATATATATATATATATATATATATGTATATAATGACACGCATGCACATATAATGTTCTTACAAATAATCTGGTTCTCTTTGGGAGTTGTGCACATGTTTTTTCATTACTATTATTACTATAACTAATGTATACCCAAAGTAGTTACTCTATTAATGTTTAAGGAAATCCATAGCTGTTAGGGATAGCTGGTGGAACTTCTCTCCTTCTATGGCTGCTGATCTCTGTCATTTCTAACACATCGTATCTCAAAGATACTAATCACGGCAATAGTGGTGAATCTAATTGGATAGCTATTGTCGTCTCTTCTTGAATGCCTGCACATGCAGCAGGCAGTTTTTGATCTTGGCATTCCCACGCGGTTGTTGACTCACCATCATGCATCGTGCTCTTTCTGATTGGCTGCTCTTTCTTGGGAACTTGTCTGTAAGACAGGAATGGAAATGGTGATTATGCAATTTAATGAATGGCCGTGCTGGTGTACTGTTACTAGAGATCAGCTGACCGTTAGAGTCGAGTAATTTCACGAGCTTTTATTGCTAGTTGTGGGAGGGAAATGTAGTTAATTATGGCTGAACGTGTAATTCAAACCTAAACTCACAGTGGCTTCTGCCACTGCTAGTATTCTTGTTAAGCACTCACAGACTGGGCTCTTATATCAATCACTAAACCATATCCGGCTCACGTTTAGGATTGATGCAGGGTGCAATGCATTCGCGAGTCCACATGGGTGCACTGCACTGAGGCTGTGACGATCGTAGCATTTGAGAGCAGCCATGCCATAGCCGGCTCTGCTGCGGCTCCGCTCTGCTTTGTTGTCATGTCCAAAGCTTTGGACATGCTTCGTTATCTGTCAAATGCAGGCGATCTATTTTGACGAGAGCTTGGGCAGAGTGCAGCCTCCGCTTCGGCAGCGGTTCGAAACCGTGCCTCCTCCGGCTCGCTCTCTTGCAGAGGTCAGCAGCCGCCTTGAAGGAGGCGGCGAAGCAGCTGCGCCGCCTGTCCGACGACTGCCCACCCAGCGTGTCGCACGCGCTGCCACAGATCGCCGGCGTGCTGCAGCTCTGCGAGGCGGCCTCAGCGAGCGCCTCCTTCCGACTGCAAGAGCTCGCGAGCGCCCGCGAATGCAACGCCGAGTTCGACCAAGCGTGTGCTGCCGCGGCCGCTCACTTGGATCGCTGCGAAGAGCAGATGGCAGCGTCGGACAGGCCCGGCACTGTGCTCGAGTCTCGAATCCAGCACCTCCAGGTACTGGCCGCGACGAGCTCGCCCCTTTTTGTTTGGACTGCTCTTGTACCCATGGGCGTTGTCTGCCAAGCCTCTAATGCTGGCACGGTTTGTATGTCTGGTCTCACTAATGTCCTAGCCTAGGCGCCAGCCTCCACCCCGAGTTTGGCTCACCACAGCTTGCAGTTCGACATCCCAGCACGTGGCAGACACAGTTGATAAGAATAATAATAATAATACACCTGATAAACAGCGCTCAGAGAAATCAATCTCTGTCTCTGTCTCTCTCTCTCTCTCTCTAGGTGCTTTACTTTTGCTGCAAAGGAAATGCTGTGTAATGGCGAGAGGTATCATGCTTGATTAACAATAACATGGTTAGGGGTGACATGCACAAGGTCTGCATGCAAGTGTGGTTATTGGCAGCATGCACAGCGTCAGCACGCATATGCACGTAAAGGGCGAATCGAAGGGACCCACTAAATGCTCTCCTAAATGGGTGCATTTTTCTTCTCAGCGCAGATTGATTGCGCGCTCGAACCGTCAGCTGCCCGAAACTGGCTGCGCTTTTCGAATCGCTCGCTGCTTGATCGAATCGCTCGCTGCTTGATCGAATCGATCGAGTCGCTCGAATCGAATTCGAATCGCTCGCTGCTTGACGCTTCGCGATCGTCGCCGGGCGCACACAAGAACAAAAAAAAGCCCGCGTGCCCGCCGCACCGCAGGTCACCCTGGACGCGCTCGCCGAGCACGGCGCCGGCCACGGCGCCGGCCACGCCGCCCTCGAGAAGCTTCGATCGCTGCATCACCGCTACACGGACGGAGGGCGACAGCCGAGCGACAGGCGACGCACGCTCAGCGCGGCCCTCGCCGCTCGGCACACGCGGCTTCTGCAGGCCGCCCAGCTCAAGCTGCGCGCCGCACGAGCCTGCCAGGACGAGCGAGACCATTTCGAGACGAGCTTCGCCGACGTCGCTGGCCTGCTGACTGCCCTCGGCCGTGAGGTCGAGCGCGCCGCACGCACGCCGGACCGGTCCGTCGACGCCGTGCACGAGTCGTGCCGGCGTCTCGAGGTGAGAGCAACAAACGGAAGTCGAGGGGATCGAAAAAAAATTTCGCCTGTCGCCTGCGCGGGCTTGCTCGACGTTGGCCCAAGCTTGCTCGTTCGGTTGACAACGCTGGCAGCAGCCTGTGTCGGCGGCTGTCGCCTGACGATGAGCGAGCGATGCGGTCGCTGCACGCGTCGCTCGTGCGGCCTGCGCTCCGGGACGTGCGTGGAAGGAGCGGCCCAGGCAAGCTTGGGGGGCATCGTGTGTGACGTCGTCGCCTCTGCAGACGCCTAGGAGCTCCGCATTTCCGTGGCTCTCCCCTCCGCGGTGCCGAAGAAGCGCTCGTGCGTCGCGGATCGGTCGCCGGTGCCGCTCTCAGCAGCAGCAGCCGGCGATGCTCGCTCGCTCGTGCAGGCCGCCGAGGAGGAGGTGTCGGCACTGGTGGACACGGTCAGCCGGTCGATTCTCGCCTACGAGGAGACCTACTCGCGCTGTCAGGAGCCGATGGCCGCCGACGTGCAGCGGGCCATCGAGGGCTTCGCGAACGGTGCTGCCGCCCTGAGGGCGCGCGCGCAGGCAGCCGGCGCGCTGCTACGCTCCTCCGTGCCAGCGCGCGATGAGCTGCAGAGCGCCAGCGAGACGCTGCTGCACTGGGTCGACGCGGCATGTGAGTGCATTGAGGCCAAGGAGGCGCGGCCTCCCGAGGAGGCTCTCGTCAAGGTCCAGGTACCGCCCACAGCCAGCAAGCGCTCGATCTGCCACTCGCACATCTGCCGCTGCCGCTGGATTGGTCGTCTGCAATTTTGGTCGATTGCGCCGATCGATCGGTCGATTTCGCATCTGCTGCCCGTCGTGCTCGAGCCGCCGCTGCCGGAGGCGCTTCGGCGGCTAATCTAAAGCTAATCTAATCTAATCTAAAGCTAATCTAAAGCTGCGGCTAATCTACGACATCTAATCGTCCTCTGCCGCCTGCTTGCAGGAATGCGTGTCGATGGCGCCGGCCGTGGACGACGCTGCGGCGAGGCTCCAGCGCCTTGCCGACGAGCTTCGCGACACGCTCGACTTGCCGGGCGCCGACGACGTGAGCACCCTGGTGGCCAGCTGCCACGAGAAGGCCGAGCGCGCCCGGCAGCTGGTCGCCGACGAGGCGGCTCGACTGGACGAGCTGCTGCGCCTGCGCGGAGCGTTCGACGAGGCGCGGCGAGAGCTGGTAGCCGCCCTCGATCGTGTGGAGGAGAGCATGGCCGAGGTTGGCGACCCTGCCGAGGCGGCCGACTCGGTGGAGGCCGGCGGGAAGCTCGGCCGTCTCGAGGCAAGCTGCGTCCGCCGCTGCAGCTACGTCGGTCGGCCTCGGTGGCCTCGATCTCGGCTTCTTGATGCTGCCGGGAGACCGCAAAATGGTGCCGCCTTGTAGAACGGATCGCACTCGATTCGTTCGATTTTACACAGGGCTGTCTGGCCGCTCTGTAGTCGGGCCCGAGAGCCCGAGGGCGAGCAGCTGACGTGAGCTTCTTTCTGGCGATTGCAGGAAGCCGGCAAGCTGCAGCAGCAGTGTCCAGTGCTGCTCGGTGCGCTGCAGTCACGCTTCGACGCTCTGCTCGCTGCCGCGGAGCCGCACGGCTCCCAAGCCGACCACCTGCTCGCCGAAGTGGCGCAGCTGCGGAGGAGAGAGGCCGCTGCCAAGTCGCTGCTCACCGGCCTGCTGCAGGAATGCCAGGTCTGGATGCAAGCGCAGAGGTCAAAAGGCTCGAGCTTTCAAGGCCTTTGACTGTTGCTGCCGCTGCCTATAAGCCAACGTGCATGCTTGCCCGTGTCACGAGCGACGGGCGCTCGGTTGCCTATATGCCTGCCGGCTTTGTACCCCCGTACCGCCCTAGCCGTCGTGATGCTTTTCTCCTTGAGCCGCTTTGCTTGTGCGAGCTCACTCTTGTGAGACAAGCCCATCTGCCTGTCAGGCTAGCAGCTCACGGGCACTGCTGTTACTACTGCAACGCAGGAGACCGTTCGTCTGTGGGAGCAACAGAGCGACGCCTTTGCCAAGCTCCTGCGTGTCGCTGCCAAAGCCAATGGCGTCCAGTCGCACGTGACCGTGCTCGACGAGGAGCCCCTGCATCCGGCGCTCACCCTGAGCGAGCTGAAGCAGCAGCAGCAACTGCTGCAGGTATTCTGTCGCTGCTGCTACTGCTGCCTCTGTGACCTCTGCCTCTGTGAACCCCGTGCATCTGCGATCTCTGCAGGTGTGACCTGTGCTTCTGTGATCTCTGCAGCTGTGACCTCTGCCTCAGGCTCTCTGGGTCTTGATGTAGGCTCTGCGACACCTCCTTTCCTCGCGTCATGTCTGCCCATCATTGATTGTAGACCCTCGTTGGCGACCTGACGTCATTCTTTGCGCTGGAGAGCGAGCTGACGAGCATTCTCGGTGCTCTAGCCGAGAGGTCGCACGGACCGATACACAGCAATCTGCCCGAAGAGCAGGCCTCGATTGTGAAGAAAATGGAACGGCAAGTAGTAAACTGCACCATGCCACAATACGTGGCCCAAGTTGTCGTCACATTGCACTGCTTCTGTCTGTGATAAGTTGGCTCCGACGATCAAGTGTGGAATCGACTTCAAGATTCTCTCTCTCTCTCTCTCTCTCTCTCTCTCTCTCTCTCTCTCTGGCCGTTCACCGGTAGCTTCTCTTGCTGTCGCCAGTCTGAGACCTATCTGATCTCCTTGCGCTTCCAGTGCAGTCTTCTACTATCTGCTCCATGGTTTTCTGTCACCTTGGTGCTCCTCGAACTGAATTGACATGTTTTGGTGATCGAGCCTTCAGCTTGTAAGCTTTGCAAGTCCGGTGCTCTTTGCTGGCTTCTGTCACGACCTTGCAAGTGTAGTGCTGACCTTTGACCCGAGCCGTCCAATCCTGAGAGGCCAAAGGTGTTACCCTCTCTTTTGCTTCGGGGGGGGGGAGGAGACACAGCTGCTGCCTGTTTGACCGAGACCAGGCCCGAGGTCTACGCTGGTGTATGGTTTTCTTTCATTCGTCAGAGCGTTAGCATGCTGCACGGTCGATGGCAGTTTTGCTCGAACGGCGAATTCTTACTTCACCGCGCCTGTGCGCCGCGCTCTGTTCGACGCAGAATGCAAGGCAACTGCGCTGCCCATCTGGACAGCCTGAGCAGGGAGATCGCTGAGCGCGAGGAGCTGGAGCAGAGCATGAAGGACGCAATCGGCTACATTGAGAGGTCGAAGAGAGAGATCGCTGCTCTGGCCACCGGCTCCGCCGGCAGGCTCGACGACACGCGTGCCGTCTCGGACCAGGCGGACGACTTGTGCGATCTGGTAGAGCTCAAGGTGGAGGCTGTCGACTTGGCCGCCCATCAGCTGTCGGCCGGCGGAGATCAGCCCGGTGGCTTGCCGCCTGACCTGCTCGAGCTGAACGCACTGTTGCGAGCCGAGTACGCCGACTTCAAGGTGGCTGCCGACAGTCAGAAAGAGGTCGCCGAAGCGTAAGCAGCTCGATCGGCGATTCGATTTTGCTCACGGTCGATCGGCGAATCCGCAGGCTGCTGCCTCTGGGGCGCCGTCTGCAGCGGCCGCGTTCGCCCCGTTGTCGGCAGGGTCGCCTCGAAAGTCCGGTACTTCGACGAACTGAAGCGAGACATACAGCGGTGGATGGGCGCCGCTCGGCTTCAGCTCGGCGAGGACGTCATCGACCTCGCGCAGTCGAAGCGCACGCTCGACGCGCTGCTGCGCGAGGCTCGTGTGCACAAGGACAGGCTGGGCGAGCTGCATCGGCTGTGCGAGGACCTCGGCGCCTCGCTTGCCGTCGAGAGGCTGCTGCCGTTCCAGAGTGATGCGCACGGCCTCGAGAAGAAACTGGCCGCCGTCGAGCGGGCGACTCTCGAACAGGCCGCGAACCTGGCACGGGTCATCGAGCAGCTGGATGCGTTCGGCACGATGCTCGCCGACTGCCAGGCGCTCATGGATGCGGCACGCGGCCTACTGCGCGCCGAGATCAGTATCGCCAGCCCGGCGTCGTGCCAGGCCGTCGCCGACAAGTGCAAGGTACATCGCCCTATTGATTCTCCTCCCACCTCTCCTCCTCCCTTCCTTCCTCATTCCTTCCTCCCTCCTACTTTTTTTCTCCTTCCTTCCTCATTCCTTCCTCTCTCCTACTTTTTCCTTCTTTCTTGCATTATTATTATTATTATTCCTCATTCCTTCCTCATTCCTCCCTCCCTCCCTCCCTCCGACTTTCTTCCTCATTCCTTCCTCCTACCTTTATCTTGCCTCCTTCCTGCCTCCTTGCTTCTCCCCACCTCTCCTCTTTCCTTCCTTTTTACTTCTTCCTCTCCTCCCTCCCACTTTCGTTCCTCCTTAATAACAATGATGATAATACATTGTATAGCGGCCTCAGAGAATGTAATCTCTTTCTATGCACTTTATAAAATTTCGCTGCAAAGAAAGCACGATCGTTCTTTCCTCCTTCCTCCTCCGTTCGTTGCTCTTTCTTTCACCCTTCCTTCTGCCTTTCTCTTTTCTCCCTCCCTCACCTCCCTCTTCCCTCCCTCTTTTCTTCCTTCTTCCTCCTTCCCACCTCCCCATTTCCTTCCTTTTTACTTCTGCCTTTCCTTCATTCCTCCCTCCTTCCTCATTGCTCCATCTTTCCTCCCCCTTCCTTTATCCTTCCTCCTCCCTCCTTCATTTCTTCCTCCTTCCTCTGTCTTTCTACCAGCAGCAGCAGCTTGTCGTTCATCTTGGATTGCCTGATCATCATTCGATTGCTCGATCATAGTCGATGGCACCACCGCTTTTGTTTGGTCTGCCTTTCAAGCTCAGGCGTCCCTTTGCGCTGTCGTGATTCGATTTTGCTGCCTCGGCTGAAGCAGCCCTTTCCCTCCAATGACGTGCAAGTGACGTGCCAGTCGAGCAGCACAATCTTGAGCCTCTGCAAGATCGTGCGGCCCGAGCACGAGCATGCTTGGCGATGCAGTAGAACATCTTTGCCGAGTCTTCGCCTGTCGGCTGCAGCTGCCGGCAGCCAGCATCATCTCTGGGTGCCTTAGCAGAGCTTAGGTGAGCACGACGTTCTGCTGCAGCTGATCGGCCGCGCTCTGCCCTGTCTACTCTTTCAGGAGGTCTTGCTCAAGGCACCGCACGTCGAGTCGAAGCTGAACACCCTCGTGTCGGCGTCGCTGCAGCTCGAGGAGTCGAGCGTCGCTGGCACGGATGCCATGTCGAGAGTGATAGACCTGAAAGCCGAATGGACCCAGCTGAAGACGCAGCTGCAGCGTGCCGCGGAGACCCTGCCGCTGCCTGCAGCTGCCGGCGTCGTCTCGGCAACGTCCCCACGGCTTGGTAGCCGTGCCAGCAGCGTCGTCGGCTCGCCGCGGCCGGGCGACGACGCTGGGCGCACTCCGGATGCCCACGAATCGATCGAGCTGCAGAGCGCCCTCAGGCGCAAGCTACGTCTGCACCAGGCAAGTGCTCCTGCCCTGCTCCTGCCAGAGCCGGAGCCTCGCCGCTGCCTGCTGCTTCGAGCCTTCGCCGCTGCCGCCTCGGCTCCGAGGGCTCATATAGAGTGGCCGCCAGCGCCGAGAGCCTGTGCTGCAGCTGCAGTGCCGACCTGCGGATTTGAAGTCGGCCATGTAGTGACATCGCCGTGAGCCGTCGTTGCGCGGCCTCTACTGATCGGACGAATTAGAATGCATTTTTCGGTCGTGCAGAAGGCACGAGTTTGACAAGCGATTTCAGATGTGAAGTCGTGCTGCTGTGGTGCAACTAGCGGCCGGGAATCAAGAAATAGTGTGCATTTTTGGCCCCACTCTGGCTGGCAGACTAGTCATTATAGTGACTTGGTTTAGGAGGCCGCTGCTTCTGCTTCCCAAGCATCGTGCTTCAGCTCCACACTCATGCCGTGCCCGGCCCCCCGTGGCAGCGTATTCGCTTGTCCCATTCTCGGCTTGTCTACTAAATGCCCTGTTTGCTTAGGCACTGCTGGCAAAGATTGCTGCTCACCGAAACAACGTGGCCGGCGTGCTGGCTAGTCATAAGGAGCTTCGGAGTATCGTGCGTGACCAGAGCCCCTCCAGGGCGGCCGTTATTGCCAGCGAGATTGAGAGCATCCATGCAGAGGTGCGTATTGCGCAAAACATGCCGCAGCCGCCGGTGTTAGTTCGACGTTTGTCTGTCTCTGCCTGCATACGTCATTCAATCTCTGTGGCACGCACGAACGCACACATACTTTCCTGCCTGTCTGTCTGATTCTATATATCTATATCCCATCCACTACTTCTCTCTGCTTTTCTCTTTAGCAGACACTTACCTTCTCGCCGGCTCAGCTCAACTGAATAGCAGGCTTTGTGGCCTCTGCACGAGATGCTGCTTTAATTGCCATGTTGCTGATAGTAAAATGCCGAATGATACCTTTTAAGGTCTCAAAGCAAGTAGATCTTATGACCGTTGCCATCGAAGACCATGAAAAATTCATGTCACGATTCCAACTTATGAAAGACGAAATTTGTATGGCTCAAGAAAAGCTGAGAGCTCATGAATCGAGCTCCGTCAAATTGCAAGATCTCCAGGACTGGTTCTATACCAGAGCTGTAAGTTAGTTACACCGACTTGCTGCTTTGCTGTGGCTCACTGTTGTTATGGCTCGCTGTGTTGTGGCTTGCTCTGATGCAGCTCGCATTATCGGGTCTTGCTGTGCGGTCGCTGGCTGTGTTATGAAACCCCGGGTCTTAGCTTTTGGTGACGTGCTACCAGTTGCTGTCAGGATCCAGCTCTTGTGGATTCGAGTCACGCAGCAGTGTCACTTGTGTTGCCCGCCGTGAGCAGACTCCCCCCTCTCCCGATGCTGCGATAGCTGCCAATGCTGTTCTGTTGTTCTGTGTGAATGAAGCTGCCGAATCGTAGTACCTGTGCTTTTAATTGTTCTTACCCACCGTGTTGTGACCGCCTGCCTGCGACGTGACTCGCCGTGCTGGGGGCTGTGTCTCTTTCCTTTGTGGTCACTCTACCTTTCGTTGCTCTTTGCTTCTATACGGGTCGGCCGTTTGTAGCTCTCTGGCTCTATAGTCTCGGCTGTCTTTTTTGCAGAAGCTCGAGGCCGAGCTGAAACGACTGAGGAAGTCGGCAGCCGACGCCCTGTCTAGATGCCTTCGTGCACTTCGGCAGGCTGCAGACGTTGCCGACAATGGTATTGCCAAATATGGCGATCTCAGCTCTGACTTAACGAGGTCAGTCATTTCGCTTGACCTCGCGTCTCTTGCCTATCTCGTTGACCTAATGTCCGTGTGTCAGCTGATCATCGTCAGTGCCAGTGCACTGTTTGCGCCTTTGCCCAGTTCTCTGACCTGTTCGGCTGCAGGCTGCCAGTTACGCAGCCCCCTCCCTGCAGATTCATTTGCAACATCTCTCAATCCGAAAGCATTCTTTCGAGTTTTCTTTTTTCTGCAATTATTAAAATCAACACGGGTGATGCAGCGCCTAGCAGTAAGTAATACCCTGCTCGGCAGAGTGGCTACTGAGCTGGAGTTCTGTTCCACAATTCTTATCTCGCGGTCGTCAATGCATTCCCCCCCATGCTTCCCGATCATGGAGTCTCTGGTCCAGGTGCTGCTGCTTGCTGCTTGCTGCAACCACCACGACACTGTCTCCGGCAGCTTCTCTTACCACTCTCTCTCTCTCTCTCTCTCTCTCTTTCTCCTCCCTTTCCTCTCCCCTCACTTTCTCCACTCTCTTCTCTCTTACTTTTTTCTCTCTCTCCTCTCTCCTCTCTCCTCTCTCTCTCTCTCTCTCTCTCTCTCTCTCTCTCATTATGGTTCCCTTTCTAATCTCATGTCTCCTTGCCTCTCTTTCCTCTTTATGTGCCTTCTCTCCTGGCTCTCTCTCTCTCTCTGCTTTTGGCTCTCTCTCTCCCCTCCCTTTCCTCTCCCCTCACTTTCTCCACTCTCTTCTCTCTTACTTTTTACTCTCTCCTTCCCTCTCTCTCCTGCCCCTTGACTCTCCTCACGCATGTGCTTTCCTGCCCTAGTCGTCTGTCTTAGGCGATCGCCTTCTCGGCGAGAGCTTCAGAGCTGCTCTGACTTAGTGCCTGCCGTTTGGAAGAACATGGTGGCATCAGCTCGTCGTTGATTTTTCACACGTCTGTGCCCTTGGTGGCTACATCTTAGCCGCTACGCTTCTTTGCAAATGCCAATAGCAGGGCATTGTGAGCATCGAACTCATGCCCGAAAAACCAGTTGTATCCTCCAAAGATCAAATCTCCCGATTCCGTTGAGAGTCGGGAGCCAGCGCTGCCCGATGCTACATGAGCACAGTGGCCACTCTTCCGGTTAACTTGTACTCTCGTGTTTGCAGCTAATTTGCAGTAAAGAAATGTCGCGATAGGCAGCCGGTCTGCGCTTCTGTGCCCATTCCACGCTCTCTCCATTCCACTCTCACTCATTCCCCTACCCCGTCCTGGTGTCACGCTCGGAACAGCCAGGTCTGCTCCCAACTGGCTGCCGTAGCCATCCAAGTGCCAGCAGAAGTTAGCTCTCTCACCTCTTGCGTGGCCGACATGCGAATAGATGCCACGCAAGGTCATACGGCGCACGAGCACAGATTGACACCGGATATCCGGTTTGCGTAGGTTTTGCAGCTTCTTGCTGTTGTCGCCATCGACGTGAGTACGGCTGCTTGCCTTCATTTATCAGATTATTATTATTATTATTATCATCACTATAATGTGCGCATTATATATCGAACGGTCTTGTTTGCAATGAGCCATGCGGCACCTTGCTTTCTCACAAACACGTGCCGCTCCTCAAATCTCGTGCTCTCATGCTTCGAGATGAGTGCAGCCTCGGACTGCGCACCGGAGTGTGCGGACCGTCTTAGCATTCCTTTCCTTTGCTTGCTCTCGTTGACGCATCTGACTGATTTTGTTTCCATACGCAGCCGTCTCGCTCACCGGTTTTTTCTGCGCTGCTTATAACGTGAAATCCGTTAGGACCCCGTTGCTCGCTCGCTGCTGGCAGCATTTCGTCGGTTTGAATATGAGATGAAAGCGAAGGTGGCAGCAGCCATGACTTGTGCCGTGTTACTCCGGGCAGCCTGTTGACCTCTGAACTGTCGTCGGAAGCCGTGCTATGCGCCTTACTCGGCCCGGGGAGCCCCCCTAACCGGCTCGCTATTTCTGCTGCTGCTGCCGGCCATCGACAGCTCTGGCCTCTCTGCGTGCCTCTGGCTGCTTCTGCCCTCACACAGATCCTGGGAACGTTTGTGGTCTGCGTGCTGCGGAGCCGTTTGCCTCCAATCTGCACGACAATCGCAAGACACAGAGATCATCACGGTGGCTCATTCTCTCTTCTTTCGTCTCCTTTCAGGCGGCGCGATGGAGCCGGCACTGCTGCCAGCAGTCCACGGGCCTATGCCACACCCACTCTTGTGCTGGCGGCTGGCGATCCGTCCAGCGACTGCGACTCAGACGACACGGACGAGCTGACAAAGCCGTGCACCGATGATCGTACGCTCGCGCCGACCCCCACCCTCTCCGCTAGGCAGCACCCCGCAATCGCGTGCGCCTCATTCCTGCCGCGCGCCGGCACACTGACTCGATCGCCGACCCTGTTTGCATCCAAGCTGTTTCGCATCGCAACTTCCTGTCGTCGAGCGCCCACACCAGCCCCCCTAGCGGCGAGCCTCTGTCCGAACTGTCCGGCCTGAGCTGGCGAGGCTGACACAGCCTGCAATTTTACTTGGCCGCGATGATTGGGTAGCTCTCAGATCTCTCGAAGCTAGCACCTCTTCTCCCTTTGACAGCGTTGCTGTTGGATGAAAACTGCAACGTCGATGCAATCAACCTCAGGTAAAGCAGTCGGCGCAGCCGTTTTCTGCCGTTCGCTTGCTGCCCGCGAGCGCCGACGAGTGTGCCGCCATCTTATCGGCGCCGCCACTTGCAGCGCTGCGCCACTTGCCGGCCGCCCGCCACCCATCGGCCGTTCGGAAGTCGATTCGGAATTGCAAAGCCCACTTACCGACGACCTGTCCGGAGGAGGAGGAGTAGGAGCAGCAAAGCACGGTGACGATGCCAGCATCAGCGTGGCTGAGCTGTTTGACATCAGGTCGCCGGCGCCCACGGTGAGACCTCGTGGTCTGGCGACGCTGCCGAGCCTCGCTGCACTTGCGGCTGCGCCTCGTTTTAGCTTCGGAGCTTCGCTGAGGACTTTGCACCACCACCAGCGCCGCCCGCCCCCCTATGCTTTACTGCAGGCTGCCCTGCGGCACGTGCTGGCATGCATGTCCTCTGCATAGCAGCAGCTTAAGGCGAGCGGAAGAGAGTGCTGCTCAAAGTTTCCCATTCACTTTATCCTCGCTCCTTCTGATGCAGGAGGACACGCCTCTGCGGGCTGCTCTGCGGCTGCAGGACAGCGCCCAGAACGTTACCCAGGAGATCGCCGCCGGTCTCAGCCAGTGGCATCGCGAGCTGGCGGCCGTGCGCTCCGCCGCTGCGATGGCGACTGCTGCCGCCGCAGCCTCGGAGCCGAGCGGGCACGCGTCGGCCACCGAGATGGACCAAGAAGACTGCATTGCCTTGCTGCACAGGATCGCTGCAGAAGCAGGCGACGCCATGATTCGCATGGACGACTTGATCCAGCAGGCAGGCGGAAGTGGTGCCGGTGACGGTGGAGTGGAACCGTCGCCGGCATCGGGCCCTCTGCAGGTGCTGCGGCGCGAGCTTGACTACGTCCGTGCCGACGCCGCCGGCCAGCGCCAGGCGCTGGAGGCGCGGCGGCGGCAGACCGAGTGCC
Source organism: Cristatella mucedo (assembly GCA_009760855.2). Lineage (NCBI taxonomy): Eukaryota > Metazoa > Bryozoa > Phylactolaemata > Cristatellidae > Cristatella > Cristatella mucedo. The sequence continues at coordinate 455,154 of WPIO01000054.1, read as the reverse complement.
ACGCCCAGGCCATGGCCGACGTCGAGCGGCAACTGACGGCGTGCCAGGAGTTCGTGCGGCAGGCCGAGGGCAGCGCGGCGCTGCGCGAGCAGCTGCCGGCGCTCGAGGATCGAGTCGGGCGGCTGCAGCTGGCCTACGCGGTCGTTTGCGAGATGAGCCCGGGCGCCGTGTCGGCGCCTGTGTCGGCCAAGCTGGCACGCCTGCAGGCCTGCCTGGCGCAGCTGCGGCGGCTGGCCACCATACCGGAAGAGGATGAGGAGGACGATGAGGCAGCAGACGGCGGCGACAGCGATGGCGAACAGGCCGCCGAGCAGCTGGACAGGCTGCGAACATCTTCTTCGCTGGCCTCGCGGCCGGCTGGGGTGCCTGACAGCTCAGCTGCCACCGCCTCAGATGGTGCGCTGACGGCCGACGGATATATCCAGTCGAAACAGGTGATAGCGAGTGTTATTGAAGCAAAAAAATGCATCATGCATATATACTAAGAAGGCTCGGAGGAAATTCGATTCACCATCGTGTCTGTGTGCATCGATGCATGCGTTCGTGATCCTTTGGGGAGGTTAGGCAACTCGGCTCTTTAATGAACTGTGTTTCCCACAGTTTCCTCTGCGGCAGTGCTCTTGACTCACTTCCACGTTGGAATGGGCTCTTTTGAATTGACTCGCCTCGTCAGCAAAGGCTTGGCACGACATTACGTATGCTCATCAAATTGCTGGGATGGTTGTGAACGCCCTATCCCACGGAGTAACGATTCGTCGTTGTGTGTACCCACTAGTATGCTCTAGTACAATTGCTGCTTGCACTGCTAGTCCTCTGTTCAGAAGCACTTCTGTTCCTCGGCAGCCATTCTCTCGACTCGACGTTCTGTGTCGGTTGCTCTTTTCCGCGCAGTTCTTGCAACACTTTTTCCTTTTACTGCTGCTCCATCGCGATCAAGTTAAGTTTTGATTTGGGAACCGCACATCCGAAGTACTCATCCGATGCCGACATCCGACGTCGGGCTGCCCTCGTGCTTTGCCTAGTACCTGTTGCCGCAGTTTCTCTTCGTGGCAGAGTCTCACTCAGGAGCCCATGCAGTCGTTTCAGCATCGTCGTGAGATCGATCGATCGATTGCCCGACGAGCACCATTTCGAAGACACTTTTGTCTTAAAAGAAATAACGCTTAATTTTAAGAGGTGTATAATTACTTGTGCCAAAATTGCTTGCACTGCTTCTTGGGGCGATAGTGAGCACTACTAAACCCTTTAAGGCTACATCGAAGGGCATATCAGCTTTGGTCAATCATTGCCTTTGCCAGCCATAGTAGCAGCAGCAGTAGTGGTAGTAGTAATAATAATGATAATACATTTGTATAGCTCCCTCAGAGAACTAAAGCTCTTTCTAGGTACTTTACATATGCTTTAAAGACATCATGACCAAATGATTACTGGTAACATGTGCAATGCCATCGAACATAACATTGTGAGATGTGACACGCACAGGGTGAACTTGTAGGTATGGTTAGTAGCAGCAGGCATAGTGCAGCAGCCACAAGCACCCACACGATAAGTTGCCCCAATACTGTAATAAACAGGTGTGTTTTAAGCTTCTTTTCAAATGACATCACCTTAGGGGATGTCTTGAAGTAGTAGAATTAGGACTTGGGTTTCTGGAATTATGCTAGTCGGTATGCATTGGCTCCCGGCGAATAATGGGTGTGCTTTGGTGGGGCCTCGTTCGTATTATTGTCATGTTCTGCAGTAGTGCATTGCTTTGTCTGATTGCCATATTCTGGTTAATGCGCTAGTATGTAGATGCCGTCTTACTGCATGGCCAGTAGCCACCGAAGATCTCTTGGTCATACTGTTTAGTGTAGTGCTGCCATCTACTGCCGACTGCTGTGTGGTGTGGCAGGCTAAACTACTATGGCAGTGCAAATCGCGAGTATGCTAATTGTGAGCCTGCTGCAGCTACAAGGAAGCCGTTCTGTCTGTTAGCTGCTGCTGAAACATTGACGTAGCAATCGATTTGGATCAAGCCACGGCCGTGAGCCACTTGTAGCTGTGTTGACTCAGCTGGTTTTGGCCAATTTACAGCACTGGCAGCCAGCGCTTGCCGAACTCAAGCAAGAGATTGACACGTTGAAATCCGTCGCCATGTGCGCCAAGCCATCTGCAGAGAACGAGATGGAGCCGCGCACAGCCGTTGCTAACGATGCCTTGCATCTGGCCTTGGAGCCCCGCGAAGCCATGCAGGTGAGCTTCTCAACGTTGCCTTTCACCCTCTCTATCTCTCTCACACACGCACACTCTCACACGCACTCTCACACACACACACACACTCACACACACACACATGCACACACACATAGACACACACACACACACACACACACACACACACACACACAAACACATACACAAAGACACAGTGCAATCGGCAGCTGTTCTGGTCGGCATTTGTGCATTTAGTCAAGCTCCAGTGGTGTCGCATGATCATATGTTGCTCTGCTGGAGCGTTATCGACGTGAACAACATGAGAAATCCGTCAAGCTCATCGTCTCTGGGTCTTAGCCTGGTGGCCAGGTGGCCAGCTCTTCCCAGCCAAGTCGTGGGTTCGAGTCCAGAGCTGAGAGGGATCCTTTATTACCCATTTTGCAAGAGGTGGTTATAGCCATTAAGGCTCTGCTACCATTAAAACTCTGCGATGTAAACAAGGCTGCTGAATTAGCTGCAATTCAATTTTCAGTGTGCCCGTGGTCCCATGCTTCAGCATGAACGAGTGATTGCCAGGGTCTTGCTGCATTGCTTTGTCGCTGAGAACCAGTCTTAGGAATGAACAGCAGAAGTAACAGCAGTTGTCTTTTTCATGCACTCGGCTTGGTTTCGACTCTAAAGCATCTTTTGACCCTCTCAAGTCTTGCAATGAGCCGTGGAGCATTGTGCGATTTAATCACCACAATAGTAATAATAATAATAATAATTATTATTATAAATATTATTCGGCATAATTTTAATAATCGTGCGATTAATCGCCATAGTTGGCACTGATGCTAGTCGAACCTATTCTGTCTGCCACGGAGCATAAGCCGATACCCTACCGATAGTCCTGCCCACCCCGCCCCCGCCCGCCTGGCAGATGCAGCGATGAGCCGAGTTGTGCAGCTGTTGCCATTCTTTAGCTGTTTGTGCATGCAGAGCAAGCGCCCTCCGCTCGTAACTGACGGGTCGCTCGTCCGGATCTTTCTTTGTCTTTTCAGTGCTCACTGCTGCCTGCGCTCGATGACTGTCACCTGCTCAAGATTGCTGTCGATCAGATGCGATCGCTCGCGCCCGATTCTAAAGGCGATGAAGAGGCGGCAGCACTGCCGCTTGTCGTTGCGCTCATGCAGCGTTCGCTAGCCGAGGAGATCTGCGTGCCTCTGGCCGAGAAAGCGACTGGCCATCATTGGCTGGAGGTGTGCACAGCGCCTCGACCCTGCCCACATCGGCATGCGTTCGATCTGCGGTCATTTGCCACTGCCGTCTCCCAACCGTGCTGGCTAACCAGCAAGCAACGCATCAGCTTAAGGGTTCTGTCGCTCCATTTCGGTTCCCGTCATTCATTTGCTCCAGCTTGCCTGTCTGAGATGCTTCCATTTCATCAGGCTTCCCTTTGTGTCGTCTGCTCCTGTGAATCTGATTGGTTACCTGTGCCTCTGTCCTCAAATCTAACCTGGAACCCCTAACCTTCTAACCCGCAAATCCTTCCTCGCCGTCTTTTCAGGTCTGACGAAATATAAGCTTATAATTCGCTATCGACCGACATCACAGTTTTCACTAATTTGACCACATAGAAGAATAACCTCAAAACCTATCTTCTTCTCCAAAGAGCCTTTGCTTTGGCCATGTGAAATACCTCCCTCCTGTGTGTTGACCCATGCTGCAACTCGGCTTGCTATGCTCAGTGTCCAGCTTTAATCTGTCAATCAAAGCAAAGTGCCTGGAAATTGAGTGCTCTTCTATGAGGTGCTATACAAACACTGTCATTATTATTACTAGTAATATTGTTATTGTTAGCATCATCATGATTATTACTGATGCCTTTTGTTTCTCTTAGCAAACACGAGCATGTCTCGAATCACTGGCTGACGAACTTAAGCAGCTTACCGGTAGCGGCTCGTCGCAGCTTTCCACCGCCGCCACTGCAGCCGAAGATGCTGCGAGCAGCCTATGCAGAGCAGTGCAGTCTGCTGTTGGCGCCTTGCAGCCACCGACCAATGGCAGCTTTGCAGACGAGGTAGGCGGCTCCGAAATCCTGTTGCAACCATGATTGCACTATAAAAAAAAGACAGTTCACAAATCGTGGCAGTAGTGTCAAGGCTTGTCTTGCAATGCCTCTTGGCTTAATCATAGTTGGTTTTGGAAGCACCTTGGCAGTGCTCACGAATTTTGTTTCACGTGTTGGTGAAAACAGGGCATTTCAGTGTTCTTCATTCAGGGTTATCATCCGCAAATGTTTTCACTACTCTTCCAGTGCCCGTCGTTGGAAGATATTCTACCAGTCCTGGACAGTCTGAAGAGCAGGCCCCATATAATCGATAAAGAAGAATCAGAGCAAGTCGATACATCTTTGGCGGCATACTCGCTATACCTGAATAGAATTGACGATGTGCTGCACAATCCTCCGATGTCGGCCCCTACCACTGTATCCTCCGGCAGCCTTCATGCGTCTGACGTGGCTCGGATCAAGGTAGGGTCTCGCGAGATCTCGTTGCGACGATCAATCAACCTTAGCTCTTAGCCTGCAAGCACAAAGTTTAGCAGACGGCTTTGTTTAACACGTTCAAGCAGCAGCAGCAGCTGAGGCCTGTGGTAGACAGTAGGGTGGCGGTTTTTTCTCCCAGAAATCGGTCGCAGAGCTTGACGACCTGGCTGTCTATCTGGCCGAGTCGGCATCCAATGATCTGCTGCCAGCAGACACGCAGGATGTTTGTCACCAAATGCTCACTCGCTGTGTCCGCCTGAAAAGCTTGGCCGAATGTACTCTGCACTGCGTCGAGCTGGACGAACATGAAGTGCAGATCGTTGCCGATGACTGTGAACATCTGCATCGAGCCCTCGAAGCTTTCATCAGCGACCCAGGTGGGTGGTGCAACACACTCTATTTCACGCACCTCACGCTCTCTCTCTCTC